>OZ021686.1:2665491-3207880 GCA_963978505.1 Listrodromus nycthemerus | reverse complement strand
CCTACAAACCCGAAACTACCCACGGATCAGTCCATTTTCCAGCTACCGACAATGTTTCGTTGGCATTCGAGAGAGATTTATCGACTACCGAAATACTCGATCTATCGAGGGACTTTCTTGCTGTTGTGTTCATTGAGCTCAATGCACATCATTTTAAGATCGTTAAGCTTGCGCCTGTTCGCTCGGTTTTTCTCTATCGCATGATTTACAGAAAAATTAATAAAATTGCAGATCTCTCGTCGGTACGGAATTCTCAAAAAAATTTACATCAAAGATACCGAAAGGATTAATTGTCCACACCGATAATTCAAAGACGTTGTTAAAACTGATTGCAAAAAAAAATGTATTGACTGATTTCTCCGAAACCCAACTGTGTTTTCATTAAAAATTTTTAATTTTCTGAATAACTATGATTTTCCGAGACTCTTAAATTTTCTTTTTTTTTTTTTTTGACACGGAATCATAATAATGTGCAGAATCAATCAATTCAGTGTCGTTGAAACGAATCCATCGCTTCCGATTCCGATACTGTTGAAAAGTATTTGCAACTTGATCTCATTTTTCTCGAACTCATTCGAAATGAACACCAACCACAGAGCTCGCACGACAAAATTTCTACCGTGAAACAATCCTGTATGACTACCGCGTGAAAAAAACGACTCGCCCCTCGTCGACGCATTATCGAACGGAGAGCATTTCTAGGGAGTGTTTCCTATGAGAAACCGGGGGTTGTGCAACGAGATGTCCGGGATAGCGAGCGGAGTATGTGCGAACTGTTTCACACGTGAGGGAGAAACGCGTTACACGCGATTCAGGGAAAGGCCTCGTGGTCGGTGGAATCGGTGGACGAGATCGTGTCGGAATTAACGCAATCCGCAACCACGGCTGGTATCGCGCGGAATACAACCGGAGACAGATGGCCCTTCTCGCCGCCGCTGCGGAGCTCGGTAAACGACAGAATTTCGATGGCGTTTGCAGTTTGCGGTTTACGGCGGAGAGCCCGAAGCCGACGAGCGAGGATAACGTTAACGCGATTACAATGTAATTCATAAACTATGCAATGCTGTCTGGGAGGTGAGAGTCCCGTGCAGGGTCCTCGCGCCTAAGGGACGAGCAGTCTCACATACTCGTAATGCCACATATACATGTACGGGTCACGGTACTTCCCGAACCGCCTGTGTGTACCGTGGCACTATGCATAATACAAACGCAGCCGCAGCAACGGTCGCGAGTTTCCCTCCGACGAACCTAAATAAGGGTAGTGCGGCTCGGCCTTGTTCGACGACCTATCGCGACAGCGATCATAGAAATTTCATCCCGTTCAACGGGCAACATTTTTTAATTGCGTTTCCGCTCGTGAAAAAAAAAAATTTACTCCAGCGAGTTCGATTTTTGAATCATTGGATTTTAGCTGGGGAAATTCTTACTCGACGAATGAGACCGAGATATTGGTCCATTTCTTTAAACCTCGCGTTCGCAAGGGTAGTTTTTCGCTCGGAATAAAGTTTTCAGTTACTCTTCGTACCGTTACTCTTCTTTTCCTTTTTTTTTTCCTTGCACTCTTGTGTCTTACCGGATGTTGACGTTGGGCTGAGAGATGGGAATTTTCTCTTAGGTGACCCCAACGTCATCTACCTCGAACATGCAAGCATCCATTTTGCAGAATGCATTCGCGCACATGCCCCGCAGGTTGACTTCCCGTATTCCACTCCGCGAGGCTTTAACCCTTGCTGAGAGAAACGTGTGCACAGCGCACATGCATCGGAGCCGTACAACACTTCACTGCGGTACGTATGTGTACACCACACATGTATATATTCTTTACGAGAATTCTCGACTGCTATTCCGCGGGGATCGAGAGACTGCTGGCGCGAGAGCAGCCTCGCACGCTGCGCACTTTGCCAAGCGTTTCACGTACGTTGGATTGAAGAGAGGTGCAAGAGGGAATAAAGGAGAACGAGGAAGGAAGTAGGAACGTAGCGCGTTGTTGCGGTGAATTCTTCGGTAGGGCTCTCTTAAAACTACGCATAAATCGAAAATTCAGCAAGACTGAAATACGCGAGCGTCTACGTCGGGTGTTTCAGTCTTGTTGCGGGTGAATTTTCGATTCCGAAACATGTTTAAAGTGACGTGAACACGGTTGCATCTGCACGATTGAAAAATTCATCGCTAGTACGCTGTGTTATTTTCACCAACCACGAAACGGCTAAACATTTTAAGGCATTCTCACTCGGAGAAGCAAACCCAAAACTGGGCTTCCAAAGTAAAAGTCATGGATAACGCGGCAAATGATTTAACTCAATACATTTTTTTTTTTTTATTTCTTCGCAAATTGTAATAGTCTGTAAAATTGTTTTTATATTCCTAAGATATATTACTATATAATTTTCCATATGCCCCTAAAATTACACCTCAATATTCACGTGCGAAACCACAATTACTCGCATGGAAAAAATACCCGAGATCATTTAATCTAAAAAAAAAAAATTCTTCCTACCCCGGATACGCAAGAACAAAAAAAAAAACCTGAGTAGTCCAAATCTAGAGCAAGATCTATTTTTTAAAGCACTCCATAAAATTGCCTTTAATAAACCGTACTTCTACCACCGACTTCTTTACGGTACAGGTTGAAGCTCTCTCGACTTCCATCTCCGGTACATTTCGTATCGGTGAAATCCTCCGATGCACTCCGCAGCCTCCGCAGCAGCTCCCGTTTCACCGAGAGCCGCTGTACTTTAGAGTCGGGTTTCACATTTCCCCGCGGCGGCGACGACGAAAAGGCGAGAGGCAAAGCTACTCTCGTCGGCAGACGCGAGGGAGCAACAGTATCCTGCCTAACCCGATTAGATCTGATACACTTACAGCTCGCACACGAGATACGTACAGAGATTTTGTCGGTGGCGCGCGGGCAACATGTTGTTTCTATGAGTAGTGAAGAGCCCGCTGAATATTGCGCACACCTCGACGCTGCTTCCATTTTTATTGAAACAGCATTGTGTTCTCGCTTCCTCCCGAAGTCGAGTTTGTCCCGACTGGCTTGCAGTGTTGGATGCGCATACAGATATGCGTAGACTTGGGCCGGATGAGGTAAAAAAAAATGTGGAAAAAAAAATTGAGAAACATCGGGCTAAATAATAGACACGATTTGAAATTTGGAGCGGGATAAATCAACAGTGAAAAATGTTTTTCCCTATACCGTTTCGATGTTAGAGGCAATCCGTTTTGCCCCGGCATTCGGAGACGACGAATGCGAGATTGGATTGCACTTGTGGATCTCCGAGTTTACATCTCGTATTCTCAACTGAACGGCGAGATATTCGCCAAACTCCCGAAGCCTGTTTATATTTAAATACCCTGGCGCTTCGCACACGGAGCTCGGGTGTGGAACTACGGAAACGCAAGCTAATGTACAAACACCGCGTGTTTGCTTATCACCGTTCTATAAAATTGTCGCACGATTCCTCGACGACGCCTCGACTCGGACGTACAAAAATGAAAAGAAATTTGAAAAAAATAGCCTGCTAGAAAAATGCACTAAACGTAAGAAGATTTTTTTTTTTTCGACTACGTAACGGAAACTTTACTCCAAAAGCCAAGCTCCAAATTGTCCGACAATCATTTTCCCCCCGAACGCCAAAACGAGATTTACCTGCCGCGAATATTCCGCCATTCCATCCCGAAAAACAATATCGTCGTCGGGAACGAAAAAACGCGAGGGGGAGATCGGGAAATTTTTTTTTTAAATCTTCGCGAAGACGGAAAGGGTTTCGCGAAGTCGAAACAATGAGAAGAGTACGAGACGTACAGTAAAGTGGAGGGACGAAGTTTTGTGCTCTGCGTCTGCGGGAGACGTGTGCGTTAAGGTACGTGCTCCGTACTAGCTCCACCGTGCAGTACATTATGCAAAGACGAAATACGTGTATACAGTGCGAAGGGCTTCGGTGGATTCGAAGTTGCACACGTTTCTCGGGGCGGTAAGGTCGTGGTTGGACGGTGGTCTCAACTCGCATCGATGCGAACTGAATATTCATACAGCGGAAGCTGCGCGCCATCCCTTCACTGCCGCCGCCACTTCCGACCACTCTCGTGTATTCGGTATACGTAACCGTCTGTATATATCCTATTCCTAGCACCGTCTACACTGTCGGTATACCTGTATATACGCGGCAACGTGCTGTACAGTGCACTATGTCTATCCCGAGCCTATATCGACCGCCGAGAATCGTAAGGGCGTATCTCACCGCTCTTTATATATTAAATCATTGGCGTTACGCCCCTCTGTTTCTCGGTCCTCGATACACGCCTCAGTTCATCCAACTCCCTCGCTCGAACGCCCTCGCGTTCTCGATGGTCCTGTGACTCCCAACTTTGGTCTCTCCATCCTCCACCCCCCCCCCACCCCCCTCCCGCCGCTCCGCCGCCGCTCCGCCACTGCAACCCTCCTTCTACCGTGCCCCACACCGCCTTGTCTCGGTCTCTCCTCCCTTATCGTTTCCCCGCATATGCATCGAGTGGTACAGCGCGCGGTCGCCCGCCATCCGCAGTCAAGCGGCGAACGATTCGACGCTCTCGGCCAACGTCAATTTCAATAATAAATAGATACGAAAGAGACAGCGCGATAATCGAGGAACGGGCGAGCGACGTTTCTGTCGGTCGCGCCGACAGAACGGGGATAAATCGCTCGGGGTTGCGATCACAATGGATCAAGATCGAAGAGATACTTTGGGAAATTTGGTATTACAGTTTGTCGAACCGTCGGGGGTTCAAGAGAAATTATGAAAGTTTTAGATTTTTTTTTTTTTTTTTTTTTATTATTTAAGCTGTTAAAGGCAATCTGTGGTGAGGGGGAAAAAAAAAGGAGTAAAAGATTTACCGAATAAAGTGAAAAGAAAGAAAATGTTTGAGACGCGTCTGGCACGTTTCGCCCGACGAGCGTCTCGAGGAGGCTTCAATGCTGGGGGCAGAAGGGGGGATGCGCGAAACAGAGCGATTTTAAAGGTTAAACGGAGCAGAATTTTCGTCGGTACCAATGGGAAAGCCGCTACTCCTGCGTCTTCTTTCTCGCCCATCCCTGCCGCTACCCGTGATGAAACGATCGCGACCCTCAGAAGCATGCCGGTTACCCTTCGACGTCTTTGACGTTTCCATAACGCAAGCAAACCTTCTTCTCGTTCCTCCTCTCCCGAAAACGTTACACGATTCTTACTTTCTCACCGCTCCCTTCTTTGCGTCGTGGGGACTTTTTTCTCATTTTTTTCTGCTCCTTCCAAACTTCTACACTTTACCTGCCTTCAATATATACGCCCGCGTGTGCCTGTGTGTGTGTATGTGTGTGTGTGTGTTCTCTCTCTCGTCGCTATGGCACTCGTTGGCGGTTATCTTCGCGTCGTCAGATTTTTTTCCATTTCCCTGAAATCCTTCGTCACCGGAGCGGAAATAATTGACGGCGAGGAATGCTCGTCGTGGGAGGCGCGCCCTTACCAATCGCACTTCTCATACCTCTCAATCTCGACGGCTTTTTATCTCACTTATGTGTATACACACATATATACACATTCTTTCCCTGACAATCTCGTCTTCGCGCGGCAGATCGTCATCGTTCATCTCGAATCTTTCTCTGCAGTTATCTTGGATGTGTGTGTGTGTGTGTGTGTTTGTTTTTTGTTTTTTCTTCATCTTTTTTCCGCCTTCTTCTTTGCTTCTACTTGTTCGTCTTTCCCACTGACTCGTTTCTCACACGCTCCAGTCCGTTCCGTCCATACACGGAGTCTTTGTCGCATCGACGTCGACGTTCCCGAAATACGCGCGAGGACACATCCGGATGTGAGATTAAATGCACAGAGAGATGAGTTTTTGTTGTTGTTTTTTCCTCGTTGTCACCCAGTTTCATCTCACCGGATCCCTCGTCACGGCCTCTTTAATTGCAAGACGTTCCGGCGCGGATTTCACTCGAGTCCCCGAGGAGAATCCGCGTATTGCGTTCAACGGACTTCGGACTCGGAAGACCTGACCTATACAGTTTTATATATTTTTTTTTTTTTTTTTTTTAATAAAAACTCGTGATTTTTTTCACAGTGAAATTTACTCTGACCATAATTTCAATAGTTACTTTACTCCGATGCTCAAACACGAACAAAAATAATTTATTGGCACAAAAAAAAAAACGACAATCTTTTATTTGTCAATCTCGCGAATCATCCTAAATTAATCTGGAGAGGCGAAACAAAGGCATGGGAAAAAAAAAAAAAAAACCCGTGGAAAAAAAAAATTCGACGGCCTGGTCGATTTTTTTTTTCTCACCTCGCAAAGTCCTCATAATCCTCCCTCGTTCGCCGGCACTTGGCCCGTTAGTTCGGGAAAGCCAAAGTCGAGGATGAGAAGCGCCGTTGGTACGTCAGGGTTTTAAAAAGGGTGAGCGGGTATCTGGAGTGAGCGAGTGGGAGAGGGAGAACTAGCGACAGGGGGGAGGGGGGGGGGGGGGGGGGGGGTTAGTGAGCTAAAAAGAAATGAATAGGGAAGGCTTTCACACACTATCGCCACTAATCGACTCTTGCCACTAACGAGCGACGCTCGTTTCTCGCCCGCCGCGATTTTAATAACCCCCCTCACGGCCCCCCCCCCTTCCCCCCTTTCCTGCCCCTTTGGCCCAAAACACCTAACGCCCTCGCGAAAATACTTCGAGCCGCGAGCTACCGGGAACCAAGAAAGTCGAGAGAAAACAGAATGAGGAAAATAATGAAAGGAAGAGAAAAAAAAATTGAAAAAAAAAAAAAACGCTAAATCCATAGCTGTACGCGGCTTGGCGAAGCGTATCGACATCCGCGTATGCGCGCGCTCCGGTAAATTACGTTTTGTTCGCCCGCTCGCCGATTCGCGTGATGTGTCTTCGGCGAAAATAATAATAATTATTATTATTATTGATATTAGTGATGAAAATAATAATCGCGGCATGAAACGGACATCTCACCAATCGAAACAAAAATATTTCATCGCTCCGAACTTGCGGAGGAATTTTGAAGATATAATCGAATATGATGTATCGGCTAACGAGAATTAATTTTTTTTGTTGATAGAGACGCGTATCGCATTCGAAAAAATTGAAAATAAAATTTGTTGTCAGGAGTTCGTTTGAAACTGCGACTTTTGTGTTCCGAACGTTTTTTCCTACGACAGATAGTTTCTAAGATATAAGAGTTTGAAAAAAAATGCAATTTTTCGATATCGCAAAAAAAAATACAATTGTAAAATACTAAAAAAAATAACTAAAGTCGCACGTGAGTAATCACGAATATTTGTGAAATTACAATTTTTTCGGAGAGCGTTGGAACCGTTCGAAACCGGATGAAACATCTTATATATATGTAAACACGGCGCGTTGTGGAAAAAAAAGAGAAGAACGGGGCTTCAAACTCGATACTCGAGACGTTGCGCGTGTAGCCGTAGCGAAAGTCTTGATAGCCTCGAGAGGGAAAGATCAGCAGCATTAGTAAATGGAGATGAGAAAGATCCAGATAATCTATTTATAGGCATGTGTGGGTGAATATATATGTAACATGGGAGAAAGAAGGAGCGAAGAAAACGAGTGTCGACGAGGATGACGACGAGCAGATATGCAATGACTGTGGTGTCAAGTAATGCGCGTGAAAACATATACACATTACATATTTATGCGAGCGAGAGCTTCCCGCGGAGGACGGCTGTGTGTGGTAATGGAGCGATAAAAAAAATTGCAGAGCCTTTGAAGGGTCGAGGCGGGAGCTCACGTGCTCGGGATTCAAACTAACCGCGCCTACTGCTCCGTGCAGATCACGATGAACAAGAGAAAGATACATGAAACCGGCGAAGAAGAGACGGGGAGACTTTAACGAGTTCGAATAACACGACGAGTCAGTGAGCCGTAATTACTGATTAGAGCTTTTACGACCCACCGAGCACAACTCTACGACCACACACTACAAGTCCGTATATATTAGAAAAATCCTGTATGGCTCGTTGCTACTTTTTTTGTTTTTATTTGGAATAATTTCGCATCTTGACCGACAATTTCGTTTCACAGCTTCTAATTTATTATATTCTTTTTTTTCAAGCGACATTGAAGGCGAAACGATCAACCCACCGGACTTCGGAACGACATTACGTCCTCCCGGCAATTCTTACAAAAAATTTTTATATGCAAAAAATAATGAAAGAGAATTAATAAAAATATTTCCGTTCATTCGTATCGCGATAATAAACGACACCAGCGATATTGTCATTTAACGGCGGCCACGCGAGACCGTCGGCATATTCGCAAAGTGGAGAACAATGTCTTTATTTCGAAGTTCCAGCCAAATTGTTCGTCCTCATCGGAAACTCGGGTGTTCCTATAATTAAATGTCTCAGTCAGGACCTTATTCTAACCAATGTTTTTAGAGCATTTCTCGACCTGTTTAGAACAACGTTCTGACTCAGACACTCAATTAGAGGAACAAATGAATTTCTGTGGAGCGACAGCAATTTCGCCGAAACGTCCAAATAAAGATTCATGAGTACGCTCATTATTCTCCACTTTATGTCCCAACGGGATTGCTCGTAGTCGCAGTTGAATAACAACATATCTGTTCATCCACCACTCCAATCGCATCGCAGATACCAGCGATGTTTGATCAAGAATTTCTCTCTCCAACTGTAATTCTTATCTCCGATACAAATATTATATATTATTTGTACAAGTTATCCCGATTCTATGTTCTCCATTTTTTTTTAATCCCACATTTACCATACCGCGTCCGTGCAAACTTGTCACAAATGCCCGATTCCTCCAGGCCTGTACATATATATATATATATATATACTATATTATATATATATATATATATATATATATATATATATATATATAGTCGATAAAAGTTTGGTTCAGAGCACTATCTCTCGGTTCACAGCGTCGAGTCTCGTGTTCTTCTGCATCCAGACTATCGGAAAGAGTTCCTTTTCGGTTTCTTCGCTCCGCGACAACCGCGTCTCTTTATTTTTATTTTATTTTTTGTATTTTTTTTTTATTTCACACTGGTTTTCTCTCTCGGGCAACACGTAAATAGAGAACGTTGCCGCTTCCCGGTATCCAGTCCCCGATATCGCCGTTAGGTGAGAAACACTGTGTCGGAATTTATTGCTCCATTTTCCACGCTGCATTATCGACTCGCGCCCAGAAAGCGCATACCCGGTCTCTCGCCCGACGGCGTTTCAATGGTTATGTACTCGCTCGCTCGCTCGCTCGCTCGCGTTTCGTTACCGCTATAACCCCGGAACGCATTTGCCTGCCACTCGGCGCCGGCGACGAAGCTCTTTAAATTCCTTGTTCGGCGATCTACCCGCGGTGGTGCGGCGCTGTCGCCGACCGAACCCTCCAACTCCTAGCCAAGTTCTCGCTCCTCGTACATCCACCTGGTTTATCGTCGCAGCCTCCGTTTCGACTCTTCTTATTTTCTCGAGACTATTTTCATCGGCTATTATTTTTCTCAGGATTCGTTGGATCAAGGTTTTGGAACTGAAAAAAAAATTATTTCTTTGTGAGATTCGTGATAGTGCAACGGATAATGATTCAGTTTTGAAAAAGTTATGAGTTTTCAGGAGTTGGGGCAGGGAAAAAAAAGAAGAAAAAAAATCTCGCACTTACCCGATGAACTTTGAGTCGAAAATAAAAATCATTCGACGCAAGTGGATCATCCGTCGCCACGGATCTCTTCACGTCGGATGGATCGAAGTTAATGGTATTCCCTGTTTCACAGGTCGAGGCTTTTCGAAAGAAAAAAAAATGTCCTCGTGAAATTTGTCGTTGTGCATCGGAAAAAAAAAAAAAAAAAAAATTGTAAAAACTCTCCAAGGTGCTCAGCGACAACAAAAAAAAAAAAAAAGCGAAAATCCCGCACTCGTAATAATCGTTGCGTCCCAAATGAAAACGCTAATCGCATTATCGCTTTCCGCGAATAAAATTCCCTGACAACGTACGGATTTTATTTCACTCGTGTCACGGAATCTTAAAAAAAAAAAAAAAAAAAATTCACCCAACTCGTTGCCGTTCGAGATGTCTCGTTGGCCAGTCGGATCACGAATTTTCATTCGGGTAGATTCTCCGGAATGCAAATTTCTGCATTTCTTCTGGAAATCCGACGATTTTCACGGGGTCGCGGAATCTCTCGCAGAGATCGTCCGGGTCTCCCAGGGAACTCGGCGCGGCCCGACGAGTTATGCACGGGTGATGACTGCGGAGAAGAGGTCTCCACGATCGCGCTCGTTCGCGTCGTTGACGTTACACGCTCGCTTGCGGTTAGCTTAATTAGTAATTATCCGCGCAACGATGTCTAACTAGTAGCCTCCTGCCGCAGGTCCTCAACCCCTTTTCCTACCTTCGCACACACTCGTATATATCTATATATACACACATATATATATATATACATATATATACATACATAGGTAAAGTAATGAAGTTAAAGACACATGCACATGCGCGTGTGTGAATAAATTTATGTATACATGGATGTAGAGTTAAATTTGGAGTCCGCGTGTGTCTGTGAGAAGAGATTCGAGTAAAGCAGTTGCGGATATGGGTCTGAGACGAGTTAATATTCCGAATGCCGAGAATATATAATAGGTCGGGCTCGATTCGGCACCCTCGGCATGGTTGGTTCTAATCAGCGTTCGGTGGACGACGAGAGAGTATCTATGCGCAACGTGCCGACGCCCACGCTTGCCCCCCGGGGTACCAAATGAGAGAGGAGCAAATTTGTGCACAATTTCGTGGGTCTGGTCGGTCTCATCCGGCGAGGGGGAGGGAAGTTTACCGGCGGATGATAGGGCTACGCGAGCTCTCCATACAGCCGACGGTCATCGCCGCTCCGCGATTATTAATCGAATTGATAGCTCGTCGCGCAGGTCAATCGGATGATCAGCCGGATCGCCGGGAATATTGGCACGAACGATGGTACCGTGTCAATCACGAGAGGGCAAACTGTACGATTAATCAGACGCTGGCTCGATTTCATCCGAATTTCGAACGGGTTATCGGCGATTTTCGAATTATCGTCGCATAATTGCGAGGATATCGACGTGGCTGATGGGACCTTTCGTCGTGGGATCGTGACTCGCGTAACTAAGCAAAATTCATTTGAGCCAAATTTATGCATTCCTAACGGTGTAAGCGTTGTGAAAACGGCGATCTGTGGAAACGTCGATTCGACGTGATAATTTATTTCCGGGCCAATCGAACGAATCGTTGAATTTATTTGATCGTATTTACGAATGATTGGGCGAAAGGACGAATTCGAATAAATCGTGGTTTATGGGAACGGGGTGCGATTCATGTGAATCGGAAGGACATGGGTAAATTTATGGTTCAATGTGGGCCCGAAAAATCGAAGTAAAAAAACGATATTGGCATCGATTTTGTGGAGTATTTTTCGGAAAATAAATTCGAAAGCGGAAGAATAATCAGACCGAATGGGAAACTCGTAAACGTCACGTTCCGTCGTCCATTCTCGTACCGAGCAACCGTCTGGACGCTAGTAATTTTTTTTTCACCGGAATTAACAAACCGAATTAAACTGGAGGTCGACCGAGACTAAATTCGACTCGGACAACTGTAAAAGATAGTCCGTCAGTTTGTCATAACGGCACCGAAATAATACAAGCGTCGTATACAAAATACTATTACGATGAAAATAATAATAATAATAATAATAATAATAATAATAATAGTAAAAATGAATAAAAATAATATTTCGAATTAAATTGCCGCCCGATTTAATAATCCAGGCAGCGATAAAACGGCAGTTGCTTTAGCTGAGATTTTAATGAGCGAACCAGCGTCAAGAGTCAATCGAAATCGAGAGTCGAGAGCAAACTGCGATCGATAATAGTTGCGCCGCTTCCTCTCGAAACATCGGCAAACGACTTATCAATAACATAATATTTCATCATCCTCCGGTGGGGAAAATCGTTGCGATTCATTCCGACTGCATCAACGCAAACGCGGTGTGCGATAATCTCGGTAAATTGGACGAGGCGAATCGCACAGAATCGGCATTAATTACGACATTGATCACCGAATTGACTTTCAGAAAAACCATGTTAATTTAAACAATAATGACAATTACTACAGCGGGAGTAATAAATCGCCCAGCGGGAGGACCGAGCTGCATCACTGCCGTATTAATTGCATTGCGCACGCGCACAAGTTGACAATAATGATCGATCAAGAAAATACGATTTTCGCATCCACATTTTAGCGAAGTGGTTAAAAAAAAATGTACCGCCCTAAATACCGATCAAACCCAGACTCAAAATATTTTCACTTATAATACCACAAGAGCTTCAAAATTATCGGGTATTTCCCGATAGGTTCGTTGCAAACAAATGAAGGAGTCAAGTTTTTCAGGTTAAAAAATCACGAGCGCGAAGCGCGAGTGATTTTTGCTGAAAAACTTGACGACTTTATTTGTTTGCAGGGAACCTTGAGGGAAATGCCAGATAATTTTGAAGCTCGTGTGGTATTCGGGGGATTATTTTTCCGTCCCAAATGTCGGCCAATAGAATTGCACCATGAGATGAAATGAACAGTTAACAAATAAGAATTTCATAATGAATAAAACAACATTTAATTAAGATTCAGGTTAGTGCAATTAAAAATCACAATTGAATTCAACCTGTCAGTTTGACGTGTGGTTAATTTGACTGGATCATGTTTTGTTTTTTATATATAGCAACTACCAGAGAAAATAATCAAAAAATTATCAGTATAATACCATGTAGGTTGTACCACGTGACGTCGAATGGTGCAATTCTATTGGTCGATATTTGGGTCGGAAAAATAATCAATTCAATTCTACTCACGATTCTCATAATTCCACATTAGACTTTCCATAAAAACTTTAACAGTCTCACCGTCCTTGATTCCATGTAAAAAAAAATTGTAAGAATTTTACGTACAATCGAATTTTTTTTTAAATTATTTAGCAGTCCTCGAACAATTTTTTTTTTCAGTATATACCCATTGTTAAAGTGCACCAGCGCACGTCGTCCCCGCCGTTCTAATGGCCCGTTGCTGACTCGCTCCTACTCAGTCAGCTGGCAAGCCGACGCAGGTATTTTACGGCACGTCGAGGCTTTAGTACACCAATCCGTGTACATGTGTAAGTGAATGAGCATTTTTTTTTTCTCTCGTGAACGTTTAAGGTTTAAGCTTCCAGGAAGGGTATTACCATCGTAATGGTACACGATAGTGTTTCTGCTGCAGCGCGTATGCCTATATGCACATAGATTTACTAGGTACGTAGCATATAATTATATATAGATATAAGTGTATGTACTCTTGTTACGATCCTATCGGTCTACTCGTAGCAGCACGGGAGTTCTCTTTCCCTTCGTCCGTTACATCCGAGCAGGGTAGAGCGGCGGTGTCAGCTACGGGATTTGTCCCGTGGGACACGAACCACCGCCAGGCACAACCCCATGCGGTACGAATTACGAGAAATCCCCAACGCGTACCTATCCATACTATCTCCGAGCCTCTCGCCTCTCGCCGTTTGTACGTCACTCCTGTTTTATTTTTAGTTTTTTTCTCAAATTTATCACGACAGCGACGCGTCGAGATTTATTCGTGCAAAATCCCGAAAACCGGGCCAAAGGCAGACTCGGGCTTAGTGCGATCCGCACACATGATGCGAAGTTCTCGCGACTCTGGCGATGCCGCCTGATTCGCGAGATTCACTGCGGATATCGTCAGAGAATTATACACGCGTTTGTATTGATCAAGAGGAATGAAAAAAAAAAAAAAAAAAAAACGATACGCTAATCCCGGTAATATTGGATAATTATTTGGTGAACTGTGACGCTCGAATTTATGCAATTTATCAAATAAATTTGATAACGTTGAGTGATTATAATTAATTTTGTATTTTCACAGTTTTTTTCATATATAAACAATTTTTTAATCAATTATTTTTCTACGTTTCCACGGATATTCCGATTATCAGAGAATCAGCGGTTATTGTTTGTTCGTCAAAGTAATGTCAATACGAGAAATTGGTCGCTTTCGTTATTACGTCATCGATGTAACGCTCGACGCCAAACTCTCAAAGTCACGGCCAATTTCATTGCCCGAGCCAATTTTATTTGCATCTCTCGTGGAATCTTTTTATTAACGTGTGGCGGGAGAAAAAAATTTGAACGGCTCGGTATTAAAAAAAAAAAACTGCATTTGTGATGGAAAAAAAAAATAATGAATGACGCGCAATCCTCTTAGCACGGTGTTAGGTACTTTCTGGGAACTTCCGTCGTACCCGTCTAGTTATACGTAAGGCGCAGAGAGAGAGAGTTTGCGTCTCGAAGCGCAAACACTAATGGGGCTCCGCTCGGGAAACTCCGTCGTTCTGTCTGTTGCCGGTAACAAGTCCGCTGCGAACCGCGTGTTCCGACCGCGTATTTCACTGACACGAACGAAACAGTTCCTACGATGTACAACCGAACCGTATATTCATCCGTGCGCATCGAATCTCGACTACCGCCGGAAAAGCAACAAGCTGGTGGCTCACCGTGCGCCTCCACTAGAACGGTCAAAGTTCAACGCGGAATTAATCCACATACTTTATTATCTAATAATAATAACTGCTGTTCTCGTTATTATCATTATCAATAATATTATTAATCTTAAAACATTTGTTAGCGCTCGTCGAGATAAACGTCCGCCTCGTCGTGTCGAATAATACAAAACAAACTCCCACTATCACGATTCCCCTAGCAATTCAATGAAAATTAATTGATCAACGATGTTCCGTACGAGAGTGGTCAAAGTTCAAACGTACGTCACATCGAACATCATCGAAAAATGATGAATATTATTATTATTGAAAAAAATTATTATTTTTTCTTATCATAAAAAATGCGCCATCAACGTGGTGTAATGTGAGGGATTCAACGACAATAGACGGCAATCGTGCTGTTTGATCGGTTTTTTTTTGTTTTTTTTTTTGGTTTTTTTTTTTTAACGAGTGTTTACGTTAACGTTATTAATGGTTTTCGATGGAGTCAAGTGTATCGAAAGGACACTCGAGGCGGTCGGTAGGGAGATTCGTGACCCGAACCGACGAACGGGAGGATCGACGGAGAGTCGGTGAGAGGGCGAGAGCTCGACGGTTTCTCGACGCCGATGTCTGCAGCCTCAACAGTACCGGATAACCGGGACGCGCGCGACAATTAATTAACCCCCGGCGGCTTCGGCGAGAGCGCAGTGCGGCTTCCCAATCAACTGATTGTTTACTCAACCGCGCGCGGATGAACGAACAAGGGGAGTCCCTCTGGACGGCCGTCGGTCGTATCTCCGACTCACGCGCAATCAGTCTCGACCATCCTTGGATTGTCCCCGAAGCCGCATGATCGATCAACGCGTTCGAGTCTTGCGGGGCCGCTGTTCGACGGTGTTATATTTGCCGTCAGCGGAATCAGCTAAGAAGATCGTCCCAGAAGCGGACCGAGCTGTGCCCTGAATAATCGATTACGATAAAACGCGTTCGTTTTTGTATTCCGTCCAGCCTCGACGTGACCAACCTTTCTTCGACAACCATTTCGATTGGCAATGTACTGTTTTTTTTCTATCGATTGGACATCTGACCGGAAATAGTAAGTTTGAAAAAATTCAACTTCTTTGGCCGCAGCCGATATTTAGTGTCGGCGGAATTAGCTGAAACATTCGTTCGTATTTCTATTCTGCGTAAGTTTGGGTGACGAAGATTCAATGAATAATTTCAGGCTGATTATTATCAACAACGTATTTTCTCTTCGTTTATAATTTTCTATAAAAAAATTTCTTGCGGCTTTCGTTAATGCAACCGAATCTCCACGTCTGAAAATCTTTTTCGTCATTAATTCGTTTCTAAAAAATAATCAGCCCGAACAAAAAAAACTAGCGCCGAATTATTTTTTTTTCCGGGCACATTTTTTTTCAGCTGACCCGACCGGTGACTCGTGTCGCCAAAAGCAGACGCAGCTGGCACTGTCGCTTATTTAAAAAAAATGAATATTGCGACAAAAAAATTGTGCAGGGGAGAGAAACGTTCGCAAGTGGTTTACAGAGAAAGACTACCGCGGATGCTTATAGGCAGAGCTTCGGGGCACGCTGTTCCCAGCTCGGGCGCCCGTAACGCCTATTATAAATTACTCTTCCCCGCGATATTCAGACACTTTGAGAGTTCGGGCCTCCTCCCGCGGATATTCGCGTTCCGCCATGGTGCTTCAAAACCCCCTCGTTCTCGTCGTCGCTACGAACCGTTCGTGTTTCCGTTACCTCCTCTTCACGCTCTCGCTATTAATCTCATCGTTCCCTCGCGACGTCTTGCGCACACTCGATATATTAATTTTCCTCTTGCAAACGCGCGTTTGCAACGCGCGAGGGGAACGGGTGAAGGGGGAGAAGGGGTGCTCGGCGTGGCAACCCGCCTGTAAAACCTATTTTCGTACAGCTAACGCGAACGATGCGAAACTTCCTCGAGTCTTTAATCATCGGGTGGTCATGCCATGGAGAATATATATCGCGTACGCGAACGCACGGGCTTTCGGTCCGGCAATGTACAATGGCATCTGCGACAAACGGGGCCGGCAAGCGTTTATTAGATTTTATAAATTGTGTAGCACCTCGGAAAAAAAAAAACGTAAAAAAATGCATCGCCGAACCAGCAATTAAGCTCCGTGAAAAATAGCATTTCACGCTTGTTTTTTGTCCTCAACTTTTTCCTGCGAAAATCGTATTAGTCGAGGTCGATTTGTCGCTTGCAGATTCAGCCCGAGTCGTTGGAGGACTTTGAGAAAAATTGAAACTTTTTTTTTTTTTTATCTCTGGTTAAACCTGATTATAGTCGTCGTTGGACTGAAATTTACATTGTTCGAAGACCAATATATACGCTCTATTCTTGTCCCTTTGAACCGTGAACGTGAGTGGATAAAAAAAAAAAATTTTTAGCTCTTCGCTTGGCTGGCACGGAAATTGACAATTATCGCCGTTTTTTTTTTTTTTTTTTTTTTTTTACTGTCCACTCGTATCTCAAAGCTCCTCGCGGCTTCTCCATGCGCCAATTGTTCGTTACAACAGTCGCGTATCACGATCTCGTACGGGACTGTGCACAGGCCAATTTAGCATACAACAGCTACACATTACAACCCAGTTAGTCTCGATGGTACGGAATGACGTATGTATGTATACAGAAAAAAAAAAAAAAAAAAAAAAAAATCAGTGTTGCCAGCGACGAGAGTGACGAAGCACTCGACACCCGCGAGAGTCGAAAGGATCTGGGCCGCGGGGTATGCGAGTGTGTTATTGCGAGGGCGGGGCGGCGAGAGACGGCCGATGTCGCGCTGAAGAGAGAGTGGCCCGTGCGCGGCTAATTGGAACTGGCGCGATGAAGAGTACCAACGAAGCATCGCGAGAGCGTATATTTATATGCTCGGTGAAAAAAAAAAAAAAAAAAAAAAAAAAAAAATCCAATAAGAATATATGTACATGCATATAACGCGAATAGTGAACGATAAAATTGAGGGGCGAAGATACGTCTTTTGAAAATAGAATAGGTGCCCGAGAAGTTCGTGCAGGTGTCAATAGCTCAGTAAAATCGCTACTCGGAGAACGTGCCGGGTCATGGAAAAAAAAGGTGTAAAAATTCCGACTCTCCTTAAAGATTTTTTTGTTTTTTTTTTCGTAACAGTCAAATTAATAGTACGAATAAGATTAATTAATTTGACTCATTTCTATCATTCTCGACCTCTACAAGGCATCGAGGAGAAGTGAAAAAAAAACCCTACTGGAATTAAAATAAAACTCTATCGGAATTCGGTGGAGTCGTGAGCGGTGGAGAATGTAAACGTATCAATGGAATAAGAAAGCTACGACGAATTGTCAAAATTGTGCACAGTTCAACGTAGTTTAATTTTCCAAGATTTATCGAAATTTTTAATTATCTTCGTTTATTTCGCTGCCAAAAAATCGTCAAATCGTCAAATCGTCGATTTATGTCGACCGGAATTTGACACGTTCGATCGGCTATTTATTTCGGCGATTCACTCCCACGAATCTCAATGTAATAACATTGTGGCGCAACGAGGGCGCTTCGAACTTTAAGGTGGATACCGAAGGATTCCGAAATTACTTTCGGAGAGATATTACTCGTCAGCGATGAGTTAACGGATACTTTGCCGTAGATAATATTTAATCTGCGTTACAGAGCGCGTACTCGGCTATAAAGTTCGAGAGAATCTCCGAAAGTTTCGCTCGATTTTCCGACAACTACGAATTAATCCGCTGACCGTCTAACCTATACGAAGTACGAAATTCGGAAAAATCAGAAAAAATATCTTTCCCAAATTCCTTCAGTATTTATTCCATTATTATTATTCTTCGATATAGATACAAATATTAACGATTTTTTTTTTTCCACAATATTTTTGTCCACACCTGAACCCCTCCTTGCATCCGACCTTTCCCCTCTACAATGCATTTTCCATAGCGTTTCTGCCGTGGGCGTGGGCAAACACTGCAGAAAATCTACGCCGATACAGCCGGTCTCAGATTCGATTCCCGACGAATTCCCGACTGAACCTTCGTCCCGCCGATATTTTAATTCTCCATCAAACTATGAGAATCGGCGATCGAATGGTCGACCTGCTAGACCCGCTCAGGCCAATAAGCACCGTATCAATACTATAATTATTACCAATAATAATATTATCAAATTCAAAACGCAATAATAATAATGCTAACAACGATAAATTTCATAGCCGAACAAAAAAAAATTCAAAAATCGGATAAAAATTAAAATCTCATACATTATTTTTCGAACGACACAATGCATAAATAAATATTACGTTTGATAAGTAAAAACGAAAACGATTTATCGAATGATTCGGAAAAAAAAAAAAAAAAAAAAAAAAAAAAAAAAAAAAAAAAAAAACCTCTCACAGTCGACGTAGTCCTAACGAGATATCGAAGCCGTTCGAAATATCGGATATTAAATTATCCCCGTCGGTAGTGTGGGGGAGGATAGTTGTGAAGAGATGCCTCGCTTCTAAAGCAGCCTCTCGGCATTGAGTATCAACGTTCACGCTCGTGTACCACCTACAACGAGCTCCGAGGAAAAGCCCCCCCCCCCTCCCCCTCCACCGGTCCCATCACTACTGCACAGCCCCCGACAACGCAGCAATCACCGGCTGGCATCACCGACCCTGTACTATATATACCGAACCCTCGCCACTTGCAACGCGAATACGCCTTTTAATCAGATTTATCGGGGAGTGAAATCGTAATTAAGCGAGTGACACTGTGGGGAATTGTGGTGAGGTTCGAGAGCCTCATCCTGTGAACCCCCCCTCGTCCCCTCCTTCGGCTCTTTGCTATACGCGTCTCCGAGGCTCTTAATTGTCCAAAGATACGCCGCCGTCTCTCCGTCGTTTCCGTTCCAGAAAGCCTCCTCCCAGCTATCCGTACACGAGGACCATTATTCTTACAATAATTCATTTTCGTGTCACTCGTCTCGCTCACCTGCAGAAGCTACTCTATTGTTGTTATCATTATTACCACTGTTGTGACCGTTATTGTTATTTGGAAAAACTCGTTTTATTCTCCCGAGGAATTTTTGTAATTATTCGAACAATAGCAATTACAGGTACTCGTTAAGTTAGTGGGCAAAATATGTCGGTGAACAATACGCTTTATTCCTCGTTATTCTATGCCTTTGCGGACGAGCCGAGGCTCGAGACGACCGGTAGCGTGAATCGAGTGTTTGAGAGAAATGGGGAAGAGAGCGTTCGTACATGATTCGCGTTTAATCGTTTACGTGGGTATGTTGAATCTTTCATCGGGTTTTCATTGGCTTTCGCCGGTGAGCAAACTTCAAATGTACTCGGTTGAATTTCTTTTTTTTTTTTTATGTTTTTTTATTTTATTTTTTTTTTATTTTAGAGAATCGTTTATTTTATTTGATAAAAATTTTCTGTATATTTTCGTCATGAATTTGATTTATTTTGCGACTTTGGTCGTCGATGAAAATTTGAAGTTTCGCGAGTTTCGCATGGAGATTGGTAATAATAACGCGCGCGTTACATCGTGCCGACACGAAATGGATTCGAAGCAACGCCGGGATGCAAGGGCTCGTCATGTGTCAAGTCGAATAAACCATGAGAATCATACCATCATAATCATCGCGTCAAATGCTCACGATAATTGCGTCCTGTCGTGGCTGCAATTGAGAGAAGCCGAGAGCCGTGGAACGCGCGCGCGTTGAAGAACCCCTCTTCAATTATTTATAAACCCGTACGAGTCATTCGCGCTCATGTCCCGTTGCTTCTCGCATACCGTAAAATTTAACCTGTTCGTCTTCTTTTTACGTTCGACAAACTACGCGCCAGTGTGATAAAGGACGCGGGACACGTCGAGCTGCAGCTGTTGAACGCAGAGCTTCGCGGTACGTTCCAAAATTACTCTCTCACAGTCTTCCTTGCCCCGATGTTATTGCGAATTCATTGGACCAACTGGCTTTCATCGTGACAACAATTCCGATTCGAACTCCATCGCGGATGAGACCCGAGCCTTTGCGGAAAAAAAAGAAAAAAAAAACGTTCGCAACTTTCGCAAACTCAGCGACGAAATATATTTTTCAATTGTCTCCGGGCTAAAATTTAATCGGAATAAAAAAAAAAAACAAATTAGCGAATAGATGTACCTTCGATCGAATGAATTCTATTTTGAGGATCCTGGAGAAAAATATTCGAAAAGCTTTCGAGAACATTTCTATGCACGAGAAACCTCAGTGGCGAGATCGGACCTCGTAAAATAACATTAATCGTCAACTTTTCCCCCCCATCTCATTACAATTCCCTCCGACGAGTCTACGAAATGTATGAAGATATCGAGGATTCGCTCGAAGCTTCCCGATGCGACGGAGCCCTGCAGAGACAATGAGCCCGAGAGAGCTTTTCACGCCGGTGCGAAAGAAAAGAAAAAGGAGTGACGCACGTGCAAAGTCGGGAAATGCCCGAAGCCTCGCCCAGACATCAGAAGACCGTCTCAAGCAACTTCGTTCCTGGCGGCAATGTAATTGTCGTATAGTGCCCTTTGTAATCCGGGTAGCCTCGGATATTACACTCTCACAATAACGTGTAGTTCTGCAACGACAAAAGTATACGTTAACGAGCTGTTGCAAAACATCGCCAGACCGGTCGCACAAGAGCAAAGTGCGCACTGGCACTATACGTGAGCGAGGAACCCGAACAGGTCGACGGGGCGGGGAGTTAGGAGAGACGGTAGAAATACACAGTATAAGTGTACGCTGTACCTTCCATTCTGTTCCGTTCTCATTCGTCCGCCTTCTATTCGTGCATATTAGCACGTGCCGATGAGTTTTCGCGCGCATGAATTTCACGGCAGCGCAACAGAGACCAACGGCAATTCACGACGAGGGAGATACGAGCTAACTGAGACCCGCGACGCTCTTCGCACTGTCGAAAATTCGGCCCATGGAAGTGCGTGTACGTCTGAGGAAAAAAAAAAAATTAAAATAAAATTTCCACGACCCAAAATTCAGCCTAGCGAAAAAAAAAAAAAAAAACTGTTCAAAGATACGCAGCTATGCGGGGAACGAGATGTGCGTCGAAAGTTCCCGTGACGGTTGTATGCGCATAACAGACAGGAAAGGAGAAGCTCCGGCCCTCCCCGGACGCGACACAACGGACCGCGATCGTACGAAGGGAGAAATCAAGAAACTTGAGAGAACGTTCCTCGATCGTTCGCGCACCGCACTCCTGCTATTCACGTACAGCGTGAAAAGCTCGGATGAAAAGGAAAACTCTGCTGGACCGGTTGCCAACGGTGCTGCACCCCATTTAACAAAGTTACACACTACCGAGAGGGTACCAACGGCTACGATATATATATATATATATATATATATATATATATATATATATATATATATGTTTGAAGTTGCTTCGGCAAACGCCCCTCAAAAACCCCTTCGAAAAATTCTCTCTTCACCAGCGGAGAGGTTACCCACTGGCATACCCCCTGCGGATTTTCTCGAGGGTCTCCCGCAAGGTTGACTCAACGTCGGTCCCTTCTCTGTACATCGTTCGTCGCCGTTCACGATTCACGCAGGGCCACAGTTAAAGTTCCGACACTTCCACCTCAGTCTTTCGCGCACATTGTGAATCGCATTGGAATGCGTCATTAAAGTGCCGCGAAAAGGTATTGTCGATAGCTCCGAGGTTTGATTTTTTCATTGCTACCGTTACGGACTTTGCCAAATTGGTAATTGCACTTGCCGGAATTCAGGGAATTTCTCAGTGAATTTCGCGAATGTAAAAAATTAAAAATGATAATTCGATTTTAATACAAGTCGATTTTAATTTCATTCCAAAATGTTATCGGGAAGCTAGCGGAAAAAAAAAATTGTCAACTAAGCGACTGGCAAACTGACTGCTCTGAAAACGAAAAGATTTTCTTCATTTTTCGGAATACGGAAAATTTTTTTTCGTAATTTTGAAAAAATTGCGTTCATTATGAAAAATATTTGTACACGTTCGAAATTATGAAGAAATGTTTATATATTTTCAAAAGTGGCGGTGGTGGAGAATTTTTAGAATTTTTAAAATCACTCCGTTAAATAACATTTTTTGTATTATTTACGTGGAAAATAAATCTTATTAGCAGCTTCCATGTGTTAGATTTTTTAAAGATTTTTATAGCATCGACAAGTGTTCGCAATCCACTCTCAATTCTCTCTGAATCCACGTGAACTCGAGCTGTTCGCTAGTGGCAACTTAACGCGACGGGAAATAACGACTCTTCGGCAAGTAAACTTCAGCGTGACGAAAAGTTAGCAATTTTTTTTTTCCTATATATAATGCGTGTACGTGACACACGTCGGTGTGTAAATCCACGCGGACGATAAGAATGCGAGACGTATTGGGGAATAAATATTCGCGTCGCTCCGCATCTCCGTACACGGGGAACTCTCGCAAAGTGCGATACGCCAGCCGATACCTTGAAAATGATAAATTTGAATTTCCAAAACTTTTCTCCGTGTACTTCTCGGAGATTTTATCGTCGCTTTTGGGTTGCGAGGGCAGAGTTGGAATTTCGATGCCGTTCGTTACCGAGCTTCGTGTCACGATAAACTTGAAAAAGCGTCGACGTTGGATTTGAAGTTTCGAAAAGTCTCTCCATTATCTCCAAAAAAATCGACGAAACCTCTTCTATATTTCAGCGTTAAAATTTCTCATCCCTTCTCGAGTCTTCCTGTGTGAGGACCTAAAAAAATATATATATATAATTACTCGAGCTAAATATTTTCCAAATAAGCGGATAACAATTTTGTTTTTCTGCTTTTCATCGTTTTCTCACGGCTTCCTACAGCTGGCTTTTATATCGTACTTAGCGCCACCCTGAGCGTTCAATGCTCGTTTAGTCAGTTGAAAATAGTTACGGAGGTGTAAGATGTGTGTGTGTAGTTGGGTACGTGTATGAAAGTTTGTACGTCAAAGTGTGCGTATATTATGTACGGTGTACCGAGAGGGTTGGCGGAGCTGCGGAACCGGATCTAGGTCGTACGGGCTCTTGGACCATAGTCATTACGCAGGCACGCCCGTTTGGAATTGAAAAAAAAAAAAAAAAATGAGAGAAAGCAAAAAAAAAAATTGGAGTGTCGGAGAAGCAATGAGAGTACACTGGGGGGGTCGACAGGGAGGTACGAGGAAATGGAAGAACGAAGCGTGAAAACTCGTTCGGATTCGACGTCGGTTATTAATCCAGAGGTCGAGAGATTGCGTGCGGGTCGCTCGGTCTACTCTTTTCCAACGCTCGAGGGCACCTTGCATAGCGGCAAATATATTTTTAATTAGAAATATATTTTCCTCGATTTTCTCGATAATATCAAAAAATCGATATTCATGTCGAAGCCCTTGATACAAATGTACGGTAAAAAAATGAAATAAATAAAATTAACAAAAAAAAAAAACACGATGACAGAGATAATTTCTCGTACGTATTTCGACAGAGTCCAATGTTTTATCGGACACGCGTATTTTGTCGGAGAAAAACAAACGTTCGATCATTTTTCCTCCAACGATTTTTTCACGTAAACTGTTGTATTTTAATTTGTATTTGAAATAAATTTTTTGCAAATCCGGCAAATAATCTGTGATTCAAATATCTCGTATTTTGATTTTACAACAGCAACAAAAACGTTCAATAATTTCCAGTACATTAAATGTACAATTTAATTTAACGGCGCTGTATAAAAAAAAAAAAAAAAAAACCGAGCGAACATGTGAAATTTCGTGAGAATTTTTGTTCTTTTATTTCGATAATCCGAAAAGCTACTGAGTATGAGGCAAAGCAACAGGATCTCGTCTGCGAGCCTCGCGCGGTCGAAGAACCCAGTCGAGTCTCGCTTCGTATACCTGAACGCTTCGGGGGAGAATAATGGAAAAATATTCCTCGGTTTTTTCAAACGCATTTGGACGAGTCTGGGTTTTAAGCCTGAAACTGGCAGTCGCTGACCACGACTATCGGAGGTGCTATTGTTACGACACTGACAGTGACGCCGCACAAGATTCTTTCATACGTTTCCAACATTTGCGTTTCGAACGATTTTTTTTTTCCTGCGTACGAACACGGCAATGTGATTTAACACGCATAGTCGCGTCGCTAACCTCCCGGACTATTCAGCGACCGAAACTGAAATTTATAATTTATTATATTATTATAAAATATTATAAATTACAATATTTATTGTATTAAAATTTATTCGCTTTTTCATTTGGAACGGACAAATAATTCTGCAATATTTAATTCACACGTTTGTCCATAGAGACATCCCGATCTGTTTTGTTTTATCTTTCAATATTTGTACTCTGCTACTCTATCGAAACGTATGCAATTTACTCACAACAAAATAACTTTCGATAATTCCCTGGGTACAGAGCTGGAAAATGTTTGTTTAGACTTTATATAAAGGTTACTCATTGCCAAATTAGCGTTCGCGAATAAATGTGCGCATCATTGGGCTGAGTTCAATTTTTTATTTACTCGCGAAATTACTTCCGACACATTTTACATCACATTATTTACAAAAAAATTTTGTCGAGGTATCGTCGAGAGAAACCATTAAAATAGCGCTTTTTCCGATAATAAAAGTACCCGAGTAAAAGAGTTGATTTAAATTGTCGCTTGAATCCTTGTATTTCACATACATGGATCATGCGAAAAAAAAAAATGCGAATAAAAAATAATTTAAAAAAAAAAATTATATAAATTCTTACCTTGAGTATAACGAAGTCCATCTCGCTTCTCTCCTTCGTCCCGCACGTCCGAGACACTGCAAGATTCCCTCCGCCGAAAAGCTCCCAACCTCAAAGTCTTCCGTTACGATAACACAGCAATATATATATATATATATATATATATATTGGCTCTATGAAACAAAGCGCAGTCGAATAAACGCGTTCAAACAGCGTCAGGAAAAACCTTTGTTAAAAACAAATTACGTTGGTACAAAGCCCTTCCAAGGATAGTTCGAGCCGCGTCGAATAACTACAGCATAAAGAAACTTTTCGATTCTACATACGCGATGACTGCGCGCCTGCCTCGACGAACCGGACGACAAAATGTCTTCGAATTCGCGCCGGTCACCATCGCCAGTAGGATCCACCTTTCCATGCGTGGCTCATCGTGTTACCGGCTCTCCTCTCTACCTCGAACAGTGTCCTTGCACTCTTCTTTTTTTTTCTTTTTTTTTTCGTTTTATTTTATTTTTTCTTCGTATCGTACGCTTCCTTTCTCCAACCTCAAGGCGACACGGCTCGCCACTTCGGATCGCTCACTCACTCTCACTGTTCTCCCTTAAACTCGATAATCTCACACTTCCCGTATTCCCAGCATGTTGTGACGACTGCACGGTGACTAAAAAACGATAACGAAGTGAAAAAAAAATAAACAAAACAGTGTCAAGCGTTTATCCCTCTTTGTACGCGTCGCACTATCCGTCTAGTCGATCACCGCAACCGCCGCAAAAGTAACGGTCAAACGGTTGGCGCGGGAGGGAGAGGGAAGCGCGTTTTTATTGGCTCACCGTCGGCGGCCACCGATTCGTCGCAACTTTGTTTCAAGTACTCGTCGTGTGTTTTGATTTTCGCGGGTTAATCGTTTCCTCGCCGTAGAATACTTTTAATATGATATATATTTGTTTTTTTCGCTGAATATTTTTAATGCGGGTGAGCGTTTAATCGTCGCGGTACTTGTCGCACTGTCCGTCCGTTCGATTGCCGCGACAGTCGCGACGGTCAATCGAATTGGGAACGAGCGGAAAAAAACGAAAATAAGAAACGTTTTGATTGGCTCACCTACGTTGCAGGCTACTGATTCGTCGTGAATTTGTTCACCGTACCGTTTTCTTTATTGTGGATTGTTTCGTTGACTTTCGATTTATTACTGTTCTCCGTGAGATTCTTAACGATTAGACAATGTCGTTGCCAGCCTCTGTGTAGAGCTGGGCGAATTGCAGCTGCGAGGAAACAGCCTCTCTGTGAGATTAGACAGATCGCGAACCCGAGGATGTTTAACGAGGATATTCGCGACCAACACGCGTGGCGGCACGACGACGACTGAATAGTGCCGCTTCGTTGCGACCGGCGGCCCTACGGGAGCGATCGGGACGCCGCCCAACAACGCGCGGCTGCAACCGAACTGCACACGATCTTCTCTTCGCATCGCGCGTGTTCGGCGTGTCGTCGTGTTCACGTGCCGAATAACACTGGAGAGTTCTAGCGAGAAAGCCAGAGACGAAGAAAATAATCAAGGTAGGAGTGACGAATGGAAACGAGAGGTGCAGGAACGACTGGAATACACGAATGAAAGAAACAAATGAAGAATCCCCGGCAGACGGACGTGGAGAAAATAATATGGAATCGAGTAATGGGAATCTGTCTATCAAGAATTTCTGTATCGACATGCAAGTGAAAAAACGAAAACTCTGACGAGATCATCGGGACGACCCTTGCTGGTGGGAAATAAAAGATATAAGGATTCGTTTTTCGCGACGCATCGTTGCGTGTCCTGTCTCAATTAAACGTAAGTAAATACAATAACGCACAGCTTGCCGTTTCCAGAGGGCGCAGCAGACGCTCGACGCTGTCGACCTTGCGGACATTGCTGACTCGTGACAAAGAATTAAATCGACGCAGAACTGTTGGTGCGCCGGCATCCTTTGTACCAACAAAAAAAAAATTAAATCCATCGCTTGCCGGCACAGGAAACATTTACCGGAATAAAAAAACGGAACGAAACAGATGGATTAACGTGGAGAATGAAGCGAAAAAAAAAGAAAAAAAAATCGAATGTGAACCGCTGACCAGCGGATTCTTCCACCCCACTGGACGTCTACCGAGCACTGTACCGCTGTTTAACTGTAATAAAAATAAATAAAATTGACGATTTTCCAAAGAAAACAAAAATTGTCGAACCATGAATCCTTGAATCTCGTTACCCCGACTTCCACTTATCCAATAACCCTTTCCACCCGATCGATACGCCATCTTGTATCGTTCGCACGGTGTGTATGATAAATCACCCGAAATGAAAATCATTTCGCGATTTGGCTCACGACATAAAATATATCGTGGAAAGATACGCAAACTTGCTTACGGTTACAGGTTTCCGCGTAGGATATATCATAGCACGGTGGAAGTTGACGAGACGACTTTTATCCTCGGTTGCTGACGCTCATAAACAACGAGACGGTTGTTGAATCAGCAGCAGGAGCGAATGAGAGCGCGGGCGCGAGTGCGCGCTCGCTCACCACTGTAACCGCTGGCTGGAGTTAGCCGTCTCCCTTCGACGACGGCGGTCCGCAGAGTCGTATATGAGCGGGGGTTCTCTAAAAGGTTTACGACCCTCGCGACCCAGAGCGTGGCTTGCCTGGCCATCCCACGCGTCGCGACGTCGCGATCTACGAACGAGCGCGCTAGCGAGTCTCGCACAACCAAGCAAATACATAAATCCTCCGTCCCATCCTGTCACGGAAACCCGTGACTGCCGTATCTCAGTATCCGTGGCTCTCGCAGTGTTACGCGTATACGTGTGTACGGATATATGAAACGGTATCATATATATATATATATATATATATACTCGACTGCAATCCGTCGAACAAGCAGGAAAAAATCAAATAAAAAATTATACCAGTTTGTACGACGATCGAGAGAAACCGTCGCGATCCGGAAGCTTCTTTCTCAGAAACTATTACCATAATTATTATCAGAGTCCATTTTTTTTCTTTAATAATCCCACATTAGCGTACTGCCGTATGATTAATGCCAAAAATATTTTAAGGGGGTAAAATGAAAATGTCGTTTCTCAAGTTTATGAAATTCTATGTAGGCTTGTATAAAGTTTCTTTACTGGTAGAGAAGAAGTAGATCTGATAAATATTTTCTTCACTTAAATACTAGGTAAAACAATTCTGAAGAAAATATTTTTTTTACGTCCTACAATATCCAGAGCGAAAAGAAATGTAAATTAAAAACGTTGAATCTCTACGTTGATAAAGTTTTCTTATATGAATTTTCGTCGTAATATTTAAATCTCTATCGCTACGATTATCTCGCCTGCAGCAGTCCCTGATATTTTTCTTCTCGCGATTATTTCTTTCACCTTCGGCCGCAGCCGTCGTCGAGACAACGATGCGACGTCGTTTCTTTCACTCTTAACGCATCTCCGTATAAGTGAAGTTTGCATCAGCTAGGCGTCTCACTTCTCTGAGCGCGGTGGAGAGAAGAAAAAAGAAGAACAAAAAAATAAACAGACAGACAACGGATAAAGCCGGGGGGCGAGTTCGTGTGCTCCGCTCGCGTTCACTGTCGCTGACTGGACGAGCGCGAAAAGCTCTCCGCTCTCTCCCCCGCCTTTACCCTAGCCAACTCGTTCAACTCCTTCTCGTATCTCCATCGCCGCATATCCTTATACGTACATCGGTTATGTATGTAGGCTATAGAATGCCATCGTACGTACACGCACCGACGACGGTAAGGGATACGGACGAGTCGCCTGGGTCTTTTTTAATTAGCGCGACTCTGTGATCTGCGCCGAGCCCTTTCAAGCTGCTTTACCTTTTCGTCGTCCGCGGACCCCTGCCATACCCGTGACTTGCCTACAACCTCCCACCTTATCCTCTTCCTCTCTACTTGTGAAGAACTCGACGCGCATCTTCGACAATATTACCTTTCGCTTCCACCCACCCAAAGATGTATGTATGTATATAATATTTTCACTACTTCATTTTTCCCTGACACAGCGATTTTACGTTGCGATCAACCAAACCCTTCTCACAGTGGATATTTTATCTTATTTACTTTTTATTTTTCACATCTCGGGGAAAAAAAAAATTTCCACCCGAGAGGCAGGTTTTTGATAACTCGGATATTATTATTGTTGGAGGAAGAAATTTTTGTCGAACCATTTTCTGGTGTGAAAGTCAACGGGACGGTGATACGAAAATGCTTGATAATTCATTTTTTATATCGTAACTACAAATTGTACTTTGATCAATCGAATGCTCATTTTTCAAAAAATCGAATATTTAGAAAATTTTCCTCTTATTGCGATAGCAACGTCGAACTACTAGAAATCCCACTTGTTAAAGCAGCCTGCACTATCTCTACAAACGAGCGTTCATAAAACCATAAACGCGTTCGCGAGGGCGGCTATCTGGCGTTCTATCTTTTACTTAGTCGTTAACAGCGCACGATGTTTTCTATCCACCTTGAGCCGCCACCCTCCGGCTCCCATCGTTGGGCTCACTCTTGGAACTGACTTTCGTCGAGAAAAGAAAGTAGAGTATAACGTGAGACGCGCTGTTTTCATACTTTTGCGGCGCGCTTTGACGAGAACTCGACTAGAGGCACACCGGAGTGACCATACCGTTCTCTGCCTCGTCAATCTATCCGAAAGTTTTCTTTTAACCGACGAGCTCTGCGTTTCAGTCTTCCTATCTTCAGAGCTTTCGAGCAAGCTCTCGACACTCCAGCACCATCTTGGGTAAACATCGTTTGTACGAGTTTACTAAACGTCGTCGACGCAGACCCATATCTCTTCGGTCCCGGCATCAACGACCTCATTGAATCTTCCGACGTACGGGAGAGTATCTCGATCAAAAGTGCCACGCTTATGAATTTTCTCACAGAGAGACGAGACTCATATCCGCTGCCTATCAACCGTAGCACCCACACTCTGTACGTGCTGCGAAAGCTCTCGATAATCCGCGTTTGATGATCTCTAATAGGGAATTTAAAAAAATAAGGATTATAATAAAAGTTTAGATCTCGAATTTTTTTCGTTACGTACGTACGTATTAATGATAATTTATTAAAATCCGTTTCGATAATAAAAGTTGGCGCCACCAAAACGGCGGAAAAATTGAAGCAAACATTTTTCCCATCGTCTTCCCGGTGTCGATTAATTCATTCATGAGGGTGTCGTTCAATACATTACTCAGAGAAGAAATGATCCTAGTTTGAGATGCTTGCAGAACATCACGTCGGCGTCTCCAGATGTCTTTGCGATTGATCAAAGACTTATCGCCCAGACCCCATATGGTTGTTAGATTTCCGTGAGGAATTCGGCTTGGTCGATGGGTGCTCAGAGCTCGTACCTCGATTCCAACGATCTCGGCGAAGCCGGCTTCTTCGTTGTCGGCGTCAGCTTCGTCGAAGACGCTCACAGATTCATTGCGCTCTCAAACAGCTCCAGCATCCGCTTCATCTCTTTGCTGTTGAAGAAGGACCGTGAGGAAGAAGGAAAAAAAAGTGAACGAGCACTCGTGTACGGCGATGATGAGCTACGACCGCGCAATGCATACGAAGGGAGCACACTGTTTGACCCACTTCAATATTCATGCGGTCCACCGACTACCGAAGAGAGACATTTACCAACGAAATTAACTACAGAGTTGCTTTTCCGCCAATGACTTGGCAGGAGAGCAGTCGGAAAAGTGTACACCGAGTAACACGAAAAAAGTCGAAATTCGTTCTCGAGAGACTGCTAATTAATTCTCCTTCTTCCTCTACTTCCTCGCTTTCGTTTGGTTCTTATTTTTAGTTCAGTTATCGCGACGGTGTATCGTTCAACGGCCAGTAGACGCGGTTTGAAACGAAAACTTTTGCCGGACTCCTCGGAGAGAAAGAATGAGAAACAGAGCCGGCGATTCGTATTCCAAAGCTCGAATGTTAGAGTTTACGTCCCAAAGGGTAAATTCATGATTACTTTGCGCTACAAACTTTTTCGCTAATTTCACTCCGGTCTCTGGTATTGCCGCGGAGAAATTGAGGTGCGCAGAGGGAAGCTATAATTTTTTTTTCTTTAATTACGAATTCGTATGAAAAATTTTATTCGGGAGAAATTTAAACTATGGATTCCCCCATCGTCTTATGACTGCACTTGAGATGCCTTGAACTTGCACACAGTAAAAAAAAAAAAACAATGATCAAATATCGTCTGGGATCATTCATTAAAAAATAATGTGAAAGATACCGAGGGACGTGTTGGAGAATACTCACATTTGATCCGCCAATTTATATATGGGACTCATTGACTTTGAAAGTTCCTCGCACTTGGCCATCAGCTGGTACATGGATTTGATGTTGTGATCAACCGCGTCGCAAGTTTTGCACACGGCGTCCCGATACGTTTCCAGGCATCCAACGGTCACCGCCGACGCCTGAAAAAAATTATATCGACCGTATTAATATATACATTCACGAAAATAATCTCAAAGATTTCTGAAAATGATGTTGCCAATACTAACGCCGTGCAAAATAGCGGCCAAGTTCTCCGTCAGCGAGTCGACCGAGGTGGCAATTTTTCGTGCTTCCATCTCGAGTTCGTTCAAGACATTGTGATCGACCACCGGTAATTGAGGTGTGAGTGCTTGCCTGTAGAGGCACGGGGTCGAGCTTCGCGAACCCGGAAACGAGGGCGTGTCGCCCTTTTTCGTAACTGGACTCGACAACTTGATCTTTGTCTCCAGATCCTCGGCAACGAAGAGAACCATGTCGCCTTCCTGCATCACCGTACCCTCCAGCTGAAGATAACCCAAAGCCTTTCGATAACTCGGCAAATCTGGATCTTCCTCGTCGTCCGGACTTTCTTCGCTGCTCCTCAAGTTCAATCTGTCCGGTCTGTTCCCGACGCTGTCCATTTTGGAGAAACCCTCATCGAACAATTTATCGCCGTCCAGCTCGGGCGATTCCACCAGCGACCTCAGCTCCGACATCGGCGGCGACGATTGCGAATCGAACGATATCTCGGAATAGGAAGCCGTCATCTCGTGCAACTGTAAATTTCACCGATCAGAAATAAGACTCGTTAAAAAATATTCCATAAAACTGCAGGCGTGTGTCAGTTTCAAATTGACATTAAAATTTTTGTAAAATAAGAATAGATTTCGTGTGGACTTTATTAGATTAAAAAAACCGGAGTCGGTAATAAATATTGTAATAAATATTGCGAAATTATTGTTTCGAGCGTGTTGAAATTTTGGGTCCTAAATGTAATATTAGCACACTGATACACTAATAAAGCCGTGAAATCTAATTTCCTCTAAAAAAAAAAGCGTTATAGTTTTACTGGCAACGGTGTCCGGGTTGAGGCAGAAATAGGGTCACAAGTCCTCGAGGGAACCCCAAACACGTATGAGTACAGAAAAAACAGAAGTAAACTTTTTAATCTATTTCCTTCCAAATGATTCTATTAAATAAAAAAACTCAATTCGTGGTGCACTAAAATAAGATACGCAGTTCGTTCCGCAATTCGTTTTTATTTTTGAAACCATTTCAGAACAAAATACTTTGAAAATATTTTAAGGATATGTTGATACCCCCCCCCTGATGGACATATGTATAAAAATCCTTGGAGAGTGAAAAAAGTAGCTTCAGTAGCGCTCACCGCGGAGCGAAAGAGAACCACACGCAAGGCAGTTTCACATACTCTCAACGTGATGAGGTTTAACCGTCCGCCGACCTACCCCGCGCCCAAATGCTAACAAAAACTATACGGTGTGCTGTGTCGAGGGCGAAGATCGCCGAGCGAAAAGAAAATTGTATTTTTTCCCAACTGCGCAAAAATAATTACATCCCTTTTGTACAATAGGGGCGGGGAATAACCTATATTGACCGATCATCATTGGTAACCTGTGCGCATGCGCAGTACAGTTTTATTACTTCCTCTAGTGCAATAGGACTCATTACTCCTTCTGGAAGCTCTATTCCTACTGGGGAAGTAATGGTTATTGCTAAATATAACAATTTTGCAACCCAAGGAATTTTATTTTTTTAGCGAAGCTGGAAAAAAAAATCGTATGCGACAAGCGAGAAACTGCATTTTCGCCTCATGTGAATTTCTGTCCTTTCATTTGCAGGCGTCAAACTTAACACTCGGTAAAAATACGTACTTTCCTCCTTTGTGAAGTTGAATTATCGTACATTCGAAGACATTTTGGTATCTTTCGTAATTCACAAACGTTTGTAAACAAACACGATTTTTCTAATCGTCACATAAGCGCAAAATGACGATTCACACGAATGGAATATCGCACACAAAGTTAAGACACACAAGAAGCGAAACAAACTCGACAATGTTTATAAAAAAAATGAAACTGTACACGTCCCACGAACTCCTAACCTTACTCGATCTTCGTCGTAGTCAACGGCCGCATTGATTTTCTCATTGCGAAGCGGTTGACCGATTCTACCGGCCGATGATTCTGCTCCCATCTCTTCAGGCTCCATCGTTGTTTTATTCCGATGTTTTATTATTTTTCTTCGCTTCTCTATCCACGGGCAATCAGCAAACCGCTTACTGTCTGCATTAACTGACGGAACCCCGGGCTACAGCTGATTCGACTGACAGCTGATTTTCGTCTGACAGTCCACCGATTCTCTTCGCCGAGTCGTAACACTCTCCCGCCGTTGACGATAACACCGACGACAATACTCGCGAACGCCCCTCTCCGAAACTTCGCACGGAGACAATGCACGAACAAGTATAACGACAATTCTCGCGAAAGCAGAGAATCAATTATTTTAGCGCTCCTAAGACGATTCGCGAGCGCGAACGTCCGTCCAGAGCGCAAGACACCGGCCGATAATATATATGTATGCAATACAAGTCATTTGACGACCCCGTCCAACGGGACGGATATTGACGAAAATTCACGAGAATGTACGATAGAGAGCGAGTGAGTGGCAGGCAGCGAGCCCAATCGAGAATGATGTGAGAACGCACACCCCCGCAGACTCCTCCGTCGCGTTTCATCAATATTCGTGATCGTGCAAACACCGTGGTTCCTATATTAGTGCATAGTTAGTATTTAACGTACGCGCACATTCCATATGAAACACAAAGACGAAAAAGGAAAGCAATAAAACATAAAAAAATAAGGTTACGGTCGCGAAATGTTGTGCTCGAGGAACTACTGGCGAATCTGACGTTTGAGTATTGCACCGCACGTCCAGCGAGAACGGTCTTTAGAGAAAACAATAATTCGTTTCGAAGCGATCCCACCGAGTCGCTCCAAACTTCAATACAATATTAACAATTAAGAATAAATACGTCAGTGGAATCGAGAGAAAGTAAAATGTACGCACGCGTCAGGAATGTCGTAGTCTCGCCGAACTTCGATGTCAACGATTATTTATATCGGGTTCATATTAATTTAAACGCTCGATTGTCGTGAAGACATTTTTTTCTTTTTCTTCTTTCTTTATCACTTTCGTCGACGTCGACGAAATAGCCGTCACATTCCGGAGGAGAGAAAGCAGGCATGGCCAACGAATGACAGTTGGCGGGAGGAAAGTCCCAGCGGTTATTCAACAGGATATTTTGATATTACTATGTCAACTGACATAGCGCAGGAAAAATATGCCAGTTCCAATGGCAACGGGCAGACGCAGATGTCGGGCGTTCCTGCGACTACCAGAGGTGGCCTCAGGGTATACAAGATAGTAGTACTTGGCGACGGAGGAGTTGGAAAGTCAGGTACGATTATGATTTTAATTTTAGCCATATAATTTTATTTTCGATCTTTCAGACGTCTGATGATTTCTCATTTATTTTTCACAGCTGTAACTCTCCAGTTTGTCAGCCACAGCTTCTTGGAATATCATGACCCGACTATAGGCACGTCAGATTTTTCTGTAACGCAAAAGCTTCGATTATCGTGAGCTTGAGTGCTGTCCAGTAAATTAAAATTTATTTGATAATTTTAAAATCGTGTGTAAAAAAATGTTAAAAAAATTAGTTTTGGTTATCATTCCATCCGCTTGATGTAACAAACTTTGTACTTCACAAAACAGAGGATTCTTATCAGCAACAGGCAGTCATAGACGGAGAAGCAGCCCTATTAGATATTTTGGATACAGCTGGTCAGGTGAGTGTCTTGTTAAAAAAATCATTTTCAAAAGTTGTCGTTCCCTTGAGAGGATTTAGCTCACATTGCTCTCCACAGGTTGAATTTACGGCGATGCGCGATCAGTACATGAGATGTGGTGAAGGGTTCATGATCTGTTATTCGGTAACGGACAGGCATAGTTTCCAGGAAGCTCTGGAGTACAGAAAATTGATATCGCGCGTACGCGCCAACGAGGATATACCTCTGGTGCTCGTGGGTAACAAATTTGATCTTCAACTACGTCGCAAAGTATCAACGGAAGAGGGGAAAGCACTGGCCGATCAATTGGGTTGCCCATTTTACGAGACATCGGCGGCGCTGCGACAATTCATCGATGACGCATTTTATTCCATAGTAAGACAGATCCGCGCGAAAGAACGTTCGCGTGACACGGTTCGCAAAAACAGTCGATGGTGGCGTCTTCGATCGATATTCGCTTTTATCTTTCGTCGAAGGCAAAGGCACAACTCTCATTAATCGCCCTAGACATACACAAGGTTGTCGATGTCTTAAAATGAAAGCAACACAACAAAAAATGCAAAAATATTGCTTTTCCATATATATTTTTAATAACGAACTTTCTCTGCCGCAAGATACATTGAATACATTCGCGGTAATATCCTAAAGAAAAAAAAATTCCACGGCGGCAATAATTTTTATGAACTACCGAATATTTTTTATTCCCACCGAGTATGGTCGCATTTGGGGGAAAATGCGGGTAATTTTCCCCGGATAAATTACGCCGCAGTTGTAAACGAGCATCGATCCGCGTCGTATTCTCGTCGTCACAACGTTTTTACATGATCATTATGGGACAAATGAAGACACGCCGCGTTTACGTGTATAAGAAACGAATAGCCTACATATAACAAATAGTAAAGAAAAGTATGCTCACGGGTATGAACAGGACGATTTTTTTTCTGAAAGTTTCAATTTAACACAGATCGCGACTCTACAGGAGTAACAGAACACAGATTTCGTCTAGATATCCTATTCCGTAAAAGGAAATTGTACACGATTGTGGATTTCAGTGTTTGCCGTATCGGGTGGATGTAGTAAGACCAGAAAAAGTGTTAGAAATTTAAGAAAATACTCAAATCTTTCTTGTGACGATATTTTTTGATGACAATGATTATTTTGATTGTCAAGAAAACATTGAGTCGTGCAATCTAGAAATCTACGTGCAATCCATTCTATAAGTCTGTGCGAAATTGAATTTTGCAGATTAAGATCATACCTTATAAACGCATCGACCATTCCCGCAACGAATTGCATATTGAAGGATTAAAAAAAAACGAAATGCAAATAATAACGGCCTTCTTCGAAAATATTGAAGAAACACGCTTAAAGCCTTACTGAGCCAAGGCAACACGGTCTTGACACATCACGATGGGTACAATTTAAATGCCTGATAATCAGTTATACCGAAGGATAATCCACAGATGCTTGGATAATAAGCATTTAATATACATGACGGATAGACCAAATAGTCGTGCACGCCAACAGCACTAAGTTGTGTAATGAAATCCATTTTTCCTTGGTTCCTTCATATATAAATATATATATATATATATATATATTTGTACACACGATATGTGTACATAATTTTTTTTTAAACAAAGAATGCAAATATGATGTGTGTCTAGTCGTTACTTAATGTTTGCTAGTCAAATTTTACAATTTCGTTAGAAAAAAAAATGAAAACGAATTAATTTATTACGCATAGAGTATTAATGTTGAAATGTTATTTCTTTTAAACGCTGAGCTCGAAGCACTCTTGTTATCTTGACCAACACTGTCATCTGTTCAGCTATTCGAACGACGGAATTGGGCATTTTAACAACCGTGTAAAAATCTATAATCCTCCGCCGCATTTTAAGTTTTAATTATATATTCTACGCTGTATTTTACTGTACGCGCTGTTATAGGTACGAATGTGTTACCTATGTATATGTTATGTGTAGTCGAGATGGTCGACTATCTGTGTAAAGCATAATGACAGAACTTTGGTTCTTCCGATATTACTGCAGCTATATACTCGAAGCGGTCCAATCCTGCGAGCGATTGAATTACCGAAAAAACTTCTTCCTCGTGAAAAAAAAAGAAAAAAATTGAAACGAACAAACTGACAAACAGCAGTATTAATCCCGAAGATGATTGCCGATAGTTATAGTTGTCGCATTTAGTGTCATCGTTAATGAGAACAAATATTCTCGAAACGCACAAAAGAAAACACTCCACACAGTTTGTACGACAATTATACACGTAGAGGCGTTGTTTTAGATTTACGATGAGATAAAATAGAAATTAAAGATCATACTGTATAATGACAATACAAAATTCGTTAGAGGAGTGTATGAAAGAATTACTTTTCCAAGACATTATTCCATTTTTTTCTCTATAGTATTAAAGACGATGTTTTTTTTCGAAAATTACATGAGACGAGACGAAAGGAATTATAAAACAAAATTACAATCAAGAAATTTGTTTATTCAACTGATGTAAATAATATGGCATGGTAAAAAGTAGTGAATCACGTTCACTATTTGAGTTTCCTCTCGTTCATCACCGCAATAGCATAATGGTAAATGAATCGACGCTTCCGTCAGTCGAATCAGCCGCTGATTGCATTTACATTATCAAGTACATAACGAAGCGTCGTCGAGATAACTTCACCTCATTGATTCCAATGGAAATAAGCTAACAGAATTTTTTGTTGATTCGCAAGCTACATCAAGTCACTTGTCACTGTTGTTCTCCTTCGGTTTTCTCGTCCAACGCCGAGCCGTCCTGATCAGCGAATCGATTATCGAACCCACTCACGTTTTCACCAACTGTATTCCAAAAAAAAAACAAAAGAAATCATGTTCATCTCTTGCGGCAACGTTCCTCCACCCGTGTAATGAGTTGATCGTTGGTTGTGGAAATCAAATTTCCGGCCCTTTAATTACAACATTACTTAAGGATTATCTCTCCGGAAAAAAAGAAGTTTGCAGAAGCCTTGCAGCTATGAGCAGTAATAAGCGCATCGGACGTACTAATAGAAATTCGGCAATCGACTTATCTTAACAAGCAAAAAATGCACGAGATGGTAGTAGCATTGGATACGTGTTTCAGCTGGAGGTGGAAGGTCCACGATATGGCGCAGAAGTTGGTGATAACGTGTAAGTTTAAAGATTAAATGCTTAATCCCTATCGAAACTGAACGGAAAACTTGAAACGACTTTTTCGCCAAACTGCCTTGATGCCCCTTAACAGTGCAATATCTCAGCAACAAGTGAACCGCTTGATCGAAACTAAACATTTTTAAACATTGCAGCACCATTTTGTAATATAAAGAAACAGTCGAATTTTGGCCGATAGATATCAGTCTTCCGGTTACGAATGTTCCTGAGTGTACTTTTCCTCATTTTTAGAACGGTCGCAATCGTGGTACAGTTCGGACAGTAAGATTCCTACTGTGCTGCTTCCACCTCACAAATGTGACTCAATCCTCAATCTCATGGGTTATTATTCACGGTATCACTAACTCGCGGCCGATTAATTAATTTTCAACTATTTACCAGTATTTTCGTCGTCTTGAGTTTCCTTCACGTTGACATCATTTGCTGATTTGTCTTGCCCAACGGTATTCGGTGGTGGTGCTGAAAGTCACGTTTAATCTTTATCTATCGGTACTAAGCATAATGAAAGGAAAAATAAAGTTTCTGTAAAGAAAAAAATTGTTTATATCGTTATTGTACATTTATACAATATGAAAGGACGCATTAGTTAGATTATTAGTTTCGAAAGATACTTTAGTGTTAGTAACAGCTCTCCATGTGTGATCTCTAATTTGTATAGCCTCAGGCTGAACAGTCAATCGTATTCTGAAAGGATCGTTAACAGAGAAAGTTCTGATTACAGAACACTATCTTTTGATCTCTTGTGAGAACACTTTTTGTAGCGGACGAAACAAATGGATGGCGAAGAAGAAACGACCAAAGCTGTGAATGAACCACCGATGCATTTGTGTGCTGAAGAAACAAATGGGATTTTAGTACCAAGTACAAAAAAGGACGTCAGAAAATTTTACATCATTCTCTGAACGAAAGCATGTAGTGGGAAAGTTTGAGAAATGTAGTTCTGTCCCCAAAAGCTAGGCGAACACGACAATCGAAACGCGAATCCGAAATCCGTGAGTTTTCTCGCTTGAATGAGCGAACTACAGACTATCGGTCGATAAAAGCCTTCGATTCTTTCTCAAAGACCGTCTACCTCTACCGTTCAGCATTGTAACCGATAGGCGGGGAGCTTGTCGAGTAACGCCGGGCGGGTCTCGTGGAAGTATCGGAAGTCCATGGTACTTCATACCCCGTTGACCGGATACGGATATTTTGACCGATGAATCAGCGACTGGGCCCAACTGTGACTTGTCTATGGGACCTCGTGTTACTGAGCAGAAGCAGAAATGCCAAAATTTTTTCTTTTTATCCCAGATCAAAATTATCTGTTAGAGATGTTGTGCTGTTCAAAGTGAAGAACAAAAAAGTTCTGTCTTTGTATATCTCTTTAGATTTATAGCGTGCAAAAATATTAATATTGGGCAAAAGTCAACGCATGGTTGCGATGAGAGTTCTCATGTTAGATTCAATGCCACGCTATCTGGGACAATGAATCTTTATAACAAAACGAAAGAAGAAACTCAAAAATGGTCAGCATTTAAAGAAAATAATAACTCACATTGCGGCTGTACATTGTCCGTCTTTTCCTTCTGAGTGTTGACAGAGAGCTTCAATTTCTCAATGTCGCTCAGAGCCTACCAGATGCAATTGAAATATTAGTATAATAAACAAAAAAAAATCCGTACAAAATTTCCATGCTCAACCCACCGTCTCCAGATCCTGCTTTAATTTTTCATTCTCCTTTCTTTTCACATCCAGCTGCGTGGACATTGCATCTTTTTCCAGTCTGAGAGTGTCCAGCGTCGCACTTCTGGTCGCGTCCAACTTATTCAAAGAATCCAACTCGCTCTTGCATATGGTCACAGATTCGGTCAGATCTCCATTCTGCGTCTTCAACTTGGTCTGCTGCTGCAGACGTACATGCAGCGTACCAACTTCATCCTCCAGACGTTTGTACCGTTGCTCCACGTTCTCTCTCAGTGTGACACATTGATCCCTCTCCTCTGCACTGCAAAAAAGAATATATATTGGACAGGACAATTCTCAAGTAAAAGATGCTTCATCAGATTTTTCTTTTGCTACCTGATTTTTAACTGTTCATTTGCTTCATACAGCTGGCGCAATAGTTCGAGATTCTCAGTAGATAGACTCCACCAGTTACAGACAAGCAGTAAACAAGCGATGAGCAATCCTCCAACGAAGAGCGGCGGACAGCGTCCGCCGCCCACCCTCATACCGTCCAAGCCCATGATCAGTAGAATTTTTTTGTCCACCCTGGACTACGTTACCCACGAGCAAAGTTTTCTGCGTCTTGACATCAAATTTATTTATTATCCTAATGGTTCGACGTTCCTGTCACATCCATAACGTTTTATGTTCCCGGAAATGCAGTTTTTATTCGTCCGTTTTTATCGAATTGTCCCGCATTCACTCTGTCTATATCTACGTCCGGTGTTCACGAGTAACCTGTAAGTATAATACGATGAAAAATTTTCAAGATGATTATATCCAACCAAGAACGAAGGACTTCCGAGCCACGTTCGATGATTGATGAGAAGGATCACTTTATTCTCGTAGTTACTTTTATTTGAGATCCTGTCAAGTTTTTCTTGTCAACGTCACAATAGCATTGAGTATACACAGTCTGGAGCTTAGGTGCCCGTTGCGCCGCTGGGCGATTGCGGAATGCAACGCTATTACACGTTTCACTGACTGATTCGATGCAAGGAAGCATACAGGATAACCGATCTGCGATTTAAACACGTCGGCACACGCGCTTTTTAAAACATTCGGTTAGATGTTCCCACGATATTCAAAATTCACTTCAATGTGCAAAAGATCACCTTCTGCGTTGGTTAGCAAGGCGACATTTTTGGATGTCATTCTGAATATTCTCTGTATCCGACGAACCTAAGCATATTAATAACGATCGAAAATATAAATATTAAAGGAATACATGAGTCAGAGGACGATAGATTATTTTGCAATGACACATAATAAAATTTTCGTATAAATCCATTTTTATTCAAAAGTAGATTATAACAATAATTTTTTCGCTTATCACCTAATTTAACGAGATAAACTCCACAAGTGTCTATCAAAGAACTGTAGATGAAAACGTTCAAATAATGCGTTGGGTTATCAACATACTGCACTAAGCCTCTCGATCATTCGCAATGATGAAATAATTGTTAATTTTTTTCCTTTCTCGTAAATTCTGAGCAATATAATTAGGTCGAATATTTTAGTTAACAACGTCATAATATTGGAAAAATCTAGATCGGACGATCGTTCAAAATAACAACGGTGGAGGTAACGATCTATCCTAGGGTTCAAGGGTTATTTTCGCCCTTTTTTTTTTTAACAATTATTGCACTTCACCTCTGTCGTTCTCGAAAAACGGAATTGATGAACGAAAGACTGGTTGTGGTGCTACTTACGCGTGTAGGTAGAGTAAACTATTATTTAGTGTAAAGGAATGATTATTTATCGGCAATATATCATGGCACTGGCGATCAAGTACTGCCTTGTACGCATCGTTATAAGTTTAACAAAAAGTTCCAAATCAGCAAAAAAAAGTTCTTATTAGATACGGAATGTGACAATTAAGCGCTAACTAAAATACAGATACGATACATCCATACAGAATGTATCAAATTGCTGCGCAGGAAAAGGAAGCTCTTGTTACGTTGACATTTACTTTAATCGATCGAAAATCGACAAAAAAACGAAATTTCAGTCTCTACGAGATTACACAATTACCTCCCTTCCCGGACGAAGTTCCGCTCAAAGTGAGCGAGTTCTTCCGAACCGGTTGCATACTCGCCGTGGTGTCCAAAAACTCGTCGTCTTCTTCAGATTCCTGTTCGCCTTTCTCGTTCTGCTTCTGTATAACGGGACCGCGACTGTCCTGCACGTATCTGTCAATCATGTTTCTGTGCATAACCGGAAGTGTGGAAAATTGTCCACAATTGTTGCCATAGTACTGAGTCTGCTGCAGTTGCGGCGGTTCGGGAGCTTGTCGCCGCTGCCGCGGATAAGTAGCTTGGCTGATCCGTTCCGTCGGAGTTTGAGGTCTCTCAACATCGGCAAAGGCGACGTTCCGTCGAGCGTAGTTTCTGGTAACGAGAATGTCAGGATTAAAACCTATTGCGTTACCGTAAACTGGAATGTGTCCTGTTCCATTTTCCTCTCGGATATTCAAATTTTCTGTTGTGAAACCAATGAGATGAGGCCCGAGTGGAACCGAAGGTACAGACTCGTAAGGGGCGTTCGGCTGGCCCGCTACGTTTCGATTGTCAGCGGGTTGTTCTCCGCCGTAAGAATATCTGTCCTGCAGCCAGCCGAGAGTTTTGTTACGGCTCACGCGATCTGCTGCTTCTCCCGCGTAAGATCGTCGCTGATCGCGGAGATCCTGCGCCTTCTCTACTATCTCCTCGTTGACGTTTCGAGCGATGCCGTCGAGGTGCTTTCGTAAATCCTGAATGTTCGAACCGCTAATAGCAGCGTCGTTGTTCGGGGGAGCCCAACGATTGTGGGCTTTGTTGTTCGCAGTCGCGTCCTTCCAGCGAGCGCTTTTCATGACGAGCTGTGCTAGTTGCTGTATCGTTTGTTTCGGTACCTGAGCGCCGGTCTCGCGCTGACCGTCGGCGCTTCTCGTTTGTGTTACGACTTTCGCAGGAGTCGATGTGTCGCAAGGCTCGTTCGGCATACGCGACTGCTTGTCCAGTCGACGAAGGCACTCGTATTTCTCGACCTGACCGGCCAACAGCATTAGCTCCTCGTCATCTGTACCGCTCGTCGAGCTCCCGGGTCCCGGGGCTTTGTGAGTCGGAGGACAGTCCGCCGAAGCAGCGGAACGCTCGGCGTCCAAAAACGCCGCTGTAAGAATCATTCCAGCGTTTGGCTCTCCACGAGCCGCAAATAATTTCCTTCTCGCCGCGACTTCCTGTCCCATTTTAGCGAGAATTCGGGCGTTCTCGATCTGGTCCTCCACACGAATTTCCATCTCAAGAAATTTTTCGCACTCGAATACGAGACTTCTCGTGTCCGTCGGCAGATTAGCCACTTCTCGGGCTATCTTGCGCTCGGCCGATGATTGCATTCGTGCATCGCCGTTCAAGTTAGCACGCAGTCCCAGCTGCTGTTGGGCTTTCACGAAGGGCGATTGCGATACGGGTCCGAGCTTGGACCATATAGTGCCGGGTGGTTTTGCCGGTGACACGACGCCCGGTCGAGTCTGAGGAGGGTTTTGATTTACGTTGACTGCTGTGCAAGCAACTCGGCACGGTTTCGGTGGAACGAGATCGAGCTTCGGTGGGATAACGCCGGGACGCGGAGGGGGCGACAGATTTGTTATCAGAGGCTCGCCCAATGTCGGCGGCATCTCGGGCTCGGAATCTTTGTCGGGGCTCTTGTTCAGGACGGTGGCGTGCACGACGTTCATCAGATGATCGAGACGATCCTCCAACCTGTTTTGACGATCGCGGTCAAGGTCCAGGAAACGGGAAACCATCGCGTCCTGAGCTGCTAGGATCTGGAAATACGTAAATTCGCTTTAAAAAAAAATCCACCCAAGACGCCAAGGAAAAATTGTCAACTTTTTTAGTTCTGCGTTTGGAGAGTGTCTCAAAAATCCGCTAACGATTATATAACCATTAAATCTTTACTTTCGAAGGATTTCGAACGATTCGATTTGTATCTTCGCTCAACAAGTACTTATATTGGGTGGTATGAAAATCGCTAGGTGTCAAAAAACTATCGATGATGTCAAAATTCGAAGAGTAATGTAAACAACCTTATATATGTAAAACATTATATTTGTAATTATATTCCGTAAACGAAATATAATTACAGAACTATTACCTTGTTGACGACCTCGTTCTGGGACGATATAGCGCTCAGCATAAGCTGCTCGAGTTTTTGAACTTTTTTTTTTCTGACTGGTGCATCAGGTATTTTATCGGAATTGCCGGAAATGCTCTTCTCGCGGCTTACGCAATTGTCAGACGGCGACAGCGAGCCCTCGATAAACTCGATGGAAATTGTATCATCGTTGAAAGTAGCATTGTTCGTTAGCGTCGTTGCATTCATAGCGCGAATCATGTCGTTATCCATTTGTTGATCGTAGCTGTCATTCAGGTTGAGATTTTTCTCGACCTCTTGCGTCTGGCAGAAAGCCTCGTTCAAGTTGGCCGCCGTCTCGGGTGAATAATTGCTGACCCGTTGTCGCGTACGTATGACATTCTGATCGATCAAACAGCCTGACATCGGCGCCTCCTTGTAGAGCTTGCAATTCAGTCCCAAGTTCTGACGATAACTTCCTCGTTGCGGTTCCTGCGGCATGGCCCGATTATCGGTCGGGCAGCTTTGTTGCAATTGATTCTGCATCCTTAGCATATTTTCTGTTATCGTCTGATGATTGTTCGACGTGGCGACATCGACGAGCTGCGGTCCACTTCGCAGTTTCGACAGTACGACGTTTTCCGACGGATACAAAGGGTTGCGGGTCGAATTACGACGATAAAACTGTCCCGGTTGGATTCCAACTTCCTCCTGTATGAATTGATTGTGCATAATATCTCGTTGCTGCATATTCTCCTGTATTATCTGATTCTGAACGTTCTGAACGGTGTTTTGATAGAGCATCTCGCCGAAGCGATTATTCGCCACAGAATTTAAATCGCTCCTCTCCCTGATCGGGTGTTCGTCAATCGGCAACGAGCGTTTAGCTTTGACCAGCATCTGTGTCGGTCCGTTGAGGGTGTTTGTTGCCGCGTCCCGCGTCGGCGAAAATGTTCGGAATGGATTAGCAAGCACCGTCTCGTTCGATTCTGGTGAGTCGGGATATTCTTTCTCGTCTGAAAGTCAATCGTTTGTATATTATTGTTTTCGGTTTAATTTTTCACGAATTGAACATTTTCTCACAAATATGAAAAAGTACCACCTAGTAGTTTTATACAAGTTCTATGCCAATGGTTAAGGCTCTCCAAAAGTGAAACTTGAATAAACCGTGTTCCAAAAGTATAAGAGAAAAGATGTTCTATCAACTTACGAGCAAGGTGCCAAGTCGGTGAAAGGGCTTCGGTACGAATAACAGATTCTATAGGCTCCCTGTACTTATTGTATCTCATCTTGAAATTCTTGTTGGTCTTGACGTCTTTGGGGGGTGATTTTACCATAGCAGTTGAATCTGTAAGGCACAACATTTTTTTGTTACTACAAAATTCTCACCCATAGGAATTGTACTTTGCTGCATGCATTTTTATATACTCACCGACGGTGTCTACACCATTGATGTCGTTATTCTCAAACTTCTTGGTCTTCAAGACTTTGTCAATAGAATCGTAGTATTGTTCCACCCCAGCTCTGGTTCCAGATCTCTTGGCCTCCCGATAGCAAACCAAAACTTGTTTCATACGAGATCTGCACTGTTTGGCGGAAACCTCGTACCCTTTCTTTCTCATGTATCTCGCAACGCTCTCCCATATAAGCTGCGACCTCTGAGCATAGTCCAATTGTTTCTGTACCTGTTTATCCGTCCAAACAGAAACGAGAAGCGTCGTGCTCTCCGGCGTCCACTTGTATTTAACGTTATCTCCGTAATCGCTCATATTTTCAGGAAAAACGTAATCGAATTTTCTACACTCTTTGAAACAACCAGAAATCGTTGGATATTTGATTTATCGATTGTCCTTTCGGGCTACGGTAAATAATCAAACGTCTCACCCACGTTATTACACGATCGAGGTACGTAAACGACTCTACAGCATTAGCGATATCGCTTGCATCGTTTCCGAAAACTTTACGAGAATTTGCATTCGGATTTTCTGTCCGAAACTTTTACGCGTTTGCTTTCATAACGATCGACACCACGACGTATTCGTGGAACTCGAGTAGTAATTTCGAGGTGAAGAAAATGCAAGAGCATCGGGTGCAATTTGGCGTCGCTCGCTTGGTGTTCTCTGCTGCTCTCTTTCGTAGCACGTTCTTCAGTATGCATTCAACGGTTGTCGGAAGCGTTGGACGTTTAAATTTCGAAGATTCGTGGCGAAGGGGGGATCGTGGGAGGAGTGAATAGACTCGGCACGGGACTTTTGCCCCTTGCCGACACACGCGGGGGGGATCGGATTTCCTACAGCAACAAGTGGTCACGCCACGGCGCGGTGTATAGTCGAGTTTGTGTATTTGCTGGAAGCGGCTCCGACTTACGCACACAACTTCATAGTCGGCCGCGTCGCCCTAATACAGACTAGTACGCATGCGCGAGGAAACAATATATCTGCTTTACCGACAACTTGTAAAACGTGTTTCTCGAGGTTCCACAGAAGACCCGGATTATAATGCATCAGGTGGCATACAGGTGCATTCTTTTATGCAGTTATGTTCTGCAAGTCAGAAATACGCTTTGATCCTGAGCTCGCATTGACCCGGCAAAAAAGTTTCTTTAATTGTCGAACCGGACCACCATAGACTAAAATCTTTCAACTGTCTATTCGGCCAATAGATTCTAACCTCTTTGTCGAGGGTAAAGTTTTCTGTCATTATGACCTCTATCTCTTTGACTCAAGGACCTCGCGCCGTCACCGTATTTTGCGCGATGCACTATTTACCGCGTCCAAGTTTCGGAATCGTCGAAAATTCATCAAAGGGTCGTGAATTTTTTTCAATCGAACGAATCCATTATTTTGGATGAAATATTCCAAGAAGGACGTTTGCGCGGCATTGCGGATATCGTCTGAACCAGCGTTTGTCTAAGACTCTGATCTGTGACTGAGACACAGAAACTAGAAGGCACATTAAAACAAATCTATCAATACCCCATAGACAAGATGGACGATTTTGATTTATTTCTGAAACTTGCCAAACCCCTGGTTCTTAATTTGCCCAATGCGAGAGGTAAAAAAAATCTTTATCACACTCAACAGATATTAATGATCATGCTGTGCTGTATGGTAAGCAATGAATAATTTTTGTACGATTCTTTACAAAAAAAAAAACGCCGACAGATCGCACGATGGCAGCTCTTTGGCTGAAAAAACTTTGCGACGTTAATTCTCGTGAATCGGAAGCCGAGTCGGAGAATATTCACGTCGAATTTCTCAAGCTATTGCTCTTCGTTATGCACGGTGATCAGCTGACCGGTATCTTTGAAAAACCTCCACCATCGGGCAGTTTGCACGACATTCTCCAATCGGGAGAACGAAAGGTAATCATAAAGGCAAGATAATTACCAAAAAAATTATTGCATTAATCTCGTATATCACGAAGCTTTTCAAAGTTATACTTTGAGATCAATCAAATACATGATGTCCACACAGCAAGGATTTTTTTTAAAAGCTTTGAAAATCTTTTTTGGAATTTTCAAAGTATTCCACAAATATTAAAGAATATTATAAATATAACGTCTCGATTTTGAATTGTAAAAGAGTGAATGATTTAACTTCAGTTACAAGTGAAGAAGAAAAATACTTTATAAGGTCATAAAAATGAAGTCTTATTCATAATGTCTTCAAGAGCTCATAATGTGCACTTCACAAAGAGGTCAAAAAAGATATTCATTTAGACGTCAAAAAATTGACGTTCTATATATAAGTTCGTCAAGAGCTCTAAAATTTGAGCTCTTGAAAATAAACTGTTTAAGACGTCATATTAGGATTTCTGAAAAAACTTTTTCATAAGACTTCATACTGAAATTTTTCTGATTTGGATGTTGCCTGGGCAGGCAGTGGACATGATTCCCTTAGTTAAGCGTCGACGCAGAACTTCGGCCGAATCGCAATCTATTTCCAGCGGACATCCTCGCTTAGTTACATCGATTGGGGGTGATATGTGCGAGTACGTGGTGGTCCAGGAAATTCCAAACTTCGGAATTCACGGTTATTATGCACTGTCGACGGAGCCTCTGACGAAGTGGTTGAATCCTCAAAGTTCCACTATCTCCGAAGCTCAAGCATCTTCATCGCCTTTTTTGAAAACTGGGGCTGATTCCACCCGCGCAAAGAAGGGCAATTCCACAAAAAATTTAGAAAATGAGAATTTCGAGACAGCAATGGATGAAATGGCCAACTCAAGTACGACTACGGTAGAACGAGTCGAGGCTGGCCCAAGCAAGAAGGAATTTTCGAAAGAAAATTATGAGAAGACAAGGCACAGCGAGAAGTCGTTGAAGAACATTTTTCAGTAAGTATATTCAGGCTTTATTCCTCAAAAATCAAAATCGAAATGTCCGTCGAGCAATTTTTTTTTTCTCAGAGCTCAAAGAAGCGAAATCGCGGGAGTGGAGACGCGACCTTCCTGGGGGAGGAGTCGCTACATCGAGCGGCTTATAGACGAATCGCGTGAGAATTTAGATAATTTTTTAGGATTCTTCCGAGAAATACGAACACAAGAAATAAATAAAAATGAGAATTACCAAATTTCACTGCAACTCTTGAATCATTGTTTTTTTGCTTTGTTTCTCCTGTTTGAACTTTGAAGCGCATCTTGTCGGAGACCTCGATCTTTCCGAAGCGGATGCATTGCTGCATCTTTATCGCGATAGGAAGCTGTTGAAGGTTCCGAAAAGCGAAGGAAGCGGAGCTAAAGATTCCGCTTGTGCCATATCGTCGAGAAGAAGACAAGTCGAAGCGAGGCTCGATATGCCGCCGTGCGCGTGAGTCCAATTTTGCTGTCTTGAATGTTTCTTCTGTAAACGGTAAAACGAAACATTAAAAAGAAAATACAATTAAGAAATTTTTTAACATATTCTTGTAAAAAATGAGTGGACCGAATGAAGATTGAAATGGTAGCCTACCTTTGCTTAAGAATTGTAGCCTCGTTTCATAATAACGTTTATACCTATATTTTCCAATTGTCCAGAGCGGTTCCAGTTGAAGAGGATGTAATAGAAGATTCCACTGGTAGAAGTCTTCAATCTGTCTTTAAGACTAAATAAATCAATTTTAGAAGATTTTACCGAGAAAATATTGTACTTCAGAATTGCGAACTTGTCTTCCAAGGAAGATCGATTCCAACTGCATGGACGAGGTCCGACGTGGCAATTACGATCGATGTTGCCTTAGCGAGAACGAAGAATATTATCCTACCGATCCAATGGAATCTGTGGGATCCGTTTCACTTCGAGGAGGCAGTAAGTTTTACTCTGTTTATCCAGTCAAACGACTGTTATTAAATTTCATTAAAAAATTCTATTCGCTGTCGAACAAAATAATGTTCCAGTACATTATTCACGAAAATGAAATGAACAATGAAAATAACCAGACTGTAATTTGTTTCAGGCGATGATGCAGGTCTTGTGTCCCGTTCCGGCTGTTGTCAGGGTAAATTAATAATATTAATTGAATTGATTTTTATTCCATTACTATTAGTGATAAGTCGCATATTTAACGCATCTCGATGTCGATACCAGGTCGTCGTGACCGACGAGATGCTTTGCAAAGAAATCAACCTACGCGAAACGCATCGCGAGACGTTAATATCAATAACGGTAGATCGTACCCTGGTACTTCTGAAGGGATGGACGTGGACGGAGAAATTGCTGAAGCAACCGCACTGATCAGTGGCAAAATGCCATTCGACGTAGATCGGGCGGGCAATTTCGCATGGGTAAAAAAAGAAAGATGTCATTTTTTTAAGGATCATCGGTAAGTTGAGAAATTTAAGGCATTGTTGTGTTTGAGATTCACAGAATATTTTGTTTGTTAGAATAGAGGGTTTTGTTAAAAATTTAGGAAAATGACCTCGAAGAATTTCGCAGCGAATGCGGACCAGCGTGATCACTCGGAGCGGTATAATGTTACTCCGGACTCGCGACTCGGTATGAACTTTATGAGAATAAAGCTGAAGACGGTTTTTTCAAAAATTTTCTCGTACGATTTTACGGTGAAGGTTGTAATCGGCGTGCTGAACGGGATTATGGACAGCATGCTGACAGATACACGACTGGAGCTCAGCCTTCGCAGGCAATTGCACAGAAAACAATTTTGCGCTCAAAGGCAGCGACGCCCAAAAAACCTGGTGTGGAAGAGAAATCTCGATACTGGAATGAAATACTGGATTTGGAGGACGCGTAAGAATACTCTTCATCAACAATAAGCCCAAACCACAATTATCCCTATTAGCACGAAATATTTTGAAACAATTTTAGAAATATTTTTAATCTTTCAAATTTTATGAAATATTTCTGAAAGATATGAAAATAATAGATGGAAAAATTGTATGAAAATGCTCCAATGAACGTTTATTTAAATGTTTTATATATTATAAACATAATTAACCTTCCAACATATCTAAAATATTTTTAATTTCATGGCTCACCGAGATATTTATACTAATATTCCTCGATTATGCGGATGTGTATACACAATTTTTAACATTCCCGCAAAATATTTCTCAAACATCTGAGTGTGAGATTTACGAGTGAACAAAAAAATATTGCTGAAAGCTTTCAAAAATATTTTCGTGCTTCGTTGGACATTAGATAATAACTAATATTGACATAGGATGGATGATCCTTCGATGTCAGAAAGTACGTTAAACAGCCCAATAAGCAGACATCCGCTTGTCGATGAAAAATTCAATGATGATCGTTGGAATACAAGATAATTATGGGTATGCAAATATATTATTCGTTTAATTTATAGCAGGCTACGACGCATCGTGCTGCGGTTGCAGAGATCGCCAGTACGGTTCAGAGATATCAATGGCGACACCAGGTAGGAACCGATCGAAAATTACTGTTGACCTAAGTCGTGTGAAAAAAATTTGTTCGATTTTTTTAAGCTCACAACTGGCGAGATTTCGCATACGCCAGCGAAGACGGAGAAATGGACGAGATATCGATAACAGGGGACGAACAGCCTTCGCGAAGCCCGAGAACAAAGTTAGACTCAAACGATTCAAACGCTTTACGAGAAGAGATGCGGAGACTAGTGATGGATCCGATAAGAAGAGCACCACCGTCTTCGGGAAGAATAAAAACTCCTCGAAAGAAGACACTAACGGGTGTTGGCCAATCGAACGTCGAAAACAGCAGCTGGGATCCGCCGGGTCACAGTACGACCGTGGAACATTGAGAAGACATCTTGATTCGCCAACAACTACGAACATCCTCAAATAATTTCAAAACATAAAAAAAAGTTGCTGACTGCTACAGTAGCTTTTGTGTTAAATTTTTGTCAATATAATTTTTTTTAATAAATAATAAATTCTGAAGTTTCTAGTCTCGCTAAGAAGATCCCTAAAAACAGATAAGCTCATCTGGGATGAAAGCTGCGATCCGCCAGTACGACACATTAATTGAGAAAACCCCTTCATTTTTTAATAAGTATAAACACATTTTATTCATCCTAGAAGGATTCTAAAAAACGATAACCGACTGAAAACATCAGTTTCTGCATTTGTACAATATTTTTGCTTTATTTACGAATAGTGAGTTTTATGGATTATAGTTGCTCCAAAAAGATCCCTACAGAACAGATAAGTTTGTATAAGGTGGAGCATTATTCAGTACTGTATTCTGATATGTTTAAACAAAGAGATCTTTGACTCTTTGAGCTACTCGCGATCAAAACTGTAAGGCACCTTAGGATATTGTTATCCGAAATATTCCCAACGAATCGTGCGTAAAAAGAAATTAATACTTACTACAGCGCGTTAGTTAACTATTGAATTTTTCTATTGGTGTTTGTGCTTTGTTGGTACGATTATACCTATCGAGGCACTTCTTCCATTTTTTTGACACGATTAAAATCCGTCGATCTGACGGGAAAATTGATTCTGCAACCATTCCCGGAAAGCTTGTACCCAAATGTCGATCTGTTTTTCAACGCGGCAAAAAAGCTCGGCGATGAGCTTGTCCAAAAGAACTTGTGCCGATGGATCTTCGAGCCTTACACCGGGAAGCGCGTAGCGCAAGTTCCCCTTAACGTAGTCCCACAGAAATTGTACGACTGTCGAGAGAATATTCCCAATCGTCGTCTCTTCACGTGGCATTTCCTGAAGAATCCTATATCCAATGTCGAGTAACTTGAGAAAAATTTCGGTCGAATTTGTAAAGTTCCGAAGATCAGTCAGTACGTTCTCAAAATCGCCGACTTTGATGGAGGCCGTTTGTAGCAATGCGCTGGAGTGCCGCGAACAAAAATCTTTGAGAGCGTTTTTGTTACTTGCGTCGAAGTTCTTCCACGAAACTTCATTCTTAAAGTTAGCCGGTTTGACCGGAACGGAGGTCGGCGGCTCAACCGAGCCGACGCCTTTAACGATGTCGACGCGCACCTCCTTCGGTAAATTTGCAAACTCGATAGGATCGATCGTCATTACAGAGTTTACGGTGACTTTGCCATCGGCGAACGATGCTTTCGCTCCCGCAGCGCTGAAAGCCTTCCGGTTTCTTACCATAGCTTGGAAAAAATCGTCTTTGTTGCTGATCTTATTGATTCCGCGGATAATCTCTTCGTTGCTGGAGACATCGTTTGTGCCCGCGCTTCGCGTGTTTCTCGCCATCCGTTGAAACTCCTTACGATGCCTGTTGCTCCGCAGACTGTCTTCATAGTCCTTCAGCAATTGTCCCTGTGATGTTTCGATGAAGTTCTGGGCCAGACGAACGTTCATGACCGAATTGCAGAAGAAGAAAATATGCGTTGTAAGGAAGAATACATCCGCTATCGACACCTCTCCGCTCTCCTTGTAGGTCAAGAGCATGTCCCAACTTTTGTAACCAACTCCAACACCGTTGACGATTAAGTTTCCGATTAGTACGGCGTCATGAGCTACCATCGCCGCTCTGCCTACCGTTGTTCCCGTACGCACGGCTCGAGCGAGAAGCATCTGCCCACCTGTTGCAGCCATACCCAACGTACCACCCGCTATTCCAATCCATGCGCCCAGTGCTTCTCTGTCACTCAAGTTGATCGATTCACCATGCTGACCACGGTCCGCCAATTGTTGAGCGCTCCTACCCACTGACCACAAACCGCTCACACCCGCTCCCAAGGCACCTGCGTCATCCAAAATATATGAATAACATACTTATATTTTCGGGTTTACCCAACTTTTAGATAAATTTGCAGAGACCTACAAATGAAATAATTAAATCGGCAGTATACATGTGAGCACATGCCATAGAAAAGGCATCGTGAAATATTTATATTAAAGAATTCTAAATGTGAATCCAAAAATGTTCAATAATTATCCATTTTTTCATAATACCAAATTTTCTAGTGACTATACCATATAAAACCTATATTTTAATGAAATGGTAGAGTCTCCTCATTTAAACTTTCATCATGCACTGATGTATTTCAATTGTTGTATGTAATAGAAAGAATTATCCTCAAATTGAAACAATAATTAAGAAGAAATACATTTTCATAATTTATAAGGCAGTTGAAATGTGCACTAGAACAACATACTCACTAGCAATAGCAATTCCAGGCCCAATTGGGGTAACCATGGTAGCAATACCGACACCCATACTCGCCAACGTGACGACGGTACTTGCAATGTCCCCTCCCTGCAGGACTTTCGATGCTACGTTGCTAGCTGGTGACTGGTGAACAGCTATCCATACCTTGCTGACAAAGTCGTCGATGTTCTCTTTTTCAAAATCTGTGTTCTTTGACAAAGCAGGATCAGCCTGGTATCTGCCATCTTTGGGCACCACCATGGTGCACTGTGGCAGTTTGTTGTTCTGCAAGTACTTCAAAAATCCATCATACACCCTCCCGAGGTTGTCTATATAGTAAATATTCTCGGCATCCGAATCTTGCGCAACCTTCAGTTCCTTGACCGTTTTGGCACATCGATAGCTTCGTACTTTGAACACAGGCACAGGATACACCTGTGGCTCGGGTTTGAGTGCTTTAGTCTCACTTGGTTGCATTTCATTCCCCAATTCTTTTTTTAACTCATTTGTTAATTTTTTTCCGAGCTCTTTTTCCTTCTTTTTCTTGGCATTCTTAGCAGTTAAAGACCGTTCCTTGTTGTATATCACATTGTACACAATGCCGCAGAGAATGATACCATCAGAGTTCTTAGCATGTCCGTACTCGATAACTTTTTCGTATACCAAGTCAATTGCCTCACATTGTTTCTTATCGTAAGAAAAGTGAGAGTTGTTGCCATCGTCGCCATTCTCAGGTTTGTAATTAGGAGGACCAACGAGTGCGTAGCCGATAAAATCTTTCAGATATTCATGCTCGTTACTCTCGTAGCGATTCCAGTCACTCAAGATTTCATAGTAATTTTGTTGACACTCTGTGGCTATCTGTAGCAGATTGTCCTGTTGGAAATGAAAAAGAATTTTTTTACTTAGATACTCCATTAATGAGTAAATGCAATTATGATCCAATTGTGAAATTTCACGTCTCGCTAAGAGTATATATTTGTAACGGTTAAACGAGATCACTTTGTAATAGTTGGACCGCTTTGAATAGAAGAAGCTCGACTAGTCCAAAACGTTAATGTAAAGCAGCCAGTGACTGAACACTTCCCATTCTAACTGTCTATTTACTGACCGTGCGAATTTACGTGGACAAATTATTTTTCTACCAGGCATCGTGGATTACCAAAACATAACGTAACGTTCTATACAGTAAAGAAACGAGCGATCGAATATTACCTCGAGGTCATCGGTGGCTGTTGCCATAATTCTGGAAACGTTTTGCACTGCGTAGTTTGTCGTCGTCAACTATCGATTACCTTCATGGAATGACCGATGCGGCAGCGTCCAAATGCCCACTGATAAGTATTAAATACCGGTGCATTCGGTGTTTTTATGAGAAGCGCTTGACCAGGATTCTCGAAGGTGTCATCGCGAACACCGTAAAACTCCGGGATTCCGAACGATGCGAACACGTATAGTCGATGCTGCCAACGTACGCCATTCTCACTGGCAACGCTGCTTGGGCGCGAAACGGAAGACATTTAAAAAATTTCAGCAATTCGCAAACAACAATCGTTCGCTCGGATATAGTTATTGTTAACAACCCTCATAATAATGCTTGTGGAATGTCCTGCTCGAAAGCCGAACGAAAATTTTTGTAACAATCCGATGTTTTATCATGTTTTGTCAACTTACGGTTATTATGTTCATATAGATTTATCATTGACTATATAGTACCAACGTATAGTCGTTTTAGTACCAGATGCATTTTTTACTTTGAAAGATAAAAATAACTAGAATAAAATTCAGTAAGAAAATAATCGATTTTATAAACTTATTGCTTATTGCTTGACTGAGAAAAATATCAATATGGAAGTTTTTCGTTAGTCGTCACTCTGAGATTGAGCTCCACGTGTTTCTTACACCGATCACGATGAGGCTTGAACTAGTAGATATTAGTGCTGCAGATGAATGAACGTGACGATCACCGGGATTAGAATTCAGATTAATTACACTGACTAAGGGTGCTAAATACTACGTTATTTAACTTACTTGTTTTTGTTATTCGAAGACGACGGTCTTACATGCAATGGCAGGGCCGTCGCACAGTTGAATTTTCTTGCTCCAAAATTTTTCAAACCCTTATTATGATCAAATTTAATTGTTGTTAATTTCCATATATAATAAGTCTGCACTTGAACTATGACCAAATGGATGCAAATTTCAGTTTATTTAAATGAAATCATTCAAACAGAATATAGGGATATTGTCACTAATTACGAGGGTCGGTGATGATAGCACTGAAAATTGTTATTTTGGACTGCGTCACAACCATACTGATAAACGGACGGTCGACATTGAATATGTAGGGCTTTGTTCTGGGCACCATATCCATCCCTGCAAAGTGATAAGAGTTTCGTTAAATATGCTAGATGATTTTTTTCAATTAAAAGAATTCATCGTCGTTGATAATAGTATATAAAAAATGTTTGTGACTGACCAGTGACCACTGCGGCCTCGCTACCCTGCTCATTGACCTCGAGGAAAGCTTTCTGAATGACTTTGGAGATCTGCAAGTTCTCATTTTCGACGATTTCGCTAAAAGTTGCACTGCGACTGAACATTTCAGTCAGTCCCATCTGCGCAAAAGATAAATTAATAAACTCCAACATTTCTTGAATCCTGAATATTTTTGTACAGGGATATTTGCACTTACTTTGGAGAGAGAATTCCTAAGTTCCAATGAGCTCTCAATCTTAAACTTTGGCAAGAAAATTAATGTGTAGTCAATATCTGCATTTTCACGGAGCATGTCGATAGTAATCTTATCGAGGTTTTTTTTCAGCTCGATTATTCCATCGACTTGGTTTGGAACAATGATGTACATGCTCACAGCATGTGCAGCATCGTGAGTCTGCAAAGAGCAATAAAAATTTGTGATCCATCTGTGTGGAAACTTCCTCAAATGCCTCAGGAATATCCATGCAAAAGTCAGGTAATTATTTGTTTGTTTGGGAAATTTCATAAATCAACATTATAAAACTTTGAGACAGCAGTATCCTTTAATACCGGCTGCCCCATGTCATTCAGAAGAGAATCTTCACAGTAATTATATTGTTTTTTCCTAAATCACGTGCCTGGTAAGGAAGTTCAAAGAATTTGGCATCAAGCTCAGGAAGTGAACCTGAGGCGTACATCCCGTCTATGGTCATGGTAGGGACTTGCACCATCGTCTTTCCATCGACATAGAAATCTCTTTGTGTCGTTTGGTTGGCGAAAATCGGTTTGGCCCAGGCGCCCTTGAAGTAGATTGCATTAACGAGCATGACGGCTGACGACGGGTCGACATCCGCTACAATAATCAAATAATACATGTTTAATACATTTTTTCAAAGAAGTAAATATTTTTATACCAATAAACCATGTATGGTAAACTGCTGTTCATAAACGCTCAGTTTTTCTGATTTTTTATCTTCCTGAATATTTTGCTTTATGTCTTCAGGAGGTTGAAGATACCAACGAAGATATTCGCCAAAACATCCAGTAAAACACATTCACGCATTCGCGAACAGCAGTGTGGAACAATACAAGACACAAATAAGAAGACGTAGAAAAGGAACCAAATAAATAATACATACCGGGGGTGACGAGTTGTTTAATTCTATTATTGGTATGAGCCGCGCACCAATCGTTGATCCACCTGCTGGCCTTAAAGGGACTGCGGAAATTAATTTTCTGTACAGACGACTTGAACACTGCCTGGATCAGCTGCATAAACTTTCGTTTCAGTGAATAGCCGCTGGCGACGAAAACCTTGGTTGCCATACGCAACTCTATTTCCTTGTAACTCTGTAACAAGAGGATTTAGGATTGAGCAAAAATGAAAAAATTTCATCGTCATAAAAAAACAGCGGGTTTGTCAATGAACTCTTAGTATCGAAACTCACGGTGAGCTCTTCCATAAACGTTTTGATTCGCTGATCGCCGTCTTTGTCGGTGCGTAATAGAACCTGTTGTATCTGTTTATAGGTAGGGCCGGTCGCGCCTAATCCTGCTGCGATCACCGTTAATTCGGCGCTGATCGGTGAACAAATCATATTGCCGGATACCGATTCGCCTACAGCCTGCAAAAAACGAGGAATCCCGGTAAATATGAAACTTCGTATTTTTTTTATATTCACACATATTATTTTCATTTTGTATTGTATTCATTATAGCACGGTGTCTCAGTTACCTTGAAAAAGTCGTTGACGAATTCAGCATTGGCGCTTCCCACGTTTAAGCTCGTCGTGTAGAACACGACAACACCGAGCAATAAGACTGAAACATACACGTTACCTCGTTAATGCAGTCTTGTAAAGGTGAAAATAATTATTGTGAAGTCGGAAATTGATTTGTTTTTCTCTATAAGTGAACTGAGGACGCGTGACGTGCTTATGAACCATTGTCAAGCGTGAAATTCTGATGGAAATATACATCTAAATTAAATATGAAGAATAAAAAATAAATTAAAAAATATATAAAAGAAAAAAAGAATTTAGAATTTCGGGCTATAACAAAAAATAGTATTAAAGTAAAAAGAAAACAAGGATATAGTGTAGAGAGAAATGATTATTAACAAAGATTTTATTGTTAACTCACGTCCACGCATCTTGTCGGTAATGGATAATCGTTTCGTCGCGAATATTAATTTTTCGTTTCGTTTGGAGTTTATTTTTTTCGACTCGTCAAGAGCTAGCGTATGTCTGCGCATGTAACGCGATCAACCGCTCTTTATATCGAGAATCCAATATCTCTCCCATATACGTGGAAAGAAACACTGGCAGTGACTTTTCGTATTTAACAATTCTGTGTTTGATTAACATAAAAATTTGGGGATTCGCTTCAGAATCTGCTTCAAGGACGATAGCACCACGAGCATAGATGCAATTGAAGTGTACATAATACCATATGTTTTGTCGTCATCACTGTTTCTATATAAGTGAAGCAAATATCGATTAATTCTGCGTACACACGATCCACTATGTCCCTTTCGGTTTTCGACAATGTACAGTTAAACCGAAAGCGGAGCTGTGACCGATCTAGTGTTTATTAGCATTGATTTGACCTCTTCCTGACATCAAGTCATTTGACATCACGAAAAAAGAAGAACATTGTTCATAGTACACAATAAGAAAAAAAATGAAAAATTTTGGGGAAGTAATCGATGCACTGAACAAAATTCGGCAGTCAAAAGTGACAAAGTCAGTTTGGATTCATATATATAAATCAAATTCTAACGTACCAGTTTCTTGAGAACACTTTGGAAACAGCACCGACGATGTCCGCTTGTTGGGTTTATACCTTAGCGGTCACGCATTTGAGTACTGATCCTATAAAGTTGATTTATAAATATGATGGTTTTTTTTGCGTAGTCGGTTTCTTGACTTAGTATGCGATATCTGTGGTCTGGTGCTATTTCACGCCGTAAAATAAAAGACTTTTGATCAATTGCGTTATATTAAACTTTGATCTTGATGTTCGTTCTTCAGTTCACTGTTTAAGTAGGTTTTTGGTATGTTTGCTGAAAAGGCAAACATTACAACACGGAGGCAATTGGAGCAATTTTTACAACACGTGTGGCTCCGTGAAAAAATATCCCGAACTTGCTGTCAACACCTCCGAATGTGTTCGTTTCGCTACTCTGGTATTGTATGGATTTTTAGAAATTATCTTTTTTTTTATTTGCACAAGTATATTCAAGGCTATCACCAGAACAAAATTATGGTAGCTTTTCATTTGCCGATTACTCTTCAAACTAAACGAAACGGAAAGAAGTAAATTCTAATAACTAATAACATTCGTCATAGATTATTCGAAGAAACATTTGATTTTTTTTGTAACTTGTTAGGCTCGCGTTATTATAAAGTACAATTAATCTTTTTTTTTACATAAAATATACTATGACACAGGGAGCAAACTTAGTAGACGAATAATACGCGACATCATCGACTAGAATGCGACATTTAATACCAATGGTATTCATTTTGAACATATATAATTAAAAACGAAATTATTCCTAATTTTTTGGATCCGACATGCTTCCGGTAAAGAGTAGAGTTCCATCCTTTGAGCCCTCCGTTCTCGACGTCCCGGCCACTATCATGAAGATGAATGGGCGATCAATCTTCATTTCCATCGGGATCACCATGCATCTCATAGTTAGCACCAAACCTGCAACAGATCCATCGGACACTCATTACTATTTGAAAAGGTACGATTTTTTTTTTTTAATATATTATAGCTTGATTAAAAAAAAAAATTATTTCGTAAAAAATTAAGAGATGGATTTCACATTAGAAATTAAGTTAGTCACGTCACTTTGTATTTTCGTTTTCATGATGGGTGGTTTACTTCACATAACTCGATTCCTTATAGTAGCATCGGGCGGCAATGAATTGGAAACATAAGAATTTGAACTAATGGCAGTCTCAACGACCATTTTTTTTTTATTACGTAAATTAATTTATATTCTGACATATGTTTTCACATTTTTTCCACAATCACGTATTACAGCCCACATATCATTAACATAATGAAACATAATGTTAAAATCCACATATCACAGATAATTTTCATAAAATGATTTTCATAAAATGATCCGATTCTCTAAGATTCAGGGACTCCTCAGGACAGCCATGAACAGATTAGTTGTTACGCCTATCACGATGAAATTGATAGATAGTTCACGCGGAAATTAACGGGCTCGTCTTCGTCCATTGGCATCCGATTGAGTAACATTGCCGCTAAAAAATCATCGATCGCTGAGTCGATCGATTCCGCCACCATAAAAAAATTAAGCCTGAGGGAATCCATGACTATGAAGTGACATCGATGATCCATGCGAGAGTTTCAATATCTCAAAGATTTTAATATCTCGAAGCAGTATTTCAAACATACTTGTTTATTGCACACGATCCAACACGATTTATAATTTTGTTAAATCAGTTTTTAAGACTGATATCTTTAAAACATTTAACCATAAGTGGAATACCACTGGAAACAATAATCGACATGAATTATGAATTTTGTGGAGTTCTGACCGGCGTATTCATTTTATTGTAAACTCAGATTTAGCTTTTTTTTTTTTAGTGACATAGTAATTCGTCAAGCAGTATATGGCAACTATACAATAATGAGACGGTTTCCTAAATATTCAAGGGTTGCTGAGCGTAGCCATGAAAAGAATAGTGTTTCCGGTCTTCAGGATGTAAAGCGATGGTCGATCCACTTTGAAAACGACGGGCCTGGCCTTAATCAATTTTCTCCGCCTAAGCACGATCACCGCTAAAAATACACAAAGTTTTTTTTTTTCGATTTTTTTCCATCTCTATTATACAAAGATTTCGTTGGAAAAAAACACGCAATATCATTATTACATATAATCATATATAAAATAAACATGCATTCAAGTTGCACCATACATGGAATTTTTAGTGTTGCCATAAATTATTATTTAGGTCCATGCAGAATAAAAAATACAGTACGAAAAAAATTTTATAAACATTCTAAGCGACTATCGGATCCTTCAAGCATCCTGTAAACAGTGTTACGCTGTTTCGGGGTGATGTTGTAACGACAACAAAGTAGGCTGGCCTGTCAACATTGAAATTGACTTGGGGAGGGTCGTCATCTATCAGACTAAGCACCATGATTTCCAAACCTGTAAAGATAAATTTGCAAACGTGAAATATCCCTGATGTGATCGTTAACAAAGCATCCAATTATGACATACATGCAATTATGTGAGTGGCGAGTGAATTAAATTTTTTTAAATCATCGTTACACCAATAAAAACAAACATGTAAAATCTGAAATGTTCGAAAACAAGTTTGTCATATAAAATATAGCAGTAGAGTCTCGGGGATAGGATGTATATTTTTCCACGATGAATAGGAGTTCTTGGGAGGGTGTGCCATAAATATAGAACTCTTTGGTCTTTATATATTTAAAATATTGTTTTTTGTACAAACATCTTGAACAGTCGTATTTTCATGCTAAAAGAAATGTACGTATTCGTTTAAAATATGATGACACCTCGCAATACAGTCCAATTTTTGTTTTCATTAGAAATCTCAAAAAGACTCCTACATTGCAACGACTCATAACAAGTTCTTAATGACTCAAAATGAGTATGTTACGAAATGTGCGCGTTGACGGTCGCTTCTGATCCGTTGTATTATCTTTTCAGGGCGAATCGAGATGAGCCACAAACAACTTGGTGGATCTGGTGGCAACGATCATCACATGGGCAGGTCTGTTTACATTAAATTCGATTGGTGGAAGCGGCGGAGGTGCGGGTCTTCGACGCATCAAAACCATACCTATAAAAGAATAAACAGTCAGATATTTCCACGAGAATTATATTTTTTTGTAATAGCAACGTGAAAACTAATTATTTTTCTTTACACAGTAAAATCCCGATATTGAATAATCATTCGATAAGCTGGATATGGATTAAATTTCGTATCAGCAGAGTCTTGTTGTTCTTTGTAAATAATTTTATTTTTGTACTATTACTATTCACGATTATGAAATTATTTTCCAGGCAATTTTCTTCGTTCAGGTTACACTTTTTTTAATGTGGAATGTATATCCCGATATTAGAATGTGTGATTGAGAGATGATTTCATTTTCCAATTGGATCGGCGACGATAGCACCGAAAAGTGGTACTCCGAGTCCGGTCAAGACTACGCTGACGTAGGGGCGATCCACGGTGAAATTTATGGCTGGAAGTAGCTCGTTGTCGCTTCCTATTCTGTTTTCAAATTCAAAATCTGAAAAGAAAAAAAATTTCATTTTTATCACTGATGCAATATTAAAAATGCATTTCGAGAAGACGGTACTTATTTATTAAGGTAGTCAGGGTACAAATGTTCACAATGACTTCATGTCGCGATAGTTTTTATTATCTTACTTGAAATATTCGATTAAAGAAAACTATTGAAGTGTGGTCAAATTTGAAAAAAACACACCTGTTTTCAAAGTCAAACACCATCGCCAATTAAATATTTGCATTTAGCTCGACGTACTCTTTAAATTAAATCTATTCGTCATAGACTGCAGAAAATTCAAATACATCTTTACGAGGAATAAATATAGTTATCATCCGCTCTGTAACGACCAGCATCGAATATGAAAAAAAAATCGTTAATTTTTTTTTTCTCTATAAAAATAAAAAATATATATATATTTATCGTGCCGTAAGTACGATTGTCGTCTCACTCGAAACGTTTTCCGATATTTTATACATGGGAGTTTAATGATTTATCTCCGACACTGTAACAACAATTGACCCTGTAAGGACTCGTAACAATTACTCAACCGTATTGAAGAAAACGAAACAAAACATCACGCGAAAACAGAGACAGACTCGCACCCACGCACCTGCGGTGATGTTTGGCCAACGAGTTATTAGTACAATTCTAGAGAAAGTGCTCGAAGCGATAAAACACACAGTGAAAGCTCTACAAAAAAACACACGCGGCCGGGACGCTGGAAATTTGTTACGTTTCATATATCTGATTAACAACAAAAAAATGAACTACTTTACCTTCAATTGAAGTTCTTGATGTGTCCGGAGAAGACGGCAACACCGTTGGTTTGATCCTCGGAACGTGTTACGATCGTGTACATGAACGGATGATCGGCATTGAAATGGTATACCACCGGTAGCGAGAATGTGATGAATTGTAGGCCTGAGTAAATAAAAATACCGCAAAACTTTGAAGATGCGGCATCATTGTCACGAAAAAAATTCAAATAATTTGTAAACGGAAATAATGCTTTCGAGAATCTTCAATCATAATCGACGTCGTTCACGATGGAGCAGATACACACAATTTTCAACACACAAGTGTGTTCAAGACGCGTTTTCGTATATCATTTCTAATACGCTTTTCGACTTGTGCACAGCGCGCATATTGTGTGCAATTTCGCATATTTTTTATAAAAAAGATTATATTATATAGAAATAGATTATATTTTATAGAAAAGATTATAGAAAAGAAAGTTAGAAGATAAAAATTTAAAAAAAAGAAGGAATTAACAAATATATGAATCTCTAGGATGCGAAGCGACCCTGGAAAATTATGGCTCTCATTGAGGGTACGATAATGGCGTATAAAAATTGATGATCCACTCTCAGTGTTACAGGTGGTTGTTCGAGTATAGCCGAGGCCGGGGCTATTAAGACAGCTGCAAACAAATTTTAAATAGGTCAACACTAGGAGGTCGAATATGAAATCAGTTTGAGTATATCACAAGAATAAAAAACGAACGCACCGCAAACATCATCGACGCGTGGCCGCAAATTTGTTGCGAGCTAAAATAACTTCACGTGGAAATAAATATACACGAGCTATCCGTCAGGGACTCGAAAATTGTGTAATTCCACAAATACAGTTTCTCGTCGTTATTTGCTATATTCGCCGAGGTCTGTACAATTAAAATTTTTTGAGTCAACTATCCGAAAAATATAAGTGAGGGTACTGTATTATTCTAAGGTAATTGGAGTGAGCTCCAAAAAAGTTGATCTATTTCTACCGACATGCTCACCTGACATTGATATAACATTGAAATATTTTCGTTACTATAATAACACCACTCAAAGCCTGTGTTCATAAATGAATTTCGCCAATGAGTAAACAAAAGGTTGTCACTTTTAAACCTTAAATACTTTCGAATATCGAGATGGGTAAATCATCAATTCAAAATTACCTGGGATCTATGACTGTTTTTTAGATCAATTTAATAAATCGAATTTTATACTTGTCTGGGAATAATATATCATTAAATGGTCACCACGCATCAGTTACTACGGGACACAATTTTTCATGGAACCTTCTCGGTAGTCTCGTTAAATGTCACTAAAGCGAATAAATTTTTTATTGTTTTTTAAAAGACAAGTGCCAGAACAAAACACGTCCAATTATCCTGTTACGGCTTATTAGAGCAACAACAAATTTTGCATTGTTATTCCCACGTTGTCTGCCGTATTAGATTCTACCTCTAGGACCGATAGTGTCCCTGGAAAATTATCGTTCCCGTCGAGGGTGCGACGATTGCGTATAGACACGAATGATCCACTCTCATTGTTACAGGCTGCGGTTTTGGCCCAATGATAGCGCTATAGGATGCTACTAAGACAGCTGTAAAAAAATATGGAATATCTTTGCTTCACTTAAATTCCCAACTATATAGAATACACATAATCACTCAGGTACAAATTTATATGGATTGTTCAGTATTTCTGTGTTATGTTTCAAGCACTACAATTAACGTCAAGTGCTCCCAGGGCATATAAATTGGGATCAACTGGACCACTCAGCTCAAATTTCTACGTCACGGTTCGAAAAAATTACGTACATCGAGCCCTATATGTATGTGCGAAAAATTAATGATCGCCCGATTGTATGACAACATGAAACGTGTAGAATATTCGAGGGGTAATCGAGGAACGGAGCCCCAACAAACTGAACACATTGCACCAAATACAAATAGTGTTATTGTCATGATAAAACGTACTAAGCGAGCAACAATTCTTACATTGTTATTTTAAATTCCCATAAGGCGTTAAATTCTTCATCTAGTGTATATAGTGTCCATGGAAAAGAATTGTTTCCGATGAGGGCAAGACGATCACGTATAGAAACGAATGATCCACCCTAATTGTCACGGGTTCCGGCTCAGGTATCGCCGGGTAACTGGCAGCGACTGCGATAAGGGCTGAAAAAAATGATCACGTCCAATTTTTTCATTGAAGTAGTCAATTTTTTTGCATTCAGATGATTCCTCATGTAAAAATGTGTGGATCGTTCAGTTTTCCTGCATTGACAAGGCTTCACTGGGCGAGACAGGTCAAATTTTTACTTGCAGCATGTGAGATATTGGAATTTAAGTTTTTTTTCTAAGTGAATGGTCGTATGGTTGCCATGCATCAAGCAGTAGGAGGAACCAGATGTGTATTCTCAGTGGGTATTTAAAAATCATTAGTGTTCTTGAAACCAATTATTTTAAATACGCCAAGGTACCGTGTCTAAAAATTGTCTCGGTACTATAAAAAAGCATCCTCAGATATCAACAATTTCTACGCAATTATTTTCAAGTCCAATTTTCCATTGGACTATTTGTAAGGTTGATAGACTCCTTGGAAAATAATCGTTCTTCGACCGGGTGTGACGATCATGTATAGACACGGATGATCCACGCTCATCGTTACAGGTACTGGTTCCCTCATAACGCTCGTGGCGCCTACCATAAAAGCTGCAAAAATATCAAATACTTTTCAATTATTAAAACCCCGATCTGTTTCGCACGTGTATAATCACTCAGATGTACATGTGTTCAGGTTGTCCAGTTTTCCTAATTTATGTCCTGACACTGCAGTGAATGTCTGGCAGCACTGCGACATAATAGCAGACTCAATTGGACAATCCGATACAAATCTATACCTGGGATATATAAGAGTTTTTAAGACCCGTTTCGTAGATATAATCTTGAACGTATTTGTAATAAACGAATGATGGTACTATCGCCATGCATCAGGCAGTGAAGATACTCTTGGGATATCGATAAAAGTTTGAAAATTCTCTAAAATGTTTTCTTCTTTTTCAGATTAGTAACACCGAGGTGCCTGACTGAAAATTAGTACTGACATTAACTGATGGCTGAAATCACACTGACAACAATTAATTTATAGTTATTTACAAGTGGTCGATAGCGTTTTCGCAACATAATTATGCCTGATAAAGGCGTGATCATTGCATACAGAGAGGGATGATCCACTTTTATAATAGCGTCATTTGATCCACAACGCTGGGAGTCCTTGTTTTCGCAACAAAGGCTTAAAAAAATGGAGCACCTTTTTGTCGTTCAAATTCCGAACTGGGACGACACGAGCACTTTTTATTTTCGTTACTAAAAAATATAAATTTTAGTTACAGTTAAAATATAACCGAGGCATAAGGGGCGTAGAAGATAAACCTATTCCTATCGACGGATTATATCGTAAATAATTGTTTTGTGTTAAACAATCATTCTAACGATAGACTTTAGTTGGTTAAAATATTGATCTAGTCGCCCGGAGATAAACTGATATTTTTGCGATGCCCGAAGTCATTACTCCGAACGCTCGTACGCCCAAGGAATCAATTCGGATGAAACAAATAATTTCTTGATGAATTATCGGAAAAAAATTGTTTCATCTATACCATCATTTTTACGATGGAAGATACCGTGTAAAAATAAAAACTCTGGTCCCGTACAGCTAAACCTATATCGTAACGATCTGCAATATATTTGCCTTAAATAGTCTCATCATCAAACGTACAAATGGATGATCTACTTTAAATGCCAGCAGCATTTCTCAGTAGTTTCTAGTTCTCAGTAGATCTTTTCATCATGAACAGACAATTCAATAACAGTTTCCTACTCAGCGTAACTTACGTAAAAGTAACTGCTAGGTAACGAAATTGTTTAGCAAAGTTACAATACTGACTAGGAAACAATAAAATTGCTGCACTGTCCGTGTAACTTATGTCGAATAACTGTAGTCGATTCGAATATATGTTTGTAGAGAGCAACAAAAAATAAGTCTAAGAACAGAGCGTTCTTGCCAAAAATGTAATGCGATACGTCTCGTACGAGAACGATGAGTTTAGTTTGACGTTGGATCGATAACTTTAGCGTTGAAAAGTATCGAACCGATTTCGCGATACTCTCGGGTATTTTGGGCTGGTGTTAGTATTGGTGCAATCACGCAGATGAAAGGCCTGTCAGCAACAAACTGCTCTGGTATCTGGAAAGCGGCATATGCCCATGTCAATCCTAAGAGGAAACAAAAATTTCTGGTAATTCTTTTTTTCTTCTCATCAATCGCCATCTTCTATATCGCATTTTCACAAAAAAATTCGTGCAATTCTGATCCGTCGATCTCTTGTTCGGTCGGTCATCAAGGAAATAATATCCATTTATATTTTGTCGATCAAGATCGAGAAACCAGCGAGGGACAAGCTGTAAGATTTCGGGAAAGGAAAATTCGCATGAAATTCGGAGGCTGATATTGACGGCATTTACAGTGCCACAAAACCATTCGAAAGCGTGTGAGATAGTTTTCACCAATATGAGTATAACAGAAATGAATCGAGTAGAGGAAATGTCCGCTGAGAGAAAATACCCCACTAAGGTGTCACCTTACTCCGGTGCATTACGATTATTTTTGCGGCGTTACCCTACACCGCGCGTACGCAGAAATCATGGTAAAGTGCGGCGATTAATCAAGCCAAATTCTCCACCACTCGGCACAAAGTTATGGAAATGGCTTTTGAAGATTCTCGATAAAATCTATCGTGATTGCGGCACTTACTGCCAATGTTTGCACCGTCATATGTTAAAAAACTGATGTAAAAGACATCACGATGGCTATCGAAAAATCTTCAACTCCGACAAATGTTCTTGTACCGTAAAACCAACTACGGTATATACTGAAAGATCGAAAGACTCACCAGTCGCAGCTGCGGCCTCGCTACCTTCCTCGTTAACTTCGATGAAAGCCTTCTGGACCACCTTGCTGACGGACAGTGGCGGTGCGTCGGTGATGCCAGTAAAGTTAGCCGCATTCGAGAACATGTCAGTCAGACCCATCTGCGAAAAATACACGGTTATTGACTCACTTCAGTATTTGGATACTTTTAACGTAAATCTCGCAGCCCCCTCCACATTTAACTGGGGTCACTTCTAAGTAACAAAAAAACACCATCCGTGTACTCATGTAAAAAATACAATACAGACGGATAATAAATAATCAATTACCACTCATAACGAAAAATATATTGAAAACTTACTTTAGCAAGTGGTGACTGAAGGTCGAAACTGCTTTCGATCTTGAATTTGGGCAAATAGAGATTGACATCGCGCATACTTCCACGGAGAAGTTGATTAACGGTGATTTTGTCCAGATTCTTTTCCAGGTTGGCAAGACCGTCAATCTCATCCGGAAGGATGATAATCATGCTCACCGCATCGCTAAAATCTTTGCTCTGATATAACCGAACGTAAAAGAAAACAAAAATTAATTTTCGGCGCTTAACCATATTTTTAATTGATAAAAAAAATGCTGTGTGGACAAAAACGTACTTTGTATGGCATTTCGATGTATTTGGCCTTGTACTCGGGAAGCTCGCCATAACGGTACTTGCCGAATCGGTGCATCGTCGGCACATCCTTGACTGTAGCAGCGTCTACGTGAAAGGGCCGTGGCTGCGTCTCGTTCGGGTTGAACTTATCGGCCCAGTTGCCCTTGAAGTAAACGGCGTTTACGAGTACGAGAGCCGTTTCAGCGGAGAGGTCGTCTGGTGGCATAGAAATAGAAATAATGATATTCATAGGCAGTAACAAAAAGGATGACGTGACGATAAATTACACAGCATTATGAATCAGAATTGCAGATGAGAAAGAGACAGTGAAAAATTAGGAAATAGCCACGGTTATGGGGAAACTCGTCTTACCGGGCTTGATGAGGTCCTTGATGCGATTGTTGGTCTGACCTTCGCACCAACCGTTGATGGTCTTGCTTGCCTCGACATTGTTGCCAAAGTTAAGACTCTGCGCTTCGGAGCGGAAATATGTCTCGGTGACACCCTTGAACTCCGGCTTCACCTGGAAACCTGTGGCGACAAAGATCTTGTTCGCCAGACGTAACTCGACTTCTTTGTAGTTCTGTAAATAACAATGAGAATTGATTTTTCACATCTTGTGAAGTGTTCATATTAACATCGCCTTAGCAGGACTGCGAAGGGTCCACTCGACCTTTTTTTTAGCCAGACTTACCTTGAAACTGTCGACCAGAGACTGGAAACCGTTCTTCGTCACAGTGTCGTCACCAGGAAGGGCGAGAGCAGTGCGCAATTGCGTTTCAGTATTGCCGCGGGCGCCGAAAGCTGCCATAGACAGAACCATGGAAGCACTGATCGGCGAACATATTAAATTGCCGCTGTTTTCTGCAGCAACATTCTGTAAAATATCGTAAATTCGTGTAAGGTGCAATATTTTTCTATGTCGAATAATCAAACAAATGAAAAATAAATCAATTTTTTAAATATATACATTATATATAAAAAAAAAAATTGTGTTGCAATGTTCCAATTATTTTTGTTATTCGAGAGAATTTATAAAATCGTATTATGTACCAAATCGATGAAAAATTACTTTGAAAAAGTTGTTGGCAAACGTGTTGACACTGCCGGTAACAGCTTGGAGGGCTTCCATCGTCGGTGCAACTGACATAGCGTTGGAGTTTGTAACGTGCCACGTGACGACACCAAGTAACAGTACTGAAAAAAAAAAAAAAAATACAATGTTACCGTAAAGTTAGTATTCTCTCTAAGTATTTCATATCGACGTTGTCAACCGCGATAAATTTTTTAACCGCCAAAGTAACAGCTTCCTATTAATAATCGATAGCCGTTATTACGTTTGCAAAATTTATTCGCAACTTTATTCGTTGTCGACACGTTTCTCATTGTTTCCTGCTGCAATCCTATCCACGCCGATAGTAAAACGAAGATAAAATATGTAAGCTCATTCAACGTAAACACGTTGACAGCTGCGATAATTGTTTTCTTTGCCAAAGGACGAACGGATCGTTGACGTGCATTATCATAATTAATATTTTAACGTCACGAGGCCTGGCAATAAAATACCGTTGTCGTGGAAAATTTGTAATAATTTTTATGCATAAAAAAAAATATATATATGTATATATATATACGCTTCCAATAGACTCGATGCAGACCTGTCGCTGGTACAGGCTTTACAGTGTTAATATAAGACTACGTATTAGAGACCTGCTATGTCGAAAGCAGCGCGAATCATCGGCTCGCTCGTTTCCTTTTTACGAGCTCGATTGCCGGGGAAAACCCACTCGTGCGCACATGTATTGCCGCGGGAATCTGGTCTACGAACACACGCACGCAGCCGCACACATACAAAGTGATAGCGAGATGCGGAATTTCCGAGCGCAAAATATAACAATCTTTTTTGTCTCAAAAATCAAGCCTAATATCGAGCTGCCTAATATTCCTCGTCCACAAACTTACACAATTATTTCCTTGGCAATTTTGCAAAAAAAAAAAAACCATGTGGTCCATTCTACAGAAATGTTTATTGATTTTACTGAAGCATTTATTTAATCTCCAAAAATGTCCGTTAATTTTACGAATATGCGTTGGTAAATTTAAAAAAAAAAAAAAAATCATGAGTACATCTGTCGAAAAAATTTCGTTGAATGTGGACATTGTTTTGCTGTTCGAGTCTGTTGCGATAGACCGGGAAAAATCGTATACGGAAGGCAACGTTTGTTCGGTATTCGTCATGGCTATTAAATCGTCAGAGGTCGTCGAGAAGAAGCTGATAACAAATTCGCTTCTATTCGTACCGAGTGTACATTTGATCGATTAAATTTTTGCTTTTTTCCTTTGCCGCGCGGCGACAATTGCTTGCATTAAATATGGCACGATGATAGTATTGGATTAGCCAATGGAGTTCCTGTTGCAAGGAAAATTACAATATCAGTGTGTGCTCGAAGCTCGGGGATAAAACAAAGATATCGCGACGGGGAAGAGTTCCGAGTTCGCAAACATACGGGCTCGTAAATATAAACCGTACACACGATTGCGATTATTATTTTTTCACGACGCACCTGCTGCGTCCGCGCATGATAATTCTCTCGTGTCACGGAGACATCGAGACCCTTTTTCCCAACATTCTAACGCTCCTTGAAACATACGCTAATTATGTAAACGACGATGCGGCGAATATTTTTAGGTCTTCCGGTTGGGCACGAGGAAGATCCTGAGCTCGCGCTGAGAACCGGCCAAACCGGCGTGTGACCTTCCTCGCACCTTGTTGACCATCTCTCATATCGGTTGGTGACTTTGGGGAAACCCAACGTACCCGTCCTCAGCACTGCGAATGAGGAACTGACATAATCAACAAGGAAATCACAGACACGCTTACGTCAGAATGCGCGAGACTAACATTTGCTTTCATTACTTTTATTCGTCGTATTTATTGTCATTATAAAAACATATATATATATATATATATATATATATATATATATATATATATATATATAGCAGTGCAGTGTTCTAGTGAGTAGCGTACTCGTCTCTGGCACAAAGCATGGAGAGTTCGACGGTTTCGTAGTTTCGGCGAGAATAAAAATATGAACGGGACAAAGCTCAAGATCGTATAAATCGGTCACTCGCGCATAGTGTGAGAATCTGATGTATGTAACTGTACTTCTTGTTTACATTGTTAAAAACGACGAGGCTACGATGCCAGTTATGGAACCTTAGGTCGGCTGTAATCGGCATAGGTTTTTTTAATAAAGTTTTTGACGACCGTGGCAAAAATGTGACGGGAAATTCGGTGCAGACGGGGGAAGTTGAAGAATGTCAATAAGAGATACAAATATATGATGAGATGCTCGATAACAACGTGGGTATTCGATGATAAAAAATATGTGCGTAAGAGCGGAAATGTTTGTGCAATTGTCGGCAAAAAATTTCTCGTACGTTTTGGGGGCTTTTTTTTTTTAAGTATGAAAAAATATGTTTGGCTGGCGAATGAAGGATTGAAGGAAATTTAGAGGGACAATGAGACTTGGATCGATCATTAATTTACTCGACAGCGTTTTCGCATCTATATTTCGATCAGTTCGATTTCGTATTGCGATTGATCGGTGTCATTATCGTGCAATAAATTTGAATTTTTCTGTTGTCATTGTCGGGGCGGATTGCGCGTAGCGGTAAACGAATTAAATTTCCGAGGGGTCTTCCAGTCGAACGGTATAAATGATGCGGGTCGCGAGCAGCTGTTGCAGCGTTGAAAAATACAATACCGCGAAAAAAGGAAATAAAAACCCAAACCCAACGCTCATTTTCTTTTGTCGTGCAATTTTAATCCCTTTAATTTCCCTCTCCACCAATTGAATTTAAAAAAAAAAACAGCAACAAAAAATCTCCCAATTTTCTTCAGTCCCCAAACTGAAGATCACAAAAAGATTGTCCTAAAAATAAAAATATAAAAATCGCTTAAGCGTTGAAAAAAAAAAAAAAAAAAAAAAATCGACATAACGTTCGGTCATCGGATTGCTCGAAATAAAATTTTGTTTTTTTTTTTCTCACAAAGCCACCTTCAAGAGGAAGCAATACAATCAGGGGGAAAAAAAAAATGTTTCGTCGAATCTTTGTGCGCGCGAGTATTCGTAATGACGGAGCTATGCAAGAATTTAAAATTTTCAAGACATTTCGTTGTTTCCTTTTTTTTTTTATCTGCAATACGTGTCTCGATTTCACTCGATCCGGTATGCACACTTTGCGACCCGATAAAAACTCTCCGAGCCGTTCTCGCAATCTGCGTCGAGTTTATACGGCGCATTGTACATTATCGATATATCAATTCGTCACGAGGCGATAAAATCGCCGGAGCAAGAGATCGCTACTGTATGGATCGAACACGTGTATGAAAAAAAAGAAAAAAAAAAAAAAAAAAAATTCTGTTACGTTCCCGCTGTATAAGAAAAACAACCCATGACGCGAGTTATTGCGGCTCATTGTCGACCGCGCTTGTCTCGATTGCGCCGATATCTCTCGTCTATCTTTGCGAAAAATTAATGAGTCACACCGATTGTTCCATACCGACGGACGGTAATAATCGCACGATCGGACACGCCGGTCTTCGAAAAAAAAAAAAAAAAAAAAAAAAAAAAAAAAAAAAAAAAAAAAAAAACCCTCGATTTCACCGTCAATCGTTTGAATTATTTGAATCGGTAATTGACAATGATATTTCTTTAAATGTGCAACGAGCCCGACTCGTTGCACTTTTCTCGTGTCCGGTTTTGCGATTAACGGGGAAGTTTCGTGCGTCGCGCAGATTTTACTTACGCAGGCGCATTTCGATCGTGGCTGAGCGATTCCTCGTTGCAACAATACCGTCGACCGACCACACTTGTTGAAGTATCGACGTAGATATGTTCCGGAGATCGGGGCGCGAGGCCTTTTTGAATCGCAACTTTAATTTATCCCCACCCGGGTTTCCGTCGAGTCTCAGCGGAGGGGACGAACGAGACGGCAAGCACGGCAGTACACGGTCTCTTTGCTGGGATGATCGCGTCTCTTGTTTGCATTTTCTGTAACGCACGAGAAGAAAGTTTAGTGCAGAACAAACTCGGGTTCGATACCGTGCGGTGGAATAAATTTTTCTTCGCGACACTTCGTCTAGGTGGATTTTTGATTGAAATTGAGGCGCTGAAGGCTCATGAAAAAAATTAGTGACGAATACTCGTTGAAAAGTATTTCTCAAGCCCACCCAAATCCACGAAAATTATCAGAATATCGGGATTTTCCTCATTTCATTTATACTTGTTCATTAGTTTCTTCGATTTTTTTTTTTTTTTTTCTAGCTTGTTTCTTTATTCGAGAAAGTTTTTTATTTTTATTGTAGACAATTTTTTATAAAATTTTTTTTTCTTAATATCCCGCAAAATCTGATCGCTTGGATAGTTTTCGAAATCGCATTTCACGGGCCTTCAGACCGGTTCCTGATTCTCCGATATTGAAATCTCGATTCCTGTTTTTTTTTTTTTTCTCTGAAAAAAAATCCCCTGAATATCTCCTAATAAAAAATTGTTCTCATATTTCACATACGTTTCGACTATTTGAGAAATCGTCGTCGCCTGTGAAAATCATCATAAATTCGTCATTGATATTGTACGATTGTCCACGATTTAATGAGACAACAATTATTTGGCTCTGGTCGTCCCAAATAATTAAATCCACTCGTTGTCTGGAAAACTCCCACGGCTCTGAGTCTAATGTAAATTCGTCGGGTTTCCCGAGTTTCTTCTCGGGACATTCCTGTCTGGCAAAGCTTCAGATAAATATAATCATAGCCAAGTACGCGATGCCGCTAATGCTTAACAAATCACACGTGCCGGAGGCAATCAAGAGAGAAATCGTGTAAATCCCTGGTACGTCAATCGGTCCCGGTTCGTTCTCAGTTAACGCACGTACTTTACTCGGGTTGTCGAACTAAAATTATTGAGGGCATTAGGCACGTAGGCAATATTCCCCTCTTCTCTCCCGCAATCCAAATAGTCTTTCAACTTTGAACGACGAAATTTTCTGTTTACCTTCCTCTTGTTCTCCAAATGATGAAGAGTTAAACAAACGTTTTGAGCGTAACCGCTAATGTTTGTAGATAGACCGGCACGTGGTGAAGATCTGCTTAAACAAATATTAAAAAATATTAATGTAAACATATTTCCAGCCGTCTGGATTATATTGCTTGGCTTTTTTTTTTGATGATTTTATTTATCAGCAGAATTTTGAAGACTACGTGATCTTGGCTTTTTTTTTTTTTTTTAATGCGTCTCAATATTTATACCGAAATGAAATAACGTTGGACAAAGATGTGCTGGGTTTAGTGTGGAATGGTCGAGCATTTTATTTACAAAGTTATCAGCATTTCCTCGTGGACGAAGCTTGCTGATTAATTTTTTTTTTTTTTTTAATTCTTTTTTCGTTTAATATGTCGAAGATAAAGTTTTTTTTTCTGATTCGTTCTCGACGATTCCGGTTATTGTCTATTCACGACTCAACACGGAAAATTACAGGCAATTTAAGCTCCCGTCTATGCAGCTATAACCATTAAAAAATCATTAATCGTAAATCATGTGACAATAATAACTTTCGAGTGAAACGATTAATCACGGAAAAAGTTTGTTTTGCCGGTGTCGAATTGGTGGAGATTGAGATTGAGGTTTCAAATTTGAGAAGCTCAAACGTACGTGAACGAGCAGACAGGTCCACAAACCTTTCACTAAGGTTCGTTCATAACTGTACGCACGACCGTTCGACTCTTCACTCTCAGTCTTTCATTCGTGCGCCGGCATTTATTTACACGGAATTTCTCCTACACGCGCAGAATTACAATTTTTTTTTCTCACCCTTGCACGAAAATTGTACGGCACTGGGCGAACGCACACTTATATTCAAATTCATTCGCTTTATTCCATAATATTAGGTATAGACTATTTTATTTACAATTTCCAACCGGTGTGTCACCACACAGACGAACGTCGCTCAACAGTTTGTCGAGGTCGTGCAAACAGTTGATAATGAATTGCGTTACAAGGTTTGTGGATTTTCGGTCGCTACAAAATGTCTTCGGAGAAACATTAAAACGTGTATAACCGACCGTATTATCAAGAAGCGCTAGACCGTGAAGATTCCGAGGTATGTTTTGTTCGACGATCGATTGAGATCGTTACAAAAGTCCGTTGCCCCGACGTGCGGACCTTCCGGGTGAGTCTCATCTTGTCTTTGAGGTTAAAAATAACCGGCATAGTAAAAGAAACGTGCCGGGTGAAGACGCCTCTCGTAGCGAAGCCCGTTCACGATACTTCTTCCACATTAAAATCGGGTACGCCGGACACGTCGTATTATTACCATAACAAGGTCGAGAATACCGAATAAAAAAAAAACTAGTATTTTGTAGCACTGAGTAGGCGGACAAGGTCTCGGCTTCAATCGCGGCATAAACTTTTGCGCACGCGCGTCCCATCGTGTTCTGGGTGTTCGTGCTTATCCCTGCGCGTCTCTGCGCAACGACTCACTGCGTCGCGCTCTCCACGGTTGCCAGGCTAAAACTCACGGCGTAACAGTGACGCGAAGTCGATAGCCAGCCGGCGTCCGCGTGTCCAGCCGCAACGCTATCTTATGTCACGTCCTACATCACCCTCTCGTACTTCTGCTATGTACTTCGACGGAAGGCATGTATCATTGTTATTCGAAGAAATGAAACCAAAATAAAGAAGCGCTGCTTGCCCAAATTCCCAGCGAACTGTGTCGAATGTTGAAACAGCACAGGCAGACGTGCGCGCGCGCGCATGTCAGTCGACGCGTGTTATGGAAAAACACGCGGACGATCGAACGACGATAAAAGTACTACAGAACGCAATCTATTTTCTACAGCGGATTTGAAATAACATTTTTCGATATCGAAAACGAGAAACAGAAATATTGGTCTTTAACGTTATCGTCCTATTCTACTGATTGTTCGATATTATTAGCTCGAAAATTAGATAGCATCGATATTATCGATTTTGCTCACCAGAAATGTAGCGGTCGGAGATTGAATGTCGGAGCTCGCTTCGACAATGGATCGATCTTCTTTGCAAGATAATTTGCCTCTAAATTCGATGATACACAATACTTGACGGCGGACTTTAGCCGGTAGGGTTATATCTACGCACTAATCGACCGCATAGAGTTTGTCAGACGACTCGAGCCTCATTCAGAACGCCACCTCGAATGCGATTCCTGATCGAAGTTTCGCAGTTGGTACACTGGATGCCTTGACACGTAGGTACGAGTGGAGTCTCCGATGTTCCGACTGTTACAGCGACGGAGCGATGCGTCATCGCTGAACTCATACTATGGGTGTGTCATACACCGAGGACTCTGCGGCGCCTGACTAAGCGCCCGCCGTCTTCGCGATCCAAGGTCATTCGATAGAAATTCAATAAAAAACTCAAATTCAGTGAGAGCTTTTGAGCTTTTTTTTAACTGAAATTTGAGACGGAGACTGAAACACGTGTTTTGTTGTATATTCTCACCGAATCTCATTATTTGCTGCCAAACATTCATATCGCTACATGATTTTCTCAGTCGGTGATAACCTTGCGGTCAATAACAATCGCGACGGTTGATCCATCGCTTATCTCGTTGTGAGGTTAAGCATTCTCGAGTCCCATATGGTTCGAATCAGATAAACGCGATATTTCACGTGACATTAATCATAATATTCCATGCATCCCAACGATTAACATTAGAAATATTATAACACGTATATAAAGTAAACACTCTAATCTGCTCCTTTGGTAATATCACGATTTTTTTTTTCTGTTATTTCTACAAACTTAAACTCATGGTATATATGAAAGCTAATCGTGTTGCCCGTTTGACCCTAGTAATCCACGATGGTTACTCACGGAACGTATGTGATTGGCGAATTCGGAGAAACCGTTGCTGCTGCGTTGTTTTCGTGAAGCGGCTGGACACAAACGCTTCTCGTGAACTGACGAAGGCCACCAAATAACCGTAGGCTTGAGGTATCGATAAGATTCGAGCCCGTACCTCGTTCACTGAGCACATCTAAATTTATCCGGTGGGAGTGTGATAAACATTCCCGGTTCTACGGATGTAATCATTGCTGGATGATAAAAATACACGGGTCGAAGCGACCGTTCGATCTCAAAGAAATTTCAGCCATGGACTTATCGACCGGGCACAGAAATATAATTTTACGCCTTCAGTTTCGTACATAAGAATTCCACGCTCGACCGCACAATGACATTGACAATGTATCGTCTTGCAGCTACAAAAATTGCAAATGTAGCGAGACGACGACCTTGCGTCATCTTTGGCCTCTCGAAGACTTTCCGGTCTATCGACGAAGCTCTCATGCCCCTTGCGCACTTAATTTTGATGCGAGGATCGTCGAGACTCATTCCACTGGTGATAATCGGCGGATCTGCTGCATCGACAAGAAGAATTTTCACGATAGTTCTCATTATCTTCGTCGAAGCTTTTAGGGCCCCGTGTTTCTTTGGGACAGATTTTGCAATCGGCGGAGGAGTCGCAGCACGGCAATGCCTCAGGATTCTGTATGCGACGATAAAACAGGTTTTTGTAAACTCAGCACGAAAAGTGTTTTTCGTGGCTGCCGAAAGGGCCGAAAGTGGCGCCTCATAACCAAGTGTACTATACAAATCTAGACGGCTTTGCGCTTCAGTCCGATGTTACTCTATACACGCATGAAGTGTACGCAAAGTGCGCGCTCAAGTACGGTGGACGGGTTGACGCATGCGTCCATGGGGACTGTCGAGTGAATCACACTTACTTCACAGCGTGCCTATAAAATTCGCTTAACTACAGGTGTACCGCAAATAACTATTATTCGTAAAGTATGTGTGAGAAGTGCTTCTTTCCGTAGCTGTCAAGAATGGCGAAAGTGGCACTTTATAGCCCGCGTGATATGAGTTACTTTCGAATCTTACTTATCGCACAAAGAATATCGTACGATACTAGTGCGATGTCAGAAAAATCATTCGCTGTGCGTTCAACGTACCAAACTCACCGGATAAGTGTGTATTGCATATACATGCAAAGAGCTGCGGCTGGTTAGAACTGGGCTGCTCGGTAGGTGGCGCTGATCGAGCGCATGTACACGACAATACACGTTCAGCCGGTGTAGATGGTAGCGGACGCACAGCGTACGTCCAGAGTTCTTTCACCCACACTTGTCTCGTAAATAACAATATCATATCAGTGCTGAGCTAGCCTCGACGAGCATTCCCTAAAAGCATTCAATAACCTGCATCTTGATGTAGTATCGTCGCGGTTTAAATTTATCTGTCCTAGGCAGATTTCGATCAGTAGCTCTTCCCTCCTCGCTCTCCTGAGTGGTCATGGCCGAACGATTTTCGGACTGGCCGCTTTCCAGTTTCGAACATTTTTCTTCTGCTCCTTCAGTTCCACTTTCATCCGACGAACCATGACTCCTTCTCAGACCTTCGACTCCTACTTCTTTTTCCGCTGCCAATTTATCTTCTTTACGTTGTTCCGCTTTGTGGGATTCACTGTCAATGCTCTCGCGACCTACCAACCATCCCCACTCGCTTCTCGAAGGACACGGCGACCTCGGCAAGTCGTCTTTTTTCCTATTGAGCTCCGCCAACACTTGACGCAAAATAGTCTTATTATTAGACAATGCTCGCGCCGGACTCCCGCATTCCAATGCATCTAATGACTCAAAGAACTGTTGATTGGCAAAAATACGAGACGAGTTACCGCAATTTTTTATCCGAACGAACAGACTCTTTTCCTGTCGATCATCCGCAGCCATCTTTAATTCCAATTTGCGTAGATAATAATTACATCCTTATCATCGATTTTCCTTGATGAAACGGTCAGTGATAATTATCATTGGCCTTGGAACATCGTCGAACGCAGCAACGCCTCGGCAAGCTTTTCCGTTCGACAGAATCAGCCCACCATCCAGCTTTGACGGCTGATTTCTCGACGCGCTGATTGGTTTCGCCGTGAAACGGAAATTTGTCATGTAACAATTGCGTCGCGCATGTCGAAGACTTTTGGAATTTTTCTCTCGACGATCCCGAGATGCAACACCGGCGGATATCCAGTGGAAAATCTTGTCGACTGGAAATAGTGTGCGGAAGATCGTTAGACATCCTCTCAACACAGTTAACGATTAATTTGTTGAAGTCTTATATTTAATCAGTTCATTGGAAACTTGACACGATCTCGTGCTCCTGTAACGCCATATTAAATTTTGATGAAGGAATCACGACCTCTGTGCACCACATTGAATCAAGCTGCTCAAAAGCTAAAACAGTGACCTATCATTGCACGGGCGAAGCGTTCGCAAAACCGCCATTTTCGCATCAAGTGAAACAGAAGTATTCAATAAAATATAATATTTTCGCACAGGCTGTAGTCTGAGCGATCATTTTTAGGGCCGTTTCGTCAAACTTTATGTTTAGCACGAGCATTTCATTCGTCGATCATTTCTATGTTCAACATTATGCGAAAATTATGCGAGACAAAATAAAATGAAATTTTTTTGTTTTTTTTTTCGGAAGTATATGGAACAAATATTTAAAAAATAATTAAACGCATAAGAGTCCTGCAAAAGTGAAAAAAAATCCCTCTCTTCGGTGATCAACTAAGAATCATAAATTATTGCAGCATTTTTGCGTTACATGTAAGGCTAAAAAGTTTAAGAGTACATTCACTAGTTGTTCGTGATCGGAAAAAAATTTGCCCGTGGGAAAAGGCGCCACGAAGAATTTTTTTTCTCTGCGTGCGTTTTGAATGGGTTGAATCAGTACCATAAACATTTCAACTACGAAACACCGAAAGTGAACAAAAGATCATGTGTGATAGGTGTCCAATGTATTTCGAATTCAACCGGAATGTAACCAGCGACAGAAACGGATGAATTAAGGAACACACGAATATTTGACAAAACTTTCGACTTTTTACTCGTTGTATTTTGTGTTTGCCTTACGGTTCGGCTTTTTTTTCCCACTCAACGAAAATGATGAAATTGAAGGGTCTAAACGTAATTTCTACAGTACGAACGATTAAAAAAATCACATTAACTTTGTCTGACAACAACAACCATCGGATGATTTGACCTAATCGGAAGAATTTAAATCAAGGGAGCACACATTGTAGATCCTTTGGCCGGTAATATGTAAAAAAGATGGCGGTCCGACATCACCTCACACACATTCGTTCTGTATCTCTCTTTCTCGCCTATCACACACAACCTCTCACCGATTTTTTTTTCCATACTGGTCCCCACGGTAGTCTCGTGAGCTACTCGACCCGTAGAGCAAATCACAATCTTACAATATTCGTCAAATTACATTGGCATTCGGGACGAACGGATGCGAGAGGCGAATTAATCGTACGTTGTGTTCCAAGGAACGAACGCGGTGTGTGTGGTCTCTGGTGTTGCGACGATGCCGTGTAAAAAGAGAAAATATAACTGCCGTTTTCCAGCGGTGAGGACATACCTACGATGCTTATCTTGTTTTCACTGTCAATGTTCTTTCGTGTCACTGTCAAATACGCAAGAGAGCTCGTCAAAATATCTTCAATGCGATGCTTTGCTTACGAAAAAGAACTCTATGAATTTCAAGTATATGTATGAACCGTCCCGTAAGTGGGATGAGGAAATTTTGGTAACGAAAAGACAAAAGGTGACTTAACCTAAATACGATGTTTTAGGGACGTATCAAGAAAATCATGCAAAGCGACGAGGAAGTTGGTAAAATGGCTCAAGCTGTTCCGTTCATAATTTATATCCTTTTTTAAAACAAATATAATAAATTCAGACGGGTAAACGTATTTGCCGTAATGATCGTTCGTCGCATGGTACAGAGTTACAAAATTTATGGTTTGTAAAAATATAATTCATTGTCATTATTTTTGTGCAATTATTATTATTGTGGATTCCTTGACTATGTGCGCACCTAGAACTTTGGAGTTGTTTGTACATTCGTTGCTTACCAAAACGATGCAGATAACTAGTGCGAAAAGTGCCAAAACGCTCACCCCTTCGCACATGTGCGTCCATACGGTTTACCATTGTATCGTAATTAGACCTTGCATTGTTATTGTTTTTGTGTTATCGTTTTTTCTTATATTGCAGGAAACAATGTATACTGTCGGAGAGTCGTTTTGATTTTCTTAAGGATATCGTGAAAGGCGTGCCAGATGGTTCCGGTATTGATGACGATGCACCTACGCCTCCTTTGACACCAGCTCCCGTAGGCATTGATTTTGTGCCCAACGCCGCCAGTCTACCTCTGACTATACATTCCGATGGACGGTCAGTAAATTAGATTTATGTATTGTAAAATATTTTGCAAAAGCTTGACAGTCCTCCAATCACAAAATTACAATTTAGCAAGATGATAAATATCAATAAAGCTATATTTGGGGTTGATTTCGAATGTCAATGGCAAGTTATCATATTGTAACAAATATGGAGATAAGGATTGCTCGAGATACACTATATTATGTACTAGACCTGAATAGTTTTGTATGATAAGTGCCAAGTAAATATCAATTGACGAGCTGACAACAGTCTTATACAGCTCAATAGTATCCACCCGAAAACCAAAAACTGTGCATTATATATTCCTTGAGAACATAAAAATATCAAATTATAGTCAAATATGTGGCACCATATCAGCTACCCAATTTATCTTTGAATCCTGAATTTGCGAACAGATATTCATCTGACATGATTGTACAATTTATTTCATACTTTTCTTACTTTTTTTTCTTCAGTTTTTCCGAAGAGATAAGCCCGTCTCGCAGAGCGAGTCGAACGAGTAGAGACTCAAAGGACAGCGAAGACATCGTCGCTGTAAACGACGAGTTGCCGAAAATTGTATCGGGGTCAATGTCATCGACTGCATCGGCAGCGGCCGAACAGCAATCGCTGCTTCAACCGCCGAAACAACACCAAAACGTTCCAAACTTTCAGATCTCTATGCCCTCGCCGTATCACGTCAGTCAACCCAATTTTTATACGGAAGTTAATCCAATTAATTTGACGACCAATCAAGAGAGCGCGAATGCTGTTAATAAGCCGACATCGAATTTTAATCATACTGCCAATATCGACGAAGATTACGATACGTAGTTAGATTTTATTCTCAGTGGTTTTATCAGCTTTTCTTTTTTTCTTCTTTTTTTTCTAGTTTTAGCCGTATAAACGACTGTGGGGTGCCTGGAATCTCACATGAACCTTGGTATCACGACGTATTTCTGTCGTTCGTCGAATGATCGATTTGAGAGGGGTGAGAGACACGTGTGTGCACATTACTTTTAACATAGAATCGTTGTGTGTGACACGCGACGCTGGCCTTCTTCACCCAGATGTCTATGATACTGTATACTCGGCAGCGTTCATACGAGGTGCAATTATGCAGCAAGAGCTTTGAAGATGAAAAAAAGTTTGTGTACATTGAAAACATGATAGACGAATATTGTACATTAAAAATATGAAAATCGTTTCAGTTTTCATTTACTACGATCGTGTACATTACCGTTATTTTTTTCAATTTAGTAACTGTCACTGTAAAGTAAACTAAAAAAGCAATTGACAACACCAAGAATATTGCACACTGTCCGAATATATATATAAAAGAAAACACAAATGAAAAATGGGACCCGCGGAAGAATGATGTGTTGGAAGTGACTGATTTGTGCTCACAGCGAATACTAATTCGATAATGTGTACTTATAGGATTAGCCATTATAATATTAAGTAGCTTCGCAGCTTGGACTGATGAATCTATTTTATCTCTGTATTTATGTGTAAATAAATGATTCTATCCGAACACGGTGTAACTCCCTAAGAAGTTTAGTAGCAAGCGAGTCTTTCACTTCGAAGTCAGTTGTTTTTGTTACAATCAATGCAATTGTCGTCATCATCGAATCGCCACGGGGCAGATGCGTAATGGCACTCCCCTTCCTTCGAATTCGGCTCGCAAAGTGCCTTAGACGACTTTTCAAAACATGGCCCGATTGCAACCGGTGGAAAAGATGTTAAACTTGATTGTTTCAAAACGCACCGATGATGGGAAGTTCTACGGACAGGTCTGGGATATGAATGAAATAAAAAAACATTGTTACAAAAGTGTAAAAATATTAAAAAATAGTGCATTATAAAACGTATGCCTATACAAGTTAGGCTTAATATTAATCTATCGTTAAGTTACATATTGATTATTTACAATGTCGCACTAACCGATCGTATCTGATTAACGCGTTGTACGCCATTTGACGGGTAACAAGGAATTGTCATTTATTTTTGTTTTCTTATACCGAAAGAAGAAGTATCTGTGTATACAGAAGAAAAGAAACACGATATGCACCACGAGGACATTTGCAAAGGAAATTTTCATCTAAAACCCCATTTATGTCACAAACATACGTATAAAATTACGTACAAAAGGAATCATCGCAACGCAGATTTCAACTCCTTGCACATACACAAGTCATAAATAAATTAGTGATATCGATGAAAGTCTTGTTAATCGTTAATATTTCCACGTCTACTTCTCACGCAGATCCCAGCTCTATGCGAAAAAAACTATGTTATAATTTTACAGTGATGAAATTGTTTAGAGATTGTGAGAGAGTTTCTTCATGAGTTCGTACGTCCTATCCTTAATTTCATCTATAACTAATACGGTATAAATAATAATATTAATAATAATAATATGAAGTCGAGCGAATTGATACTGACAGTGTTAACGATCGAACCACATTTGGGCCAGATTTCTCATTTAATCAGTACGTTTTCGGCCGTAGCGACTATGTCTAAAAAACAAAATTATTGAATCGGTATTCGCACGTAATTTCCCACGTAACTATACAAACGCAATCAAACGCCCCTTTGAAACGTCATCGCGATTTTGCTTCGTCTCGCTTCGATCGACACCTCGATAAGTTAGTGAAACGAATAATAATAATAATAATAATAATAATAAAATAATAATAATTATCTTCGACATAGCACGATTCGCGTATATAGGTTTTAATATATAATACTGCAATTTTTATTTTTCGTCTTTCGCTGTTTTCTTTTCTTCAACTTTTTTAATTTTCGATGTTACCCTCGTAGAAAGATTCGCACTTTTCCAAAAGTCGGAGCACAGGATTAATGTTGTACGGAAACAATGCTTTAGATACCAATCTATCTATAGCTAATCTTAGTCTTATGAGTACCGTCATGGTGTCGTCCAATTCTCTGCCGCAACAGTTTACAAACTCGGACCAATTGCGCCTGACGTATTTGAGAAACCTAAGTAAATACAGTAAAAAACATGTCTCGTTGCTGACGAGTAAATCGAGTAGAACATCGGGATCGTGTGAGACGGCCCTGACGAATTGTACGAAAGTCAGGCTGGGGCTAAGCATGTGACCGAGGTCGTTCTGCGGTGGTCCACGATAGAAGAGGCCGACAGCGACGTCGAGGCAGCACACCATTCCCTCGATTAGAAAATCGTCCTGATCGTGAAACATCTGTACGACCCATTGGGACAGTGGCATTTCCGGATGAAATGGCATCAAAGCTTTGACGCACTGATCCAACTGTCGAAGTACCTCGCGTATACTTCGCTCGATAACGGCCATATCGGCATCGAGATCCTCGGCTTCCGAGCCGAGCGACGAATCGCTGGAGTCGCTTCTCGTCTCCTTGACCGTCACGGCGACGCTCTTCAGTACGAGTAGGACAATTTTTTGCAATAATGGCCGATCCCCGTCGCCTGAACCGCCGCCGAATCGTCCGGAACCGTGACGATACGGAAGCGCGTCCAACAGTCTCCAGTCTTTGACCGCCCGAACGATTAGATGAGCGAGCGAGCACGGTTCGTCGGGTAACACGTCCTGCAACGCCAGTGTACTACCATAACACAGTACCTCGTTAAACAGACCCAACAAGTGTCTCCATATAACACCGGGCACATTTGCGTTCAACAGAACAACGAGATTGTCCAATTGCGAGTAAAACAATTTCGTGTCGATAACCGAAAGATTCGCTTTTACTGATATGATCGATTCCCAGAGATCGAGAAACGTTATAACTGCCGATTCGTGCTGGGGCGTGTAGGAGCCGAGTATAGCGTCGAATTTTGATACCAGAACGCTCCATTTGGTTTCAAGTGCCTTTACGCACATCGCCTTCACCGGTGTACTGTCCAGGCTCTCCGGATCAGATATTACGAGAGTGCTGCAACTCGCAGGCGGTACCGAAGTTTCTGCGTCCTCGAGCGGATGCAGGGCGCAATCCTTGTGCTCCACGACTCTCTTCACGACATCCAGTGTGAAGAGCATCTGATTCGGTGAATTTGTGTTTACCAGCGATTGCGTGAGCCTCTCGAGCCATGCTGATTCCGTGTTCTCCTTCGTCACAATGAAGAAAGACGCGAGTGCCCTGCTCGCCGCGAATGAAACAAACTTGTTTGGCGTACATGATAGATCGATTATCTGATCTATGATTCCATGCTCGTTTCTTGTCAGGGCGTCGCAAACGTCTGCTACCCGGCTGCACATTACACCGCGGGTGTTCTGCTTTATCGCGAGATCGAAGAGAAGCTGCAGCGCACTTATGAATTCCAGCGTTCTGTCCGGCTCCCATTCGGCTAAAACGGACGTTCTGTAACGTCCATCGGTTGCGTCGCTCGATGTACCTGTAAAAGGCTTGCGCAAACTGCTCTCTGGAACATTGCACAGACACTGGGAGAGCAGGCTGTTCTGCAACCTCTCCAATTCTCCCGTACCCTCATCTTCGTCCTCGTCGCTGACGACGCGTTGTTTTTTCTTCGCTGGTTCCTCCATTGCCGTCGAGGGAGGTGAACCACAGCGGTATCTCTCAAGTACCATTAGCTTACGCTTCACGAAAATTCTACTACGTTTGGTTCAGTATTTTTTCTTTTCGTCTTCTTGAGTGTACAACTTTGTTCTACGGAAGGGGACTTCCATCAAGTTATCCTAGGATCCAGCATCCTGATGGAACAAAGTTTATCCTGGAGAGTGGGAATCAACGCTATCGAGTAATGCTTCGGACAGGATCGACGCAAAGATTCGCTTTGTACCTATGAACAAAAATTTAGGATTAGTTTGCTGTTCGAAATTATTTGACAATGAGAATATTTGTGCAAATTTCGGTGCTTACCCAGCGATGGGTAAAAAAAAATCCTCTAAGCCCAACATCATTGCGATGCAACCTTGTTTTCTTGTTTATTTTTTTTATTCCCTTTTCAGACTTTCGTGTCTTTTCTCGCTCACCGTCGGAGCGCGCACATACACACACACACACACATACACACGCCCGCTAGGTGCAACAAATGTTTTTGCGAATGCAGCGAACTCTCACGCGTATGCATAAAATAGATTCGGACTTGTACGCGACGACGTTACACGTACGAAAAACGTTTGAGATCGCGATAATCGTAGATCAAACGTGAAACGTATGATCGAACAGTAGGAACGCATCGGTGGATGCGTTACGCGATAAAAACTAATGCACTGCACGTCCTAGTTTGGCTATAACGTTTCCAATGCAACGTTTGTCCCTGGCGCGTCAACAAATTTTCTCTATGCACACCGCCACATAAAACTAATTTATCACGACAATCTATTCGTACGACAAAACTTTTTTTTTGCTTGTGTTCACGAAAAATTGTGCGTACTCTCGGGATTGTAATCGCGGATAACCGTGAGTTAATAACACGAGAGGTCGATGTGTCGCGACGTTGATCGAGAACAAAACAGAAGAAAACAATAATCGTGGTGCAAAACAATATTATATTGTTTTCGTGAACGTCGTGGAAAATATAATAACTTTTTGACTAGGAAGTGACTGAGCACTGGAGGACAGGAAGAGGTTTGCCGTGTTGCCACATGTACAACGCTGTTCGATAAAAATCGTAATATATGCATTTATTTCGTCGATATAATTGACAATAAATCGTTCAAACGGTTGTACATTGTAACGTAATGAATCGGGATTATTTTGTCAGTGTACATTGATATTTCAACGTTATTAGTGCACAATTTGTCGATGGCATCACGCGGAGCTGCGTAACACAGTAGCTCGTCGTCGAATATTCCACACGGCACTAAACCCGAACTGGATAATGCCTTTAATAACTGATAAAACTATTGTTCCAATGTTATTTTAATATTAAACGAATGCGAAATAACACTGTAACTTTGTTAACAACACTTTTATACGCTTATTCGTCCTATAAATGTTGATACAATTTGGCAACGTCGCGTTTCGGACGCATGCGCAGTTATTTTCAAAACACTCCACTCAACACTTGGCTACCGCGATTCACGGCGATATCATGTACTCGTATGGGATCATCGTCGAGCTCCTGTGCTACACCGGGTATGGCGTCGATTTGAAATACATATCGTTTCGATCGTAATTAGTATCAATTTTCATAAAACTAAAATCGACCTTCGTCGGCTGGAACAAACATATCTTTCTCTGTTGTTTGTCATTCGAGCGGAACGTGAGTCGATAATTATCAAATAATATTACCTTAAATTTTCCCGTACTGGAAGATTGCGAGTAATTTATAATTTGTTGTTTATTTATTTGATCATCATATTTTGCAGATCGTTGATCAATTTGGACGATTGTTCGATGCCTCGAACAATGCGAGTTCCTGTCGTTGCTTGTTACTTTGAAATAGAAGGGTAAAAGTTTGACGCGCTTTACGGGAAATAAATAGGTTAAACACGCCTGCAAGGATAATAATCAAACGGCGGTAGTAGGGAGATCGATGATCGAGACGGATAACTTGTAATTAAGTTGTAATTGTTGGCTTCTAGAAAATGAAGTAAGTCGGTACAAATGAGTTTGCAGTATTTTTTGTTTTTAGTAACACGGAGTAACATTGTTAAGTCCTTTTTCAGGATCAGCGTGGATGGTTTGATAGTTTACTTCCCTTACGATTACATCTATCCGGAACAATATGCTTACATGCTGGAACTCAAGCGTGGTTTGGACGCCAAGGTATTGTTGTTTGTAAATTGATCGATGGTGATCATTTTATTAACCAATTGTTTCTTTTGAGAGTCCAAAGAAAGTAGAATATTTCAATTTCCATGTAACTAGCACGTAATCACGTGTATTAGCTATCAGCTTCAGAGCATGTAGAAAATTTAATTAATAACACTAAATATTGAATTTGTAAAATAAATATAAATAGACAGAAGTCTTTTTTTCATATTCTTTTTCGAATATTCTGTCGTATTGTTGATTATCTGGAGCTTGGAAGGTATTCTTACAAATGGAATTACATTTTCAATATTTTTTATTTCAGGGTCATTGTTTGTTGGAGATGCCCTCGGGTACCGGTAAAACCGTTACTCTTTTGTCTTTGATCATAGCTTACATGCTGGAGCATCCTCTCGACGTTACAAAATTAATTTATTGTTCTCGTACGGTCCCTGAGATTGAGAAGGTCTTGGAGGAACTGAAAAATCTCATAGACTATTATGAGAAGGAGGACAAGGTCAAACCAAAAATTGTAGGTTTGGTTCTCAGTTCCAGGAAAAATATGTGTATTCATCCCGAGGTACAAAAAAAGAATATCGATGCTGTAGCCAATTTTTTTTTAAACCCCGGTGTTAAATATTAAATGTTATTAAAGGTGAGCAAGGAACGCGAGGGAAAGATCGTCGACGGTCGCTGCCACTCACTCACCGCTTCCTACGTTCGGGATCGGCACAATTACGACGATACGACGCCTATCTGCAATTTTTATGAGGGTTTTGACTTGGAAGGGCGAGAACAAGTCATGCCTGCCGGAATATATTCGATAGACGATCTCAAAGAATACGGACGGGACAGAAATTGGTGTCCTTACTTTCTTGCTAGATTCACGGTGAGCACTTTCGTTGAGCAATCGTAACCGGGCGGTCTTTTGACTATCGTTATATCGTTCCTAACAGATTCTTCATGCCCAAGTGGTGGTATACAGTTACCATTATTTGTTGGATCCAAAAATTGCCGAGACTGTCTCCAAAGAACTCGCCAAGAATTCCGTGGTTGTTTTTGATGAGGCTCACAATATCGGTTCGTTAGATAAAAAAATAAATAAATAGTCCGCAACTAATCGACAAGCGTCTAATATCAAATTATTTGTTTCCACAGATAATGTGTGCATAGACTCCATGAGCGTCCGAATAAATCGTAGAACGATGGAGAAGAGTTCGGCTAACATTCAACTTCTCGAAAAAACGGTCGCCGAGTATGTTCAATTTTCGATTAAATTTCTTCACATTAAGTGTGTAAAATATTACACTATTTAAACATGCTTTCGTTAAATTTCAGAATGCGGGACGACGACGCTAACAAACTGAAAGAAGAGTATCAGAGATTGGTGGAGGGTCTCAAAGACGCGCAGGTCGCTCGGGAGACCGATGTTATCCTCGCTAATCCTATATTACCGGACGAAGTACTCCAGGGTAATGTCCAAAAAAATAAACGCCAGATTCTCGGAGTCCATTTTTAATAATAATAATAATAATAATAGTAATAATCTATTTTTTTTATTGCAGAAGTAATCCCCGGAAATATCAGAAACGCCGAACATTTCGTAAGTTTTCTCAAACGTTTCGTCGAGTATTTGAAAATGCGCTTGCGCGTTCAGCACGTCGTCCAGGAGTCACCGGCGTTTTTTCTTCACGACATTCAGTCAAAAGTCTGTATCGAGCGTAAACCGTTGCGGTTCTGCGCCGAAAGATTGTCGTCACTACTCAGAACCATGGAAATAACAGATATGACGGATTTTTCTCCGCTCATACTGATCACACATTTAGCGACGCTAGTTTCATCTTACACGACAGGTTTCACGATTATCGTCGAACCATTCGACGACAAAACCCCGACGGTACTTAATCCCGTGCTGCACTTCAGCTGTTTGGATTCGTCAATTGCGATGAAACCGATTTTCGACAGATTTCAATCCGTCGTCATTACTTCTGGTACCCTCTCGCCTCTGGATATGTATCCGAAGATATTGAACTTTCATCCGGTTATAATGTCTTCTTTCACCATGACACTAGCGAGGCCTTGTCTGCTACCAATGGTACGAAAATCTTCAGATCCTCGCATTTACACTACAAACCGGAATCATATTATACTAATTTATAAATTAAATTGTTAATATAATACATTTTGATACGATTAAATTTTAATTACATTTTTTCAACAAAATTTTCTTCATTGGCAATAGATAGTGGCGAAGGGTAACGATCAAGTGGCTATATCGTCGAAATATGAGACGAGAGACGACGTCGCAGTGATCAGAAACTACGGTCAATTGTTGGTAGAATTCGCGGCAGCAGTTCCCGATGGCCTTGTCTGTTTCTTCACTTCATATATGTACATGGAATCCGTCGTTGCTGCATGGTGAGCAAATTTACGATCAGCCATAGCAAGACTTTTGTGTTTACTCATCAATGTCTGCTGAATTCATATCCCATTTTTTCGTCGCGGTTTCACGTAGGTATGATCAAGGTGTCGTTGATCAACTGCAGAGGCACAAACTTTTGTTCATCGAGACACAGGATTCTGCTGAGACAAGTTTGGCCTTAATTAATTTTATAAAGGCTTGTGAAAACGGCAGAGGCGCCGTTCTGCTGTCTGTCGCCAGAGGAAAAGTGTCCGAAGGTGTTGATTTCGATCATCATCTCGGCAGAGCCGTTCTTATGTTCGGGATTCCCTACGTTTACACTCAGTCACGTATTTTGAAGGCGCGATTGGAGTACCTTAGGGATCAATTTCAAGTATAAATTTTAGACACTTGCAACGATGATTTTTCTTTTTTTGTTAATAACCATTTTTTCATCTCGCTAATTTGTTCACTGTGCAGATAAGGGAAAACGACTTTTTGACGTTTGACGCCATGAGACACGCGGCGCAGTGCGTTGGACGTGCTATTCGCGGTAAAACTGATTACGGTATAATGGTCTTCGCTGATAAAGTGAGTAGCCACAAGTTTTTTTCCCTAATACTTGCTGCTGTTTTGATGAATTTATTTTGAAGATACGTTTTTTCAGAGATTCTCCAGAGCGGACAAGAGAAGCAAATTGCCGAAATGGATACAGGAACATCTGTCTGATAACTTGTGCAACTTATCGACGGAAGAAGCGATACAGGTAATCTATATAAGTCTTCGACTCGGAAACCAGACTTAACTTTACATTCAAATATTTTTGCAGATAAGTAAACGATGGTTGCGGCAAATGGCTCAGCCGTTTTCGAGAGAAGACCAGTTGGGTCTCTCGCTATTGACGAGAGAGCAACTCGAGAAGGAAGAAGCGAGCAAGATCGAGCGAACGGCCCAACAGAATTGAGTGATTGTAAGTTTTGTGGTAACAAGAAAGAAAAAAAAAGGGAAAATATAAATATATTTTGTACATCAGTCACATTTCCGTGTGTCTCAATCTATTAATTACTATAACAGTCGTAGCAAATATCTCGTATTAAATAATCACCAAGAGAAGACCAGTTGCAACTTATAAAACGTTTATTAACAAATTATTTATCGAGAGTTTCTCAATCATCGTAGAAAATACGAATTAGGTAGATCTATAAACAATCGTATCGATATCACCAGCGTACGAGCACTCGATCGCCGTCTTGAATAGAGTAATAGCTCAGCTGTTGGAGAGGTTTGTCCAAAGGTATTTCATCTTTCGAAAGCTGAAACATTTTAATTCGTTTCTTGATCTGTGCATATAAGTGAGTTAATTAAATAGAGAGAATATTGCACAACGTACATCCCTTCGTACGAAGGACAACGTTGGAATTTTTCCACCAGTTCTGAAGATTCTCTGCGCCAAACCCGTCACTTTCTGGACGTCCATGTCCTTCAGTAGCTTCCTCGTTATCATTTTCGTTTGAACAGGATCGTTCGGACACAGGAACTCTACCGTTATCACGTCGGACACCATCGAAACGTTTGCCTTAGGTGCAACAGCTTCGGGTCCGCCGTATTCTGGATAAAATACATCACATTTTCATAGAAGTCCAACATGAAGTCAAATATTGCAATAAACAATTTTTTATAGAAAGGCCGAATCCTTATTGGAACGTCGATGTGTACTTTCAACGAGGAATGGATAGCGAGGATGATTCTCAATGAATTCCTTCCTTCTCTCGATCGTATTGTTATGCCCAGAAGAATCGGCAGTTTGCAGCCACTGCGGTCCGAACAATTTTAGATAATCGTACTCGGCACCCTTTCGCTCACTGGAATCAATCTCCACTCCATTTAGGAACTTCAATTTTCCTATTTTCGATATCATCAGTTGCCTTGCTGTCTCGACGCTGACACCTTTTAATACGGGATTTTCTCGAAACTTCAGATCCTCCAGATTTGCTAGTTTCTCCAATTCACTGACCGAGCGCCACTGAAAGTGCCGAAGAAAATCCCTTACGATGAAAAGAGTCTCGGCAATTGCCCTTTCCACCCTGAATTCAATTTAAATAAGAACTTTTTATCGAACCTCGCTTATAGCATTATGAGATAGATGCAATTGTCGCAAACCCGCGAACATGTAGGTTTTTCCAGTGTCCTCGTTGCACGGGAATCTTATAGCTTCGATACCGTTCGTATTCAGGTTGAGATATTCGAGCCTGTGGATGACATGGGATAATCAATTATTTTCAACCCAATCCTTTATTTATATCTCTTCGATATATCTAAATATATATATATTTCTATATACTTGCCGTGGCAACGCCCCTAACTTCAAAATTTCATCCCAGCTCGATACCAAATTGCCCTCGAGGGTCAGAGACGTTATTCCGTTTATATTGGAGTCTCCCGACGGTGACTCCAGTCTGCTAACTAAGTTGAAGGATATCGATAACTCTTGCAGGCTCGGAAACATAAAAGTGCAACGCTGTACGCTTGCCCAGTTGTAGTTCATCCGAGACATCGTCAAGTAACGAATATTAGGGAATGTCTCTTCTAGGGTCACAGTCGTTCGATCTTCCTCGGACGGTAAAACATTTTCGCTAAAGATTTTCCACATTTAAATCGCGTGAAATATTTTTTCAGTCACCAATATTCCGAGTAGCGGTAAATGAAGATCAACGATCGACTGACTTTATAGTGCGGCCCTTATCTGGCGTCAATTACCTTACGTCCAATCTCTCGAGACTCGGAAGCTGCCGGCAGATTTCCGCAATGACGCGCCACGAGTTTATTAGATTTCTTGATACGTCAAATTCTCGAATATTCGGACAAAGCTCGCCGAGTTCCCCGGGCCCGCCGGCACTCGAGACGCATTGTTCCCGAAGCGATACAATTTTCAGTTGATCAAATTTACTCTGTTTTCTGTTCACTTTCGAAAATCCGACCATTTCGACGAAAGGAGCTTTCATTTCCTTCTTCAGGCTCGTGAGACTGGCCCTGTCTATGCCCGCTAGATCGTCATCGATGAGGCCATAGCGATTTTTTATAGCTTCAACACAGCTGATACCGAACTTTGCTTTCCCTGGCCGAACGAATGATCCTGAGGTTTGGTGCCTGCAAAACATTAATAGATTTTTTTATTTTGTGTTCTGAGGCCTCCGCCTTCTTAGTACGCCGTACATCACAATACAAATTTTTTTTTCAAGTGCCCAATTTTTTATGGCTTCCTTATGTTCTTTTTTTGTGTATAAGTTCTGTGACGATTTACTTATTCCTCAACCAATTCTGAAATTGTTTGACTTTTGCAAGTTTTCCTGATTTTCTCTGACTGCATGAAAATACAGCGGTAATTAGCAGAAAAATCGTAAGGTTAACTTTTTGGAAAAAATAGAATATAAAAGTAGCATTGGGTATTCCATCCAGAAATCCTCACCATGCCTTGAAGTATTCCGTTCCTTGATGGGTACCGTTGTGCTTTCCTCTCGAAGGATCATCCCAATCGACTCCAAGCCACGTACCCTTTGTGTCACCTACGGGTCCCACGTAGTGAAGAGTGCCATGATATCCGTCGCAGTCGACTCTAGCACCAATTTCGTAGCTCTTGTCTTCGACCATCCTGAATAAATTGTCGATTACCAATACCATCAAAAAACAATCGAATGAACTTTCCTTTTTTTTTTCTCAAAACAAGGTGCCGATGGCAGTGTAACCTCTCGTCGATGACGATTTGATTTATCTCAATTTATTCAACGTGTACATTTATGAATCCGAAAAGAACTACGAATGAACAGAAGTGAGTGGATGGTAAAAATGTGAAACTTACGCGCAGGAATCGTAGTTACTGTCAGTTATTATGTCTTCGTCAGATTCAAAAGTCATGAGTGACAATCTGACATTTCTTCGTTTACGTGCGTCCCCGACTACACAAAATTGACAATAATGATGGCAGCAAGCGCGGCGGCAGCAGAGCGGTCTCTTCTTTCTTGCGCCTTACTTCACTTTTAATCGATAATCGACATGTGAGTTTCGATTAATCGATGCTTCAATTATATCCTCACGTCACAAAACGACTTCACCGCACCATCTATCGCATATAAAATGCACACACCGGATTTATCACTAACATAGTTACTTTTTGGCGAAAATGAGTTTTGGTCGGAGTTGTTTATATGAACTCTCAACTCCCACCCCGTTTTTGCCTAACAGCTGACAGAAGTGGCGCCGAAAAATAAAATTAACAAACGTCAGTTTGACCACAGTTCATACGGTAGCCACGATAACGTTAAAACTCTCGGTTTTGGACTTTAATTTTCAAAAATACTTATCGGCTTCGCAATGGCAGCCAAAGTTTATCAGCCTGACCATGAACTGGAAACAAAAGTTAAGAAAGGTTAGTTTCAATGTACTTTACAAAGAACGATGATTGATAATTGTAATTTTTACTCGTTTTTTTTTCTTAGCAACTGAAAGAATATCAGAAAACATGCATATCGTAGCGAACGAGCCTTCTCTGGCGTTTTATCGTCTGCAAGAACACGTGAGAAAAGCTCTTCCTCCGATGGTTGAAAAACGCGTCGAAGTACTGGCTCTTCAGCAACAATTACAGGGACGTTGTTACGATGTCGAATATGCTGTCAGCGCTGTGAAGACTATGCAAGGTGCGGAGAGGAGCTTTGACAGCACACTTGAATTCATCAAGAACGCCATATTTTTCAAGCAACAATTGAAGTATGAGGAGCAAAGAAGAAACAAGAAGGACAGCAACAGAGACAGCGTTTATAAAAGGTTGTCGGCTCATATTCCTACCCTAGATAATTTGCCCGATGAGATATCTGACGTTGTCAGAGAAACTGCCAACAGAGTTGAGTCCATGATGAATCACGCCAGACACTCGAATGAGCTGCAGAGAGCAAATACTACGCATAATTGAGTAATTTGCAAGTCCTCCATTTAGTCAATCATTACCAATGTATTTTGCATACCAATTCATTTTACGCACCAAGTAGTTAGAATAACATATTATCATTGAAACTTGTTTATTCAGGAATTTTTATTGTACGTTATTAGTAGAGACTCGTTTATTAGTTTATGTAATTATACAATAGGAAATGTATTGTGAATAAAATAGTGATTTATTTAAATTGAGGTGAAACTCTATTAAGCCCTAGCCCTTGTCCTCAAAAGATTTTGATACCGACCGAATAGTGTTACCGTATCTTAAGATTGTATGAAACACCTTCCTCCCCGTGAATCGCGGACTCTAATCAAAGATCACATCGAAAGCAGAGATCTCAGCTTCCAACGATCGTGGATACTAGAATTCTGAAGAAAATATTAATACAGTTTTTATAACCGTTCTCGGTATTGCTCTTAAGATGATATGACGTAACTCTGCCCATTCACCCCGCACGAAAGTTAATAAGAAAAAATATTCTGAATCCCTTCTTGAAATGCCAGATCACCGAGGAAAAGAAAATAATTTGTAGGAAGAGCATGACAATTTTCAATTTCCCCGGTGGGCCGCAGCCATAAATCGGCATTCGGTATGATTTTTGTAATCGGCAGCGGTTTTTCACATCACCTTAAGATTACGCAACAATCGCGAAAGATGCATTATCGACGCGTCCAAAACGGTATTACAGTTGCATCAGACAACGTTGCGGAGCTCAGTGTCGCTGGTAGCGCCGCGAAAGAATGCCTCTCAGTGTGTGTACACTGTTATCCGTGAGACCGTGAAAGTTGGCAATCCGAGTGTACAACGGACATGTGAAATCTTTCGGTCAAACATCGCACGCTCGTTAACAAGTAGTGGTCCTACCGAATTCTGTGAAATGACTCGATGATTCGTCCTGGCGCAACGAAAACGTAAGTCTCTACTTCGACAATATACAAAATTGCAGGTTATAATGTCGCAAGCTTTCTGGACAGGCCGGTGGTGGGGAGGGTCAGCTGTGCGTCAGTTAGATCGGTGAGCTTTCTAACGATAGTTAGACATTCGCGTTGCGGTGTTTCTACTACACCCTCAAAGTGACTCAATATTAATAATAACAAAATATCTCAGCATTTAAATAAGAAAATATTCTACGAATCTCATTGTAACTATAAGATCAAACTCTCACGACGTCGATACAGTTATTGCATCGATGAGAAAAAAAAAACTATAAAATGCGAAATAAAAAAAATAAAGTAATACATCGTATATGTTCGGGCCGATAGTAGCACCGATCGGACGAATCGATAATTTGTCACACCCGCTGATGTAACGTTGACAAGGTGAATTGTTGAATATTCGTTACAATCGTGGCACGATAATTAAGTAACCCGTCGTTGAGGTGTACGTTTACGTGTAGCGTCTCTTTTGCCCAAGGGTGTCATAATGATGTAACATTTGTGACCGTGACGAACGAAAAATATATTCCTTTACTTTAAAAAAAAAAAAAAAAAAAATTCAGTTGGTCGCGAACCGACATTGTTGCGAGGGAAACTTGTACAGTAGCTCGGATGATGGCACAGCGAGTTCACAGACTCGTCGCCAGACGGCCCAGTTTAGGATTTCTCTCCCTCTTTCTCCCTCGATTGAATCGTAGAGAAGGTCGCCCTCGCGTACGACGGAGAGATGAAGACCATGATCGTAATTCGTTATCCCAACAAAATAATATTTCACAACCACCGGCGATCTGTCTCATAACTCATATGTTTTACTTATGAACGGAAGGAGGTCACGGTCGCAGCTCTCGGTGATTCGCAAAACGGACGTGCGAATTGACCCTACGGCTCAGCGTCCGCCATTGCCGCCTGTCGATCACGACTTTTTCTCACTCGACGGGGAAAGTTCATGAATTTAACGCTCTTACGACTCATTCGCATGGCAATGATGCGGATATCTAAAATTTTAACGGAATTCTTTTTTTTTTAATTATTAATTAACAATATTAGTGCGAGAAACTTTTTTGAACTCGTGTGGGAAATTATAGTAATAAAATAACGCTGATAATAAAAAAAAACATTTAATTGGGAATTATGAATTTATTAGAAATATTAAGCATGCGTTCCCATTCGGAATTCCCTTTCCACGCCCTTGCCATATAAATGACTATTAATTAATTTCGTAATGCGACTCGAGCAATTACAAACTTATCACATATCTAATTACCGGCGTATCCAGCGTAACATTATCCTCCCGTAACGAGGATTACCTCGTTTCTGAAGCCGCGGTAATTAGTCGACTACGGAATAATTTAAGCATATCGGAGATATTTAATTTCATAAAGGCATGTCCTTGTACAGTTGGTGATGAGCGTAAATATTCTGTATTATCTCATTGATTATCGTGGAATTTATTCGCAATCGAATATAATCAAATTTCTTTTGCTTTCCATCATTGTGTCTTATCATATTTTCGACAGCGGAATAATACCTTATAAAGACCGAATGAAAAAAATTCGATAATCACAAAAATAAAATATCACGAAATTTCCAGCTGTGAAATAACGAGATTTCACAGCTGGACATTTTTTTAATTCACCGTGAAACCAAAATAGCCTCCCGTTAGTACCCGGGGGAAAAATTTTCAAACATGATAATATATAGATCAGATCAGATTATTCATATCTGATCAGAGCAGATAATTTGCCAGATCTCATCGTATATAGATATATCTGATAATAAGGGATCACATTAAGGTACCATAAAGGATCGCTTCATATGGGATCTTACCATACATAAACGACGACACACATATTCATTTTTATTACATAGATTGTGTCGTACGATCAGATACTATTATTATCTTCCTCGTGTTCCCGATTGTCGTTTGTAAAAAAAAATATTTACACTTGTTCCTCAAAGTGAGCTGAACGAAGGATTGTAATTTTTTGAAACCCTCAGCAGCGTTTGAAATTTAATTTAAGAGTACAGATGCGACGCACTACGTTCCCGGTCACCGTCTAATCCTTTGTGATTATTCCGTACGCGTTTCCTTAAAGTGAAACGCCATGCGCATTTTCAGGCTAGGCTCGTGCGGTACGTTGACTTGGCATTCCCACGTGACGAGTGGCGAGTCCGCCATGGCTGTACGAAAATCGATATCCCCTCCCTGCCCGGCCGAGAGTGACTTTATATTCGGTGTCGCTTTTTTTTTCTACCGCATCGAAGGACGATCCTCTTTTTTTTTTCCTCACCGACGCATCACCCGGAAACAAAGCTTGTAAAATACATGCTGGTAATACCATCGACGGGTCCTGTGACCGAAGTCTTTATTAATAGTATATCGACAGGCTTTTATTCTCCAACTGGAGAATACAGAAGCTCGGCGCTCGTTCCGACGAGCGCCATTCCAGCGAAGCGCTGGTCTATTTCAGCGTCGGTCGAACCGCAACGATATCGTCGTAAATTTAGTTCGGTTAAGTTTCACAGCCTTATAATTGTACGTCGTGGAAAAACCTAAATAGAACTCGTACGATCGTTGTCACACAATTGTGAGATTTCTCGACTGGCTTTTCGTTTTTGTTTCTGCCGATGGAAATTCTAGAGGGAATTTGTGTCTCGCCTCGAGAATATCGTCGGATTGGGATGTGTCGCGATCTTTGCAGTGACTATCGACAACGTATGAGAACGTCTTCGCCTACGTTCCTCGCGTAACCTCAAAAAGAAAAACTCCCGTCCGTAAATGCGGTTCAGTCGATTTTTCTGCGATTTTTAAAATTGTCTATTTTTGTCCGTCCGTCACGCAACAATTTCACGTTATTGTGGAACACGTATTACGTCAATGAGGACCTGGTTTTACGTCAGTGGGCAATCGGTGTCACGAAATAAAGGAACCGTACGAGAACCCGGATGCGCCAATAATTTATATACGTCATTTAGACTGCCAGTAGCCTTACGGAATATTCATCGTCTTCGGATTTCCAAAACGTGTTCCGTATTTTTTTTTCTTCATCGAAAAATTATCAAAACCGATCAGCTTTTCGAAGGACGTTTTTTTGTTTAATAACATGGACGTGTTTGCTCGAGGGCACGAACGCGTCAATAGGTACAGAGGTCATTGTGAGAGTCAAAAAAATTTGGACATGACGTCTTTTCTCATATGTCTTGAATTAATTGTTGCTCGGTGCGCGCACGAGCGACTCTACGGCCTACTGGACTTTAGTAGAAGCTATTTCGATGATTGCCAATAACGACTTAATGTATCTTTTTAAAAAACAAGTTTTGGCATTATCAACGGATCCTTGTACAAGGACGCCTGCTTCATTTTACAATCCACGTTTTTTTCATTTTTTTTTATCGAGCATGGATTTTTTTAAATTAAATAAAATCATGATTTATGTCAACGGCCAGACATGGGGCAAGAGAGGGGGAAGTGAGTCACGTCGCTTTGGACGCAAAGCGCTACTGTGAAGTAATAGTACCAATGACCGGCCGCCTTAAGCTCATCCATTCGGTACGTTTGACAGCGCCAGATTTTGAGAAAATAATACCATTAAATTAGAAATATTTTCCGTACGAATAAAAATTTCAAAAAATCGAGCGTACGAGAGGCGTTAAAAAAATTATTTCTGTTCAATAATAATTCCAATATGTTGTCAACGATTCAATGGTAAATAAAATTGTTCAACTAATATTTCGCAATTTGTGACATTGTTTTCAAAAGAAAATTAGACGTCAATTTTCTAAATCCGTGTAAACTTTGAATAATTTTATTTCGCTTCAAACGTCAGAATTCATGAATTTTAAATGAATTCAAAAAAAAAAAAAGTTAGGTTCGCCAAAAATCTGCTGAACAGTTTCATTTTTCATAAGTCTGCCAACAACATTTTCGAATCGTCACAATAAAAAATCAACCATTTCGCCATCTTCGATATACTGGATTTTTTTAAATTTCTTCACCATCCACAAATGCTTGCAAATCTCTCTGAATTCTCTGAAACTTATCGCAAAGTGAACGCTATTCGCATCGACTACCTCAACAAAAAAAAAATGCAAACCCATGAAAAATCATATTTCCATCACTCCCGCATACACGGTTTATACAGACAGTGATCGTTCATCGTTTACATTACTGAACGTCTCAACAACTTTCTTCTGGCAGCGTCGCGCCCGAACAAGGTCACTCCAACGGTCGTCCATTTTTTAAACTGAGGCAAATCACGATCAAGAAATAGATACGTATGATTTAATCGAATAATGTGCGCTTAAAAACAAATACGTCGAGTTACCAAAGCGATCACGTGACGGATGATCCGCAGGAGAGTAGGTTGACCTAACCTGTTTTTTCGTGGCACGCGGAATGGCGGAGGCGGAGGAGGGCGGAGGGGTGGGGGGCGTAAATCTGGGAGTACGAAGAGCGGGTAGTTAGCGCACCGACCGGACAGTCAATGGCGTTGCTCGACGCTCTGTTCACTCGCTGGCCCGCGCGTTGCCTGGCTAGAGCAACACACCGGCTCGTCCTCTCTAAGAGGCGTTTCGGTTCGTAAAATCGAATCTTTCTCGCGCTTTCGAATTCCGGATAATTCAGATTATAATCTACGATATTGGACACCGGGTGTTCGTATAAACAACCAACTTGCGATAAGCACCAGATAGAGATTGTGTCTTCCATCGAGGAATTATAAATGCGGAAAGAAACGAGACGAGTTCCATCACTTTCGATACAGACAAGTCCACGAAGTAAACCGATAGAATCTCATTGGCTGACGGCGGCATTCAATGGAAGATTAAGTGATTTTGGGCGGCAAATTCGAATGGGACATTTTATTTCGGCAGCCTGTGAATAAAAAGGTACGCGACAGTAATTCATTATTTCGGGGCGATTAATTTTTTTTTTTTCATGGATTTCAATTCATAGAACGAACCGAAAGCGACTGCCGCAATCACTGCGCGTTAAAAAAAAAAGTTTCTCGAATGGGTTTTCACTTGACTATCATACCAGACGCGTCGGTGAGACACGTGTTTTTCCTTCCGACAAAATGAAAATCCGAGAAAATTCATTCGTAAAGAACAAAAAAAAAACGAAAAAAAAGCCTTCAGACTTATTTTCTCTTAAACCGACAATTCAGGCGCCACGAGTTGCCAAAGGGAATTTTTGCAGATGCAGATATTTTCATGCTTATAATCTCGTATAACACGTGCAATGTCCATGTACTATTATTACATAATATAAAAAAAATATGATTAAAAAAAAACCACTTCATACAAACATTAATTTTAATATTTAACTCAAATATTTTTTTCAATTGCGATTTCTCTAATTAACGTAGACTACAAAAACGTAACCATTGACTCTAAAATACGAATTGTTGTGTTTGCAGCTCGCAACATAAAACGAAGTTGAAAAAGTTTGTGTGTACGAATTTGCCTTTACGGACCACTCAGCGCGTCGGAATTGCTGCTTTGTCCGTTTTGGCCGAGTTTTGAAACAAAATATACACACATGAAAACGCTCTTGAATATATATATATACATGAAATTACATTATAAGCACGTGCCTCGTGTCCAATCGCAACCTGACAGCCCGACGACTTTCTACGAACTCGTGAATGATGCTATTTTTAGCGACGTACCCGGAACAGTTGAGACTTGCATTTTTCTCGCAATATTTCACGTGTGAAATTGTACCCGGTGAAGTAATTTGTCTCGAATTTATTCCATAGTCAAATCTCGCTACCGTTTAAGAATGGGAGATTGTGCAATGAAAAACAAAGATTCATCGCCATACACGTATTCCAGCCCCGTTAATCGATGGCGAATCTTTTGTTTCACTTCATCACAAATAACCGACAGAGATGCACTATAGTATCGGAACTGACTAGGCGAGCGAAAATGTAACGGACGAATATTCTAGTAAGGTGTTAGTTCGAACGACGAATATTTCGTGAACGATACATTTCGACGAGTAATCAATTGTTCCGTACCAGATGTACCGGAATATTTGTTAATTCGTAGTGAATAAATTTGTCCAATTCGTGAATGGTCGAACGAGACACACGAGGATTGCCAATAAGCCGGTCAGCTGATCGTCCGTAGTTCGGATATTATTTTTCCTCGTTCGACTAATAACTGCCAAGCCAATTAATTTATGTTGATTTAAATCCGGTGTTGGATGGTTCGACGGTCGTCGATGAATTTAGATAAACTTTCAACAGTTCACAATTTTCCTTTATGCGAAGCGAATAGCGCCATGAGCTTTGTACGACCTTTCGCAATGGCGCACTGTGAAGAGAGTCCCACCCGGAGGTTCGCAGATTCGACACGCGCTGCTGGCTCCGCAAGCCTCGACTGTCCGGCGTGCGATATATATATATATATATATCTATATATTGTCGCGTTCTGTACGCGCGTCCCCAAGAATGTTAGGCGATGAAAGTAAATTATACAAGTGTCTACCGAATCTCGAAAGAGAAAGGTGAAGAGGCGCCGGGAATATTATTTTTAAGGTATATTCTTTTAATGGCCCGATGCGTAATCGCCACTTTTCGGTTTCCGAATATATATACCAGATCCTTTGCTTTATCGAGCTCAGCGTCGTAGTGTTTATCAATCGCCAAATTTAATAACGAGTGAAGATAAGAAACTACAACGTATCGATTGTACAGTGATAGAAGAAAGCATTTGAAAATGGTGTTTGCATACTGATTTTTAATTGGGCATTAGTCCAAATGCGATTATCGACTGCGAACATGGCGGCGAATAAAGAGGACAATTTGTGGCTATGTTCCGAGCGTCGGTGAATCGCCCTCGGGCTTCGTTAAATCGAAGTTATTGACGTCCGTTAATCACCTTCGACAGAATATTTCGATCTCGCCGGGACGACAATCTCTTTGCATTATTACGGTTGCCGCTGGTGCTGCGTATAAATTTCGTATTCCAATGGCGTCCCGTTAGCGAGGATCCTTTGTTCGAGATTCTCGCAGTAGCGTTGTCTCTCTCGCTCGCTCCCGGGCAAATACAATACGGTCGAAACCCGTTCATCTGAGCTAATACCGGGAGACCGTACGTTGAATTAGTGAAATCTCGGAAAACACTGACAGCATACTCAATTCAAACTTGTACTACCATAAAAGTTTTCTTTTGCAACAAAGCAACATCGTATAAACATTAAAACGATTAATTAACGTTACTAGTCTGCGCGTGGGACTGGCTGCTTCAGCCGTATTATTCGAGCCGCGAATAACTTGTAGGTTAATCGAAGGTCGGATAAGCGAGATTTTACTGTATATTCGTTCAGCCAGCGAACCGAAAATGTTTTCGCTCGATGATCGGAAAGAAACGGCGCTCGCTTTCCGTTGCTTCGTTATATCGGATACGGGTTGGCGAGTTTCGAAGAAGTACGTAAAACTTTCTAATGCATCTATTCGTTTCCCGTTATACTCCGACGTTACTCGGTGTTCCGTTTAAGTTCGAGTCGGCGTCCGAACTTTTCGGATCGTCGTTAATCGCGGTAATTTTTGTCCCGTGTTCAGCGGCGATGCACGTCGAGAATTCCCAATAATAGTTTAATCCCGAACGAGTCGAAGTCATTGGACCACTACGCCGCGTCTCAAGTGCATCTAATGGAAAGCGAAGATTAGCGTTCGCAGCACGTGTTGGGATAAAGCGTTCGCACTTGCGTCGGCGCGGGGGAATGCGAGTGTTGCCAACTTGCAAAGTCGACGACCTTGGCAGATATTCGTTAGCTTTTTTTTTTTTTCTTTTCAAAGAGTATCTTCGAGAAACCACGAATACGTACTTTTCACACTCTATCAACAATTAATTTTTTTGTTTATTTTACGTATTACCTTTTTTTTTTAATTATAAAATTGATTATTTTAAAATTGTGATATTAATGAGAAAAAAATATGGCGGACCTTCACGGCCAATGAACGTTCGTCAAATCTACGAGACGTTTTTTTTTTTTTTAAAGTGCGCAATATATTTACTTGTACGGAATAGATGTATGAGAAAAAAAAAATTATCAAGCTATCTCCGAAGACGTCGGGTACCGAGAGTTGCTTCCCGGACAAGCGGCTCGAAAACATCGTCAATAATTCATGATTCATGCACAATGGTACTTTAAAATTGCCCATAAATCATCTTCCGTACAACGGTGCCGAGGGTCGCGGTCGTTTTACTTATACGCACGTCAACCTACGTGGTTTTGGTTTTTCGGCTACCGAGTCCAATATTATTTCTTCTCACTCGGTGGTTCTCGAAAGTCCTCGAATTACATTGCGAGATCGACGAAACATTTTAAAAATGTTAGCTAAATAAATTTAAAAAATTGTCAACACGTCCAAGATATTTATTTATATTTTTATCTGTGTTACAGACTCGTTGACTTCCCTGGTCCAGCGATTCTGATATCGAAGCTATCGAAACGAAAATGCTGACGAAGCTGTTCGAGGCCCACGGGCGATTTTGTGCCGGTCATCCGCTCGAGGTGATCGTCACAACGTTCACCCTAATGGCGTGTATGCTCAATCTCGAGACCGGAAGTTTGCAGACGCGGGACGGAAGATTTCCGGGAGCTGCGACGCACTGCTGGCACGGAAGATGCAACTCCGATGTGAGTATCGATTGTCGACCATTGAACAATCGTTGAGTCGATTGTCCATGGTGGCCACGGTCAGGAAAAATCGGCGAAGGTCAGAGAAAAGAATTTTGGTCGCTGATCTTTAGAAAGAAAATTGGAAAGATTTGAAAAAAAAAAAAAAAAAATAGAATTCAACATTGATAAATAATCAATCATTTTTGTTTGCAAAATTAATTGTTTTTTTCATAGAAATTGGTAGAAGTTTCGTCGGGGAATATTTTTTATTGAATAACGAAGAGTAAGGGAAGGTGAGGAATTTTTTTCCGGGAATAAAACGGCCACCTTGTTGTTCAGTTTAATTTGACCATGAAACTTTAGACCGATTTGTCATTCGACAGGATCAAAACGCAGTGGACGCTATAGTCATGACCATTATTCGATGTCTCGCGATTCTCTTCAGTTACCATCAATTTCGGAATCTGCAGAAACTCGGATCCAAATACATTCTAGGTGAGTAGCGTGGACTGAAAACTTTTTCACTTAGAAATTTATCCAGCCGGATAAAGTCGCATTTTTGTATTCGGACGGCACATTCTGAGGAGTACTTGAATCCGAGAATAATATTTTTGAGGACCCTAAACATATATTGGATGTCATTAAATTCGACTGTTTTAGAATGAAAAAAAATTGTGCATTCGAAGAATTTTCTTCCCTAGGTGAAGATTCGCCAAGGGAGTTTTCCCCAAGCAAAACGTTGAATATAGCTTTGCGCAGATATCTTCAGGGTCATTATTCAAGCTTGTTTCATAATTTTTTTGCTTCGAGTATAAATAATGCAGAGAAGTGAAACGGAGGTCGATAATTTTTTCCTGGGCCTTAGAGAGTGATTTTTTAAATGAAATAGCATACACTATCGTATCTGCATATTTATCTTGGGAGAATCCATCGGTGACTATGTCTTTGAATAATTTATTGATTTTACTTTTTAATTCTCATCAAATATTCAGTTTCCAACATTCGTTTTTAGAGCACCTTCGATCTGCAAAGCGATAAAGCTATGAACTGCGATATAAAAGCTCGTCGAGAAAGATTTGAAGTTCAAGCATACGCATATATATATAGCGTGTATACTCGACGATGACGAAAGGTTAGCGTACCATTCATAAAACCGGATCTCTTCGCAGCCGAGCATCGTGTGAAAGCCCCGCGAGCTCCAGTGAAAGTTTCATGGAAAGTGATAGCGTTCGGTTTGAGGTCGTTTAACATTTAACGGCTACGTGATTCACGCTACGATTATCGAATTGTCTCGGTATTTTGTATGGTCTCAATGTCATCGTGTAAATGAACAGTAGTTCACTCGTCGTTTCCAACGTCCAACCCCTTAATTTACTTTCATATCGTAGTGGAATTCCTTGAGCTTTAATGGAACTACGTATTTTTCTCGGCAGGTATCACAGGACTGTTCACCGTTGTCTCCAGCGTAGTCTTCACGTCCAGTGTGGTAAACTTCGCACACAGCGAGGTTTCGGATCTCAAGTGAGAATCAACAACAACGAAGTAACGAGATAAATGCCTGTTGCCAACCTACTAAATTATTAAATTTTACTACCAGGGATGCTTTGTTCTTCTTCTTGCTCCTCATTGATCTCAACAAAGCTGGCATGCTCGCGCAGATTGCTCTGAGCTCGAGGAGCCAGGAGGAAGTTCGAGCTAACATCGCGAGAGGAATGTCCCTCCTTGGACCTACGATCACCCTCGACACTCTCGTCGAAACACTGCTGATCGGCATTGGATCTCTGTCCGGTGTTAAGAGACTGGAGGTTCTCTGCAGCTATGCCTGCCTCGGTGTAGTCGTGAATTATCTTGTCTTCATAACCTTCTATCCCGCTTGCCTGTCTCTCATACTCGAGGTGAGTTCACCGCGTGTAGCCGCGGCCCATTCAGAAACTTATCTTGGGTAACACAGAACAACAGAGAGACAGAGTGTCAGACTTTCACGAATATCGGAATTGTAGTAATTGTAAGAATTAAGAGTAGAATCGACGTAACAGTATTATATATTTCCAGTGTCGTTACTCGGGGATAATTTTTGAATGTGGCCAGTTTCATGCGCATCGAGAGTGGGGAAAACAATGAAAGACTATCTATTATTATGGTCTATTTACCGTTTTCTAAATATCATCTTCTACAATTTTAGCTCGCACGCGGCAGCTCCGGCATGGGAAATCTCAGTGCCGACAGGATATTGATGATGCACTCGTTGAACGAAGAAGACCAGAAGCCAAATCCCGTTGTTGAGCGCGTAAAGCTCATAATGATCGCTGGACTGTTCGTCGTTCACGCTCACAGGTATTCATTATAGTGCGAGAGACGCCTTCGATATTATTAAATGTTACCGCAATATCCGTTCAATTATCCCGCATCGTTATTGCATGTGCGTTGGTCGTGACGCGTGTCTGTCGAACTTTTTTTTCGGATGCCGCAATCCAACACCGTTTACTGAAAAATGCGATCGACCAACGTGTTTCGATCTTGGGTAATGGGCGCAACCGAACCAAGGACGAGAACGAGCCGATCACGCTCTTCAATATAACGAGATGGATTTGAAACTGAGAAGCCGTTGCACCTTTTACTTTATATGCCAATACGATTGGCATTTCAGTATATCAACTACTGTTGTGCGATTGATCGGAATGAAAAGGACCGTTGAACTGCGAAAATATGTTATTGGTTACTGTTAATGCTAATGTCGAAGAGTCGACGTTACGCGGAAAGAAGAATGATGCTCGGCCGATTTCCGTAGTGTTATCTAAAATCTGACACCCATTTTTTTTTCTTCACCGACTCGAATTGTTGAGCCGTTTCATTGTTCCCGAAACCGGGGGGTCAGGTTCGCGTAACCAATATATATATATATTTCCACGATTCATATTTATATTAGATTATGATTCGGCTAGGAGCGTAACCATTCACGTTTTTCGACTGGTGTTTACTTCCAGGTATTTCGTTATTCCAGGGATCCTCGGACTTTCATATGGAATGAACTGTTTATTTACACGCACGAAGAGGAACTTCTCCGAACTATCTTTTATCTGCAGTCCTCACGTGATCACAATGAATATTGAAAAGATGCGACGAAAAAAAGTTATGTCACGGGTTCACCGTCTACTTTCGAACGCAATCGATGCAAAAAATAGTATTTTTAGAATACATATGACACGATACTTTTCTCGAGTTAAATATTACATGAGCGTGTCAATAATAGCCAATGGATAAAAGATCAGATAGCCATTCCGGGTAAAGAAGTAGCTCAAAAATAACCGTTTCCGGAGGTGGTGGAAATAGAGAGACCGCCTCCTAGCTCTTCTTAGGTACCCCAGTCATTTCAGTTAGTGAAAGAACGAGCGTGGGTGTCCCGAGTTCCCACTTGCGAATTAAACCCATCGCCCTGCGTTTTCGTACTGTAAATATTTACTTTCTATTCTTTATAACATCCCAATTTTATTACGATTTTTTTGGCTGTGAACATCTATCTCGCATAGCAATCATTCATTGATTAATCGCATTACAATCTTTCTTTTTTTTTATCCTCAGCCGCTGGCCCTTCAGACACGGCGATGTGGACGATGCTGTGGAGGGCAAAACGTTACCGATCGACTCTCACATAATCGTAACCAGTCACAACAAGTCCAAGACGCCGGAAGACTTCAAGGAACACCTCATGAACTGGCTCTCTGTCAGCGCTGACAATATCGTGATACTTATCCTGCTGCTGGCGTTAGCGGTAAAATTCATCTTCTTTGAGGATAGGGGAGAGATTGCGCAGCAGCTTAGGTTAAAGGACGCCGAAGAGCAGTCACAGTCGGCCGTCGAAGAGAACACAGTCGAAAGTATGCACGCGACGACATTGGACGCATCGATCCGACAGAGATTCGGCGTGGCTCTACCGGCTATGCACCAGTCGGTATTCCCACTGTCGGGAATGGGCGACAATTGGGTAGAAGTCGGTAACGAGTCGCACGTCGAGGTTCGGGACAAGGAGGTGCAAACCGACGGCAAGGCACTGAGCACCGAAGAGAGTTTCGGTGAATCGAGCCTAGAAGCTAAGACACCGAGGAGCATGGAGGAATGCGTCTCGATCTATCGTTCTGAGGTGAGTTGAAACAATGCAAATAATCGTTGGAACGATGTGTTTGTTATCTCTCACCGTCGAAGCACCGACAGATGGAGAGTGTCTTTCTCGAGGTCGTTCTAATGCATGAATTTCGTTACAGCTGGGAGCGAGCGGTCTGACGGATGCCGAGGTGATCGAGTTGGTGAAGGGCAAGTACATTCCGGCGTATCAATTGGAAAAAGCGGTTGGCGATATGGAGCGCGGAGTGGGAATACGACGTATGGTAGTTGGAGCGGCAGCGCGATTCACCGATGAGTTCTACGACTTGCCTTACAAAAACTACGATTACACTAAAGTTTTGGGTTCGTGTTGCGAAAACGTGGTGGGTTACGTTCCCGTGCCCGTCGGAATAGCCGGACCATTGCTGGTGGACGGTGAATTGATTCACATACCGATGGCGACCACGGAGGGATGCCTCGTGGCCTCGACCAACCGAGGAAGCCGGGCTCTCATGAGCTGCGGAGTCACCAGTCGAGTCGTCGCCGACGGCATGACCAGAGGTCCGGTCGTCAGATTCCCAAACATCGTCCGCGCGAGTGAAGCCATGGCCTGGATGCAAAATGCTACAAACTTCGCCGAGATGAAGAGAAGGTTCGACGCGACAAGCAGATTTGCAAGATTGACCAAGATCCACGTGAGGATAGCGGGAAGGCACTTGTTCATAAGATTCGTCGCCAAGACCGGTGACGCAATGGGAATGAACATGCTCTCGAAGGGAACGGAGAAGTCTCTGCATGGCGTTCAGAGCTATTTCACAGACATGGAGATACTCTCGTTGAGTGGAAACTTCTGTGCTGACAAGAAGCCGGCGGCGGTCAATTGGATCGAAGGAAGAGGCAAGAGCGTCGTTTGCGAGGCTATTGTACCCGCAGAGATCGTAAGCACAGTCTTAAAGACGAACGTTCACGCGTTGGTGGATGTGAACATAAGTAAAAACATGATAGGATCGGCTGTCGCTGGTAGCGTTGGTGGTTTCAATGCTCACGCTGCAAATATAGTTACGGCGATTTATATTGCGACCGGTCAGGATCCGGCACAGAACGTTGGCAGCAGTAATTGTATGACACTGATGGAACCATGGGGCTCCGATGGCAACGATCTGTACGTGTCGTGCACAATGCCGAGCATAGAAATCGGGACGGTCGGAGGTGGAACAGGATTACCGGCGCAGAGTGCTTGTCTCTCGATGCTGGGAGTCAAAGGAGCTCACGCCGACGAGCCTGGTGAAAATGCAAGCAAATTGGCACGCATCGTTTGCGCCACTGTTCTTGCCGGTGAGCTGTCGCTAATGGCGGCTCTGACCGCTGGTCACCTAGTCAAAAGTCATCTCAGACACAACAGGTATGATTATTTTGTCCAACGTCCGAATATCCATCGATGACGTTGTCGTTCACCGCTGATTATATTCCCTTTATTTCCAGATCATCAACGACCGTTAGTAACCCAGTGAGCTCAACTCGAAGCGAAGGAGTACATTTGACGGTGCCAAATATAATACCGGAGCTGCAAGCCCTCTGCAAAGACTCCGATAAATCTTAGCAGTAAAGTAATATTGATTGTTTGTCTGATGCCGTTTGCCGGTGTGATTATTGCACTACGATGACAAGACAGAGAGTGAAATCGGACGTGGAACAACTTGTCGCTCGTCCGCCACTCTGTCGATGGGAACACGTGTATTCAGCGTATAAATTATACCGTAAATGTCAACTGCAGGGTTGTTCGTATACTCTAAATGCGACAGGTGTAATAACAGCACTAATTTTTTTTTTTACCGGGTGATAGAGGATTGTCAGTAAATGTAAGCTCGTAGTGCAATAATATTTAATTATTATGTATATTCGCAGCCTACCTGACGTGAGATAACTTGACGTGAACGAGAATATCGGTTATCGATAAAACGATTGACAAACGTTTCCATACGATCATTGCGAATAAGACAAATATATATGAAAGTTATCTTATATATTTTTCTTTCATGAAATTGTGGAGGCGGAGCTGGTACTCCGTTTATGACTAGAGCACCGATATTCGATCTCCGCATTAGCTGTAAAAAAAATTCTTCCGGATCGCTGATCGATCGCAAACTTCGGACCACTCATTGTTTAATTCGCGAGCTTAATACGTTGAACGCCATGTCACCCATATGTCAGGGTGACGGTATGTTTCCCCTATGGCACCGCATTCACGCTGGGCGCTGAACGGGTCAACGCGGCTTTGAAAACGCCCGAGTAACGATAATTGAACCAAGCGAGGACCGACGGAACTTCCTGTCGCACGGAGCCTAAAACGAGGAAGGCCTAATTCACATCCGCGAATATTATGCAAATTTATAGACGATGACGCAAGAAAAATGGAAGATAAATTATACTCCATCAGTAAAAATAAAAATAAAACTTCTATCGGTAGATGAAGATAAGATACGCTAATGCATAGAAAACGACCATTTTTCCAAAAAAAACTATCGCTTTCAGAAGTCATGTTGCGCTGGTAGCGTAATGATTTAATAAATGTACAAAATGTATATCGATTATTAGGAGGAGTCTTAGTATAGTTGTTAGATAATGCAAAGAGCTATATTAAATCATCGCGTAAGAATACCCAATGGTAAATGGATCCTCGTATAGGACTTATGTATACATGATGGCTGACTTTATCGTCCATTATTATTTTTTTTATATTAAAGAGAAGCTGAAAAGATCTGCATTCTTAATAAGTTTATCAACCACCATTCGTTCGCGAGAGTTCAAGCATTGCCTACGACATTGAATTCATCGAAAAAGATGTTTTTCAACATTGCCATTGTATTTTCGATCCAGTCAAAATGTGACAATTTCGTGCAATGCAACGTAATTGCATGAATAATTTAAAGTATTACAATAAAAATAAAAAAGAATAAAATTCGTGTACAATTCTAAAAATACTTTTAAGCATCAAAAGTGATTTTGGGCATGCAAAAACAAAATCATAGAAACTTTCGATCTTTCGTTCCTGCGAAGTCGACGACACCGAATGCTCACAACTTCTCGTACGTTTCTTCGTAACCGCACTCGGTACAAGTGTGAGTGTAATCGTCATTATCCTCGTTGTACGTGTCTTCGCCGAACGTGTGGGTGTGAGATGCTTTGTTCGTTTTGTCGTACATCGAACTGCGAACCTCCATTCTCAATCGTTTTACCTGCAAAAAAGAAAGTATGAAAATCAAGATTTTTACAAAGCTTTCTCATCTAATATATTTCAATGTACAAAGCCAATAGAAAGCTTTGTCGGTAGAAAAAAATAATTGCTTTTAAAAAATATCGCTATTTGAAAACACAAAAAAATTACTCATTTTTGCAACATCCGACGTAAAGGTTCAGTATAAAAATTGATTCTCGTTCATTTACCTTTTTATTGAACTTCTTGATCTTAATTTCTTGCCTCTTGACGTCGCGTTTTTCCCGTTCTTCCAGCAACTTCTCCTCAGTGCCCCAGACCTCTAGTGCTCTCTTCTCCACTTGCAAATGTAAATAAAGTTTCATCTCTCCCCATTTCATGTTGTGCGGATTTTTTCGGACGATATATTTCAGAGGAGGCTGCCTTTTGTCAAAATCGCAGTCCTTCAGGATGTATTCCTCCTTTGCTTCTGTCTTGGTGATCAGTGAATGTTTATCCTTGCTGTCTCTGAACAGTAGAATAACATCGTTATTTCCCTAGGTAACTTTCTACGGTTTCTAGAGCATAGAAGAGAAAGAAATGGCCTTACTTGCATGAATCGCAAACCGAATAATCAAATTTCTGTAGTAGGTACGAATCTTTGAAGTCCTTTTTGCATTCTTCGCATACTGGGAAACCACTTATAATGGGTGCAGGCTCATCAGGGATAGTGCACTAGAAGAAGAAAAAAGCTACGAGATCACTCGTGTAATGAATCATGATCAAATATGTGAGGTGCTAATTCTTACCATTGCTGCATCCAAATCGTCATCCTCTTCGATAAGAAAGCCACCACCACTGTCGATAACTTTCTGGCCCTGAACCTTGATGACTCTAGACTTTGCGGAGTTGGAATCATTGCTGGAAAAAAAAAAAAAAAAATTTCTTAAAAGCAGCTTACTCTGTTCGGCGTATTTGCATTCAAGAACTCATCTTAAGCTATATTCAAATATTTTTTGGCCCTTCGTCCACCTCCGAAACGTCGTCAACCGAGTCGTTACTTACTCTTTGGAAGAGGGATGAGCAACGATTTTAGATTTCTTCAATAGCAAAGCTCGCTGCCGATTGCGCTCCGCTCGTTCTTGAAACCATTGCGGTGAGCGGGATCTCTCTTTGTCTAGGCTCTCATCATTTTTCAGTTTCTCAGTTTCCACAGACATTATACTGTACAATTCGTTCAATCAGGGCACAGTGTTATCCTTCCTCTAACTCACACGCTTTACGACGAGTTGCAAATACAATGCTTCTTCCGTTGAAAGTTACGAGTTTATGCTCGCACGAATGTTTTTGTTTACAACCGGTGCGGATGATGAAAACTAGCTCAGACCTGTTTCAGTCCAGTTTCACTCACGGACAGCACATGAGGCGGGTAACATGGTAAGTTATTTGACTCCGAGAATTTCAGACGGTAACATACATTTAAGCGCATATATCGTTTCGCCTACACGGAAACGATTTGGCAGGTATAATGTGCTAGAAACTTTGCATTGCGTGAGGATCGACACATAACAGAGGCTTAATTTTCCGCCACCTATATGTTATCCGGAACGAAAGATTGTTGCGCACGCGCGATAATAATTTTTGAACGTAGCCTAGCGCGCTGATGAATTCATGGTTTGTTGGGGGGAGGGGCCGTGAACCGGTGGCGACAATCTTAACCGGCTATCGGTTATCAAGTATAGTATAAAAATCTGTTTTTTTTTTTATACAGAGAGAGATTCTGAACAACTTTTTGGCAACCGAAGCAAGCAAGGGCTCATTTCGAACCCATCTCAATTTCCAACAATAATCGATATCATGGAATCTGATTTACTCCAAAGTCTCCAAGACGTTGGGTGAGTTATGATGTTATGAGGTTAATTTCTGGGTTCCATTGTAAAGGCTAATCCGGAAAAAAACTCACTCACAAATAGATGTCAATGAATAACTGAGGCAGAAAAAAGACTGTTACTCATTTTATTTTAGAACAATTTTTTACCGTCATCCATATGTCAACGTCTTGTGTAGAACTTCTGCAAAATTCAGGGAAAATCATTGTTTTGTCGGATGTTAGAATTTTTATACATTTATGTTTACCTGATTTCCATGAAACAATGATTGCAGGTACGATGGGTCTTCCTTGACGCTGGAGAAACTATCGGGGGCTCTGGACAAAGGCTCCAAGTCCGTAGAATTCACTACTTTGATCGCTTGGCTATCCGATCAATTAGCATCCTTCTGCAACTTGGATGAGAGGATACACGCGACCACATGTCCCGAAGATGCCAGCTCCTTTCTCTTGGAGTTGAGTCTCTTCCTGAAAGAATTGGGATGTGTCAATCAGCAGCTGACAAGTGGCAATGTCAATCAGCGGTTGTCAACGAAAAAAGAATGCATCTTGCTGGTTGACTATCTAGTGACAGAGCTTATGGCCAGCAAGATATCTATGGCAAAGAAGCCAGAGGCTGCCAATAAATTGGAGTTGACTATAGTAAGCAAGAAGGGTCATGAATCAAGCTGCTCTCGGTACTTTGAAAAATTACATTTTTATGTGACTATTCATGACAAAATGTTTTTTTGCAAATATTCAGAACGAGAGCGACACTGCCAAGTGTCTGAAGGAAATGTTGGTAGCATTGAAGTTCCAAAAGCCACCCGAGAATATTTCGACTGATATGCTGTACAAAAAGCTGAACGGTAAGCTGACGGAGATTATTGCATCGACGCCTCCGGAACTCGTCGGCAAACCACTGTTCATTGGCGAACTCTCACCGGCTCAATGGGAAAAGCTGAACAAACTCCAAGAGGACATGAACGTCGAGTACAAAATAAGGAGGGATATGCTGCTTAAACGATTGGACGTTACCGTGCAATCTTTTCTGGTAGATCAATTTTTTATACCGATTGCTAGCTCTTTACGTCCTCTATTCTGCCACCATTATAAGAGTCGGTTGCGTTTTAGTGGTCTGATCGGATAAAACCGAAGGAGGATCAGTTGAATTCTCTCTACCACAATAAGAGAAACCTCATGTCGAATCAACCGAACGTGACCTTTGCTCATCTGTTAGCGGCGCGAGAGGATTTGGCGATAATCGAGAAGACTAGCAACGCTGTAGTTCGAAAGAATACACGCAGTAGCGTAAACAAAGTTATAATCGGTGTTGTACCCGATCGAGGCGGAAGACCGCATGATCAAGAGCCTCCACCACCTGAGATGCCGTCTTGGCAGAAGGAACGTGCGCCTGATGGACCGTCATTCAGGTAAACCGGTTCGATCAATTGATTTAGTGAGAAATATGTTGGTCACGGTCAGGGAAAAGTCACGTCATTCCAAAATTGGCCGGAAAAAAGTAAACTATCGCCGAACCTTCTATGAATAAATTAAAAGCACATACAAAGGAGCCTTCAATAAATGAATGAGAACTTTTTGAAAAAACCAAAAAATGAATTGTATTTAATATAAACAATTAAGTATTTTCATTTGCATAATTAATTTTCAAAAATAGAAGGCAGAAGTTTTATGAAAGTTTTTTAATGAGTCGGCCAAGGTCGTCAAATTCTTTTTCTTGGAAAAAAAGGTGAGCATGATAAAGATGTCGTCGAAAAGATTTAAAGATAATTCTGACGACGCAGTGAATCTTAATTATTTGCTCCATTAATTTTAGGAGGATCATGGAGTCGCTAAGTTGAATACATTACTTTTTCAGGGGTGGTCGAGGTCGTGGAGCAGGCGGCGGTGGCGGAGGCGGCGGTAGAGGAGGATTCAGAGATCACAAGGATGCCTCAAAAAATTTCGGTCAGAATCGCGACGAGCAATTCCGAGATGCTCAATACTCGTCTGGACCTATGGATCAAGGGGGATATTATGGAAACAGCAGAGCTGGTGAATATCAAAGAGGGGGAGGAGGGGGAGGTCGTGGCGGCGGTGGAAGCGGCCGTGGTCGAGGCGGTAGAGTCCAGGGTGGATGGAATCAGAGAGGCAGGGGTGGACAACAGCAGCATTATTGAATGAAGAAAATCACTATCTGTAAGCGTCACCGAATTAATGTAGTAACTTGCGACTATTGATCAAGTGATATATTTATGACATATTGAACATTATGCTGTGAATGGATTCTCGACGTGAGACGTAACTTAACTCACGTGCCCAATAATGTTGCAAGTCCGCAGAATTTTGTATAAAAATTATAATGTGTATTTAAGGCAAAGCCAATACAGTAAATGTACAGTTTTCATGGCTTCGATATATTGCTAATTACTCTCTTAAAGCTTTGACGATAAAAAATGTCCCAATAAAAATAGCTAGTTTCGCTCATTCGGTATTATTTGATTCGCCATTGCGACATTTTATTTTTCATAGACGACTATCACAGTAGTAACTTGTGATTTTCAGTTGATTTATCGAGACACTAAAAACGATGATATACTTTTCGCTTTCTTATTGGGTTTCGGGGATTCGTCAGACAGTCGTCGTTTAAATGAATTCGATTCTGTCGAACTTTCACAGGTTCTACCATTATTTGTCGAACCAAAAGTTTCTTTCGCAGCAGATTGGTTCATCATTCTCTGCAAACTATGCGCTACGTGAAAATCTGTGTGCTCCGAGTATTTAGCGATTGTGATCATTCGGTTGCACTCCTCGCACTTTCGCATTGTTGATTCGGCTTCGACATTCGGATTTCTCTTGACAAAAAAATTCTGAAACGAATTTGTCGCAGGAGTCGCAGCACCCTTTTTCGATTTACCAGCTTTAGATTTCGAAGCCTTTTGAGGGCTTTTAAGAGTCTGCGGTTTTACGCTCAATTTCTCTTTCGAATAACAATTCGCCACCCGTTGCAGTTCCATCGGTAATAGCTCAACGACGCTACGATCAATATTTTCAAGATCGGGAAATATTTCTTGCAATTGCGCCAAGAGAACACTCTCTGGATCCGGTTTTTCAACGTTTTCTTGGTCTCCGCTCTCTTTTGAATCCTTTTGCTGCACGTACGTCTCCATGGGATCTACAGGATGCGACGGGTCAGATTTTGGATCGCTTGTGCGTAAAGACGAAGCTAATATAGGTGCATCGTTGACTACATCGGGTTTCGAGTCTTTTAGGAAATTCATAAAGAAAGAGCTCTTTAAATTCTCACGATTCAATGCTTTTTTTAACTGAGCACTGCCTAATATTGCTGTATTCGGTGAAGTAGCCTCTACACTCTGTAATTCTTCTTTTCTATTCTGCGCCTGTTTGGCAAAAAAAGAGTTCGTAGCTTGCCTTGGCTTCTCCGACTTTTCTGGCTGTTCCGTCCTGCTGGGATTTGAATCGTCCGAGGTAATCAATTCGGAATCGCCGGCCGCACAACTAGCAAGTTCCAGATAGGTTTCGCTCGGCTCGTTCGAAATTTTTTCACCAGCACCTGGAGCCCCAGTACCTGGCGAATCGTCAGGCTTCGGTGCAACGGTGTTTTTGAAGTAATTTATAAAATTTCCACTCCCCTTAGCTTGGACGAATTTCGTAGCTGCAATACTTATGTGAGCGACCGGCCTCTGCGTCGATCTCGTTATGAGATCAATCGTTTGACGCGCGATTCTCTCTGGCTTGTACGATTTCAACGGGCACGATCGAGTCTGCGATATTACCTTGCGATCTTCATAATAATGAAAACCAACTGTTAGCGTCGTGGCACGACGTTGATTTTCCTCGAGATCCTGTTCAAGGCGATCGCTCACGTCTATCGACAGCTCGGTTACCCAATGTTTTAACTGAAAAGTAAATTCTATTCAAACTTTTCGTCGTGGCCGAGTGGGCAGATTGATAATAATAAATTATCAATAAATTAATCATTCGTGGATGATTCTTTCGAAAAATGAATCAATGTCTTCAATTTGAAACACAGTTAACTCACCACTTCCAGTTTGACAATTGCTTGCTTTCCAGGAAAATTCTTGCTGGATCCAATAGATTTGCATACGAGTCTCGTAGTTACGGGTTCGTTGTCGATACCTCTCGCTATGTTGAACAGCCAATGCCTGCATGGATATATACATTATATTAATTATATTCTATTAAAGTGAAACGTTGAAATTAGTGAACAATTCCACAATCACAGATCGTGGGTGAAGTTCGTCGGTATTGCGCACCCTGTTTTTTCGTCAAAACGTTTCGTCAGTTCCGGCAGCGTGTAGCGCATCAGATCTGCCATAACGTTGCATCCCAAAGACTCCGTGACGATGCTACCAAATTTTCCTCCGAGATTGCGAACTTTTTTAACCGGTAGCGTAGAATAGAGCAACGGAACCGCTGCGGCAGGCAGTATAGTCTGTCTGTTGGGTTTGTGAAGACCACAAGCGAGTTTCGCTAAAATCTGTAATAATTATTCAATAAAAGAATAAGCTGTGATCAATCATCTACAATTGTGATAAAGTATTAGAATGAATGCGTTCGATAATCAACCGACTTTGTTGTACGATATTCCGGCGGAGCATCGAAATTTCGAAACCGCGTATATTTCTGCTCTCAATTCCTCAACGATAGTTCCAGCTACAGCAAGTTTTCTCGACTGTGCGTCGCCCAAATCATCAAACACCTCATCCAACCATCTCTCCAGGCCATGCTTCCTTTGTTCTGCCAATTATTGCATGTACTGTTGTGTGTGATATGATTGTCTGGTAGTGTGTTTCAAGAGCAATGATGGTAGTGCTAACACAATTTTGCAGATTTAATGGAGATTTACCTTCTTCGTTACTTTCGTTGTTGCAGTATCCCACCACATATGTGTTTGTCAGGGAAGCTATGAGGCCTTTGCGCTCTGTCATGGAAGCCATTCTTTCCTCTACGAGTTCTGTGATGTCCAAGTACGCTTCGTCTACACTTGCACGCTCTATAATGGAGCAGTGCTGCTTTAACACTTCCATAACTTCTCTTCCGGCTGAACGATATCTAAAATATCATTTATTTATCAGCTGGCCAAAGCTCTCTCGAAAGAGATAAAATAGAGCCTATCTTTTTATAATAATATAATGCTCAAGGTGTAATGAGCATTATACATTGCGTAAAACTTTTCAACATGTTAGATGCACAGAAGTTTGCATGAAGACAGAGTGCAAATTTGTCTATGCAGATGCACATTATAGAAGTTATACACCAACTTCTTGTAAAGAAAAGTAATAATATTATATGAGATAAATTTTACGTGCTTGGATGTATCGGATTTTCCTCTGAGAGCAGGTACGCTGACGAGAACAATTTCGGGACAATTTTCCTTGGCCTCTTTGCCGCGCATGTGTCTCGTTACTCCAAAATCTCGCGCCTCGTAGTTGACAGCGATTATACTACCAATTTTATAGAGTATTGTTATTATTAACGGATAACCTTAATTTTCGTTGAATTAACCAACAAATCGACTCACCCTCCGGATCTCCATTGGTTGTATTGCACAACGGCGACGGGTTTACCCTGTAAATCTGGCCGTAGACGGGTTTCCACCTGACAGAAGAAACAATCCATGTCTATCAAAACTATTATTCTATTACCTAAATTTGTCATTGTTACGATTTTATATTTGATTTGCTTTTCACTTTCGCGCTCGCCTCTTCGAGAGTGGCGGGAGAGCAATCCGCTAGAGCGGAGCCGCTCGAGAATGTTCCTCGTACAGCGAAGATCTAACATGCCTGATGTTGATAACCTGTTTTGAGAATGTAACTTCCTTACCGACAGAGCTGCAATACAAGCAGTGCATTGAATGAAATTTAAACAATTCGATATACCTTTTTGTGATATAAAATTTCCTTGCAAAATAATCGAAGGACAATTCCGCGTTATTATTTCTTGTTTGCAAATCGATTAATGAATGTTAATAAATTACGATTTAAGGTAAGAAAGAAATTTGAAATCATTGAACTTCGTACGAGGTATACATCGTATAAGGTATGTTATTTATTATATCTTATGTACATTCAACATCGTCTTGACAACACCATAGGAAAAATGTTTTAGACACATCCCGAAATTTGTTGACGCTTCTCTCTCTTCCTCCCCCCCAACTATCACTTCTATCTCACTTTCTACTGTGCTTCACACTCGATTTCTATTTCCGCTCCTTTCTCAATGTCTCCCTTGGCCTTATCATTTATTTTACCATTTCTTCATTTTTCGTATTTTCGTATTTACGTGACTGATTTGTTCACGTTACTTTATTGTACAATATATTTCGCTCTCGAGGCGCAATTCTTTGAACCGATAATAAGTTAATACACTCAGCTTGGACGATGCAAATAACTGTTAATTTTTTTTTTTTTTTCATCCTTCGATCCGTTGATCGTTTTTATCTGTTAAATAGAAAACGTAAAAAAAAAAGAAGAAAAAGAATATGAATTCATCGAGGACCTAATAATGTTGAAGTCTTTCGTTTTTCTTTCGCTGTTTCTCGTTGTTAAAACTATATCGTAGCTGCACTGTGGACTAAATCGTGTTTCCTTTCATCGCTTCAAATTGTTTTCTTTCCGCCATTTCCTCCGTTTCTTTACTCCCGGAAGCTTACATTGACGAGTTTTTTTTTTTTTTCATTAAATTTACAACAAAACGCAGGAAAGGAAACTCTCGTTAATAATCATAATAATTAGATAAAACCTACAGGACGATTAGAGGATTCTTTAATTTAGTCAGATCTTTCAATAATAAATAAGTTCGTTTTAATCTTTCGTCTTTTCATCTTTCTGCTCATCTTCGCGCTCGTTTTAATAAATAGTAGTACACAGAAGCGTTTGATGGAAAAAACGAGTGAATAAAAAAAATATTACGAGGCTCCTTCGACGATTCACAGAAACCCCGGCTTAGATCGTGTTCATCGTTATTTCCCGACTTCTTCCGATCTATTAATAAAAAAAAAGGCCAAAAAATGCTCTCGTAATAATCAGCGTATCGTTCGAAAATTTGTCAGTCCTATTTACAATCTATCGTATCCTCGCATCTTTCTATCGCTTCGCACTTTATCGTCTTCCCTTCCGTTTCTCTCATCTCTAGACACAAATTGTTTACGGCTCAGAAAGATGCTTAAAATTTGTTTTTTTTTTCTTCGGCGCCAATGCCGAATATCCGAATTATAATCATCGTCGAGTCATTGCAGTAACGATTACAATCTTATTCGAAATTCGCGCCTTTTATCATCGCTACTTATCGCTCCCTTACTTTAGCCACATATTACTTTTATAAATCTCATTTTCTTACGCATGCCGTTGTTTTCTTATCGGTCGCGTCTCGCATCAATAATCATCATCACTTTATAACTTTTAATTACGAACATTTAGGAAGATGTAATAGCGCTATCATTGATAATTAATATCTTCTGAAATTTTTTTAACATTCTCTATATAAAAAATCTGCATTGGGCTTTTTTTCTCTCATTTCGTTTTATCTTTACGTTTATTGCTTTTCTCGTATTTCTTTTTGTGTTTTGTTTCTTCCACCGTCTTCTCTCGTCGTAGGCTTTGTTTTGTTTTGTTCTTTGTTTCATATTTATTGATTCTTAATCGCTTCTCAAAGCGATGCGTGTCGTCCTTTGGCTGTTCGCCGACTGTTGGTGTTTTTTTTTCATCTTCGTCGTACGAAGTCCTCCACAATTTTTGTTTTTATACACAATCTATCTCGCCTCTCAGCTATCTATCGCATTACTTTCTTCATTTTAAATCTTCTATGCTTTCTTTTTTATTATTGGAATGGACGTTGATTATCGCTTCGTAATGGAATTCGTTGAATCAGTTAAAAACGAGTGTGCGCGTGTGTGTCTCTGTGTGTGTGTGTTTGTATGTGTTTTACTATTTTAGTTATATTTTTCTCACATCAATTTTTTCGGTCGGTTTCATTACTCCGAGTGTGAATTTATTTGCGTATAATTTTGCTTCTATACGCCATTTAGTTCAGTCACGACCTTCACAAATTGCATTTCATTACGACTTAGCGATCGCATATGTTTTTTTTATTATACAGTACACGTTGATATGTTTAACGTATTTATGAACTTCGTTTGAAATTTATTGAATCGGTCTTCCGAACCTCTTTCTGTTATATCGTTCGTTTCCACTAAACGAGTAAGCCACATCACCACATAATACCCAAACTCTGTTCTCCATGTCTCTCAGACACACACACTCTCACGGACATTCTATCTTGTTAATGCTATATATACCGTAATTATATAGATTTTGTTTTTCTCTCATTCGCGCGTAGCACACACACTCGCTCGATAAATCTCCCTTTACGTCATCTATTTATAAGGGTGATAAAGACTATTTATAATATTTATATAGAAAATTTTCTTTATATTGTAACCCCGATCGCGAAGCACGATCATAGCGTGAAAAAGGGAGACAAAAAAAGCTATGCTCTTCTTTAGCGTGCCAAATGGACGTGGAACAATCGAAAGATTACATGCACTCTCTTTTTCGATTTAATAATTTTTTTTTAACTGAACAGTCAATTTGATCGCTATTCGAAGAAAGAGGGAAGGGGCAGTCTCGCATTGGCACATAATCGGATAGTATTTCAATAATAATATCGTTGGTCTAACGCCAGAAGGTCGTACACTCTATGCTCGAACACAGCCGACACGCCCTGGTGGGTTTGAGCCATCGACTCACTCGTCAGGCTTCTCTATACAGATCATATTTATACTTCATAACTAGAATCTACAATATTTTACGTTAATAAAAACAAAGCAACGAAAAAGAGGCAAGATGAATATTAAAAAAAAAATCTCGATTATATTTCGTCTAAACTTCGTCCCCGTTTCTTCTTCTACTAAGAAGAAGAGACAGGGTTCATTCTCTTTATTTGCATTTACTCAACAGTAATTTTAAGCGTTATACGATAATTAAATAGATATTTATAAAACATTCACTGAGCGCCTTCGTGGCGAGGCCATTCACATTTTTTCTGTTCTAAGAGACACGATTATCATCGAATCGTTTGTCGCAATTTTATATTTGTTTAATTTATACTTATTAAAAATCTCGCCCTACTTCACACCGGTAAAAGGCTGACTCGTTAATGATTTGTCGGTTCGTAGATCCGTCATTATTTAATACGCTCACCGTCGGCCATTCAGTTTATATTCTTTTTCTTCAATACATATTCATCGCTGTTTTACCAACAAGGGTCGTCAAATCGTTGAGCAATTGTTGTATTCTTCGAACCCTCTTCCAAAGACAATTCATATTTTATACGCCATATTTTTATCTCTTCTTTATCGAACGGCGTTTATTAGGCCGTTATTCTTTCGCTGTATAACGTCTTTCTCAGTACCTCTCATCCGTGTCAATGGAACTCCCCTATTTCAAATTCACGTTCCCTTGCTTAATATGTAAAATGTAAAGCAATTCAGGCAGTGGTTTATGCATTCAGTCGCTCGTTTGTTGCATTCGACGTTGGCAATTCTTGTGGTTCTCGTCGTATAGTAGTTGCAAGGTGTGTAATAATTTGTTTCGATTTTTTTTTTTTACATCAATATATCAGTTCCTCGAGTTTCACGTCGAGACAATAGCGTTGATACATTTGGAATGTCGTAAGTTCGCGCTACCTTTTACTTTTCCTCGTCATCAGCCTACTAATCTACGAGACGCAATTTGGAGGCGTTTCCTGATAAACGAGAGTTTTATCGTTCGCGATCTCGAAATATTCGTAGGTGACACTAGAATCGCTTTCACAAAACGATCCAACTTAATTTAAAACCACGAAATCGGTACGAGGTCGCATCTCGATTACGTTTTCACTTCAAACAATTGTTTGTTTCGTTCTTACGTTTGTCCCTTTATGTTTTTGTCTGTTGATTTCTTCGGTTACTAAAAAAATCTCTTAAACAAGAAATCCCTGCGACGTTGCGGACATTTGTGCTCGTAGCGCAGTAACGCTGTTCATTATCTTCTTCTGATGACCGACGAGCGTTATGCCGAGAGCCGTTAATTCTTGTACGGTAACTCGCGCCGCCGCTTCGAGGGTCGTTACACCCGCACGTTCGAAGCTTTCCGCGTATCTTGACATCTTGATTGATGCAAGCCATTCACTGACCGACGTCAATTGCGTCAAGTCCACTGCGTCCGGTGCCAAAGGATTTGTGCCTCTGCGAATAGGAAATAATATGTGTTAGTGGATTCTCTCGTCCATGTTTAAGCGACTTTAGTTTATATAGGCTATCAATTCACACTCCATTTGGATACATATACGATTGACGTATATACGTATTTTCAAAAGGTAATTGAGGGCTTTTTACTGGAACAAAATTTGAGTTGTTTATTCGAATCGGAAAGTGACCGTCGCGAAACTTCTGTAAGCAGGTAAATCCTCGTGCGAGTAGTTCGATGACGCCACCGCCAGGGGCGCTTTCCGATCCGAATACCTCTGTCCCGACTCTACTAGTCAAGAACATAATCGGCGAGAAATGTTTCTGCAAAAAAAAAAAACACTAAAGAACTCATAAGGAACTATAATTATCTACGAGACAATCATCGATTGTAGAAACGTTTCCCACCAGTGACGACTATGTCACTCGACTCGGGTCTTTCTACCAGACAATGGGCGAGGTTTATGTACATCTGGAAGTCAAGTACGTTTAATCGAAAACTCGATGTTCTCGTGCTTTTCTATGTAACGAAGACCATAACTGCAACATCATTTTATCATCAGATGAGTTTCGAGCCTCAAAGATTCGTCAAGACTCTATCAGTCGAGAATCCATTTCGTGAAGTGGTGATACGGTGCATTATGTACACAAAATGGCGGCATGGAGCTTCGTCCACGAACCGGTAGGATACTTTTTTTTTTGTTTTTCATAAACGGCTTATTGAATTTTGTTTACAATTTATTTAACAGGTCATCTCAAGGGAAACAACAGAGTTATTTATAATGTCAATATGATAGTAATAGCAATAATAATAATGATAATGATAATAATAATACAAATAATAATAATAATAATAATAATAATAATCGACGGGTAACTTATCCTAGGTAAAGGGTGATTGGATTTATATGATAAGTAATATATATACATACAGTAGGGCAATTAGGCTGTTAAGATCGTATTTATATACAAATTTTTTCTATACCTTAGGAAGTCTTGTTTAGCCTAATTTTACGCTGCACTCGGCACACTTAAAGGCTTTTTTCTTTTAAACGAATAAATGGGTTCAATGATAATAATAAGGTATTGTTTTTTCCTAGCATGGTAATAATACTATATAGAAATTGTAAAAAGATGAAAAAAGATGAAAAAAGAAATATGAATTCCGGTTTGTCTTCGGTCAGAGACAAATTATATCGATAAGGGCGAACAATTTACACACGGAATTGATTATTCATTACTTATGCATAAACGTTATATAGATACACTAGAGATTTTTTTTAATGGATAGAAGATGGTGCGTATATGAAGCAAGCAGTGCGTAGACAAACTAAAAGGGCGAGGGGGGGTAGTTACACAAGCATAGGTAATTTATAATACTGTTTTGAAATGGTTTTCATTTCGTTTCTTTTTTTTTTTGTAGGTAAGGGCGAGGGTTCTGTTTTGCTTGTTATTGTGTTACCTTTTGCGCGAATGCACGTTGGACGTTGACGTGGCGGGCGGGGGCGGGGGCGGTGCACCCCTTTCCCGGATTCTGACAATCGTTAGTATTGTGTTAGTGCTTGCAGTACCTTGTTTTTTTTTTTTAAAGCTTTTAGGATGCTCTTTTTTTTTGTTTCCTTCAATCTCGTCATCTACAACCTGCAGACTTTTTATCCGTCTCTTTGTCTCATTGAATCGATATCTCATTTAGAACTCTTCGATATATTGTTTTATATATTTATCTTTCATTTCGCGTCATACGTTTCATCGTCGCTTCCTTTTTTTCGCTCCCTCGAATTCCAAGACCTCTTTGTTCGTCATCCTCTCGACGCGATGACCGAGAGTAACGATTGCGGGACGCGATTTAATTGTCAGCGGTTTTTTGTTTATCCTTCAAGTTGGTTTTTATAAAATATTTTTGTCGGGAATAATTACTGCCGGTTGGGAAATATAAATATGTGCGTGATCCGTGTGTGTGTGTTTGCGTACATGTTTATCGAAATTGTATTGCATCGTTTACGCGCTCGGTTATTAAAGAAAAAAAACAACTGCCAGTGGTCCTTCGTTTAAACTAGTGTAATACATACGACAGAATTACGATTTTGTTACTGTTCGATACGGTAAAAAAAAATTGCAAAACGTTGCTCTTCCCGCCCTGTTGTGTATTACGTATAGTTCAGTCTTTGCCGAGTATAACACACTCGTGTTTTTTTTTGTTTTCCATTTTTCTCGTCTGGTGCGTCTAGACATGCTCGAAGAACTTTTCTCCACTACTGCCAATTTTTCTTCCATTTAGATCGTTCATATTTCTCTATTCATACGCTTGCCTCTCTTGGTTGATTTTTTAATCTGTTTTCATCCTCGACTTACAATATATCCTATAAATATGTCGTTTTCTTTATCTTTCAAGTATAAAAATACTATTCTACTAATGTTCCGAGCTGTGTTGCATAAGCGCGAATGCGCTCTCACTGCAGAATAAGATAAGTCTCTTGTTCGTTTTGTTTGTTTTTTTTTTGTTCATTTTAATATGATAAATTTTTTCTTTCAATGCTTCGTGTCAATAAATATCTTATGTATATGTATTGTAAACGGACTTTTGTCATTGCTTATTGAAATAAAAAAACAAAACAAAAATTGAACGAGAACAAAAATGCAGTTACTTTTGTATTAATAGTGTAGAAATTTCTCGAAAGACTATAGCGTTTTTAAAAAACTGCATGTCTAATTCAAATACACTAAGCTAACACGTATTCGTTGGTTGGATTCGTCCTTTATAACTTTATCCCTTATCTCGTCTGTCTCTTCTCCGTTTAATTTTTATCCTCCATATCTCTTTTGTCTCTATTTAATAGATTTTTAAAGAATTTCTCGCTAACTTTTTAATTGAGATTCTATAATGTCTACTAAATTCATCTGATAATAGATCTAAGCCTAGAATCCTCGAGCTAACATGTTTTTACTTTTAATTGTTCGTTCTATGGAACGAAAGAATCTGATTTAGAATTTGCCCCACCTCAAATTGCTTATCGGTTCCCTCTTTTTCCGTCCCTCTCCTCTCACCGTCCCACTGAACAACTACGTACTTATTATAATTATCCATTATTGTATAAATACGATTATAACAATCGTAAAAAACACGAATTTCTAGAATTTCTCGCTTTTTCTACGATAAATATACACGATATCATAGAGATGATCGGTAGAAAAAAGAAATCGGCAGATTCGCGTTCAGCGGCCGAGAACCCATCAAGCTTTGCTCCTGGAAAATCTCCAGAGACAAAATCTCTTCGGTGTCCAATCCCCGAATACGAAACTGCGATTCTCACGGCCAAATTCAGTCAACGATCCCGGTATAATTACCTCTAAAAAGTGTTAATCGAAAAAAGATCATGTATCTCTATATAATACGTGACACATTGATTACGAGAAGATAAAAAACTTTCTACACGACGATCGATGATAACAATGTTTACGAACAATATATGTGTGTATATATACGTTTAGAAGAAATAAAATGATAACTGGTCCGGAGGTGTTCGCGACCCGGCCACGGAAGGAATTCTCGAAGTTATGCGACGTGAAAAAAAAAAAAAAAAAAACCAAGCAAAAGATCTAAAAAAAAAAAAAAATGTCATCGAATCGCATCGTTGGCGAATTCGCGTCATTAATTATTCCGGGGAATTTGTGTGTGTGGGTGTGTAATGTTGAGGGGCTCTGTTCTTTTGCTTCGTACAGTTATTTAATTTTTCTTGATTTTTGTTTGTTGTTTGTTTGTTTGTTTTTTTGTTTGTTTTTTTTTTTTTTTTTTTTCGGACCTGTCGCGAGGCCCTCAGCCAAAGTGAGTAAACGGTACCCAGTTCGGATAAGTCAGCGGTGGTTGATGTGGTAACGCGTGTGTTGCCGCGTGTGTGTGATAGTGTAGGCTACGTCCGGCTCCCGCTGGCATTACTGGAACGGCAATAGTCGACTGGGCATGATGGGACTGATGGCCAACGGCGCCTGTTACATCTACGAACGGGGGTCCCGGACCGCCACCGCTACCAACGTTCCCTACTCCTGAGCTAGCATTCATCGACTGTCCTGCTTGACCGACAGCGGTACCACCACTTCCGCTCGGCGTCGCGTGGCTCGTGACGTAATACGGATTATGTGCCGGCGGCCTCACACTGTTGTTTTCGCATGACGCGACGAATAAACGATGAAATTTTTTTCATTATATCCACGATTGATGCGAACGAGATGATCGATGGCGAGTTGTTGTTGTTGATCGGATTGGATCGTCGTTCGTTGTTGTTGTCGTCGCAGTCGTTACAGTTGGTCGATCGTTGATGGACAGTTGGTTGGCAGAATTGGCAGTGTCGTAGTTGTTGAAGACGGGTACCAAAGACACCACAAAACCAAAACCACAAAGAATTAGCCCAGAAAAAGGGGTTGTGTGGGACGTTAGGGAGGAATTATAATTTTTGTAAATAAAGCGGTTTTTTGTTTTTTGTTTTTTTTTTCGTTTCTCTCTCCGGAAAACAACGTGATAGAGGGACACACGAAACGTGGAAAGGAATTCGGTTTCTTCTTATAGGAATGCTTTGTATAAAAAAATAAAAATTTTAAGATGAAAAAAAAAATACAAAGACGAAAAAGCGCCAAAAGCGATTGAAGCTTTCCGAAAGCCACCGCCACAAAAAAAAACGATGTTTTCAAAAAGAAAAATCAACAACTAATACAAAAATATAGTATGGCCGCAAAAAATAGTTTTTTTTTTTAAATCGTATCTATCCCCTTGTCGTCCATAAATTAATTTTGGATCCAACGCCAGATGTGAATTTTGAAGAAATTCCCGACAGGATGTTTTGTAAAAAAAATTATATATATATATACATAAATATATATTTGAAAAATGTAACAAATAAATGTGTCCAGAACATTTGCCCCTTTCCAGTAATGCCAATCAGGTTTCGACAGCCACAGCCCAGCTCTTGGATTTTTTTTATTTTCGTTACTTTTTTGTTTTTTTTTGTTCTTTTCTTTTTTATCCTCTAGCTGTTTCGGAGCTGCGCGAATAGGAGATGCGCACGTGAGCACGGTTTTGGCGCGAACTTCCGGTGTAACGGGGCAAAAACGCGAGCAATCGGGGCAAACCCCAGCATCGAGTGAGGCCCGCATATGCCGACTCGGCGCACTCTCGTAGGAATGCTGGCTCCGCACTTATCCTACAGCCTCGCACAATCGTTCTTTAATTTCGTTTATGTATCCAATCCCTCTCGCCGCACACTTTGTCTTTTCCTCCATTTCGTTAGCGTCGTCTCACGCGGCCGTCGAGTAAAAATTAATTTATGGACACGATGGTGGGCATGTGTACGAAAAAAACTCGCGCGTGGCATGCGGCAATGATTCATGTTAAAGAAATCATATACGAATGGCGCGAACGCGCTGTCCTGGGAAAATAGCGCTAAATAAAAAAAAAAATTTATATATATATGTAGACTCGTACTTTAAGGTATGTCTTATGGATAAAATAATAAAATGAATAAAATATTTCCCAGGAACGCGCAAACGCATGCGTGATGAAGGCGACATATAGTAGTAACATATTTAAAGGCCCCTGAATGATATTTTCTTGTAAATTTTATACGAACGAACAAATAAAAGTTTATTCCTTACGTATCGTTTTCTATTCCTCGACATTAAGATATGCTTCGTTATCTGTTGAATCGAAAAATTTAATCTATCTACCGTTATATTCTCATCGATCTTCTTTTTGTTTTTTTTTTAAATTTAATATCTCCATCTTCCTATCCTGAACTAGCTAAGTCGATATTCGAAAGAAGATTCGTGAGCGAAAAGAGAATACGGAGTACACTGACGATATATGATGAAATGTGTTTTACCTGTTCTGAGCGATCTTTCTCAGCGTGTCCGGGCTCCGTATGAGCTTGTCGAGTGTCTGCGTTAGATTGGCGAATGTGGGCCGATGGGTTCGTTCCTTTTGCCAGCAGTCCAGCATTAATTGGTAAATCGCCTCGGGACAATCCATCGGTGCCGGCAGCCGATAGCCCTTTTCGATTGACTTTATCACATCCTGATTCGACCAGTTCCAATATGGACGCTCGCCGTACGACATTACTTCCCAGCAGACTATGCCCATGCTCCATACGTCCGAAGCGCTCGTGAACTTTCGGAACGCTATTGCTTCCGGTGCAGTCCATCGTACCGGAATTTTTCCTCCCTTTGTGGAGAAAAAAAAATTTATATTACATTGAAAACCAGTTTTTGTGTAATTAAAAAAACGTTTTTTTTGCATATATATTTTCTTGTTGCATTAAAAAAGTTTTTTTGTTACGAATAAAGTACGTTCTATCATTATTGGAAATGTTTGAAAATTGAATACTCGAGGATTAAAAGCAGTTACTAACCCGTGTCGTGTATGCACCCTCCGTAGCGCTTTCGATCTCTCGACTGAGACCAAAGTCGGCGATTTTACAGACGAGGGCGGCGTTGACAAGTACGTTTCTCGCCGCCAAATCTCGATGAACGTAATTCATCTCGGCGAGATATTGCATGCCACTTGCTATACCCCGCAGCATACCGACCAACTGAAGTACCTGAAACTTTCCGTCGTTCGCACGTAGAAACGTGTCCAAGCTACCGTTCTCCATGAATTCCGTTATGATCATAACTGGATTGCTCTTGGTGACGACACCCTGAAGAAATATAACGTTCGGATGCTCGAACTGGCCCATTATCGAGGCCTCCGTGAGAAAATCGTTACGGGCCTTGTCCGCCGAACCAGGTTTCAACGTCTTTATCGCAACGTCGATTTCCGAACGTCCGTCCGGTGGTAATTTCAACTTGCCCCGACACACGTCACCAAATTCGCCCCCACCTGAAAATAAAAAATGTGAATAATTGTGTGAAAGTTTGTACGATCACTGTAGAGGAAGAAATCCATAGGAATTGGGCTCACCTATTATCGCTTCTATCGTGATGTAACCAGCGTCAATTTCCCGAGCAAATTCACGTACAGCTTGATTGGGATCCTCGTAGGTGTGGGGATCGACGTAACTCCGAGCACCGGCACCACCAGGTCCTCCAGAACCGGCAGCAGCGACGCCGACTGCAGGTGTGAACAGCGGTGTTGTCACTGAAACGTCACCAAAACAGAGTCATTATATTAACACTCGGGTCGGTGCGATTAACGATTTTACGAACGCAAATGTTTTCGTTTCCTCAATTTTTTCATCATATGCGTCTGTTTTGCTTTTTTTTCACATTCGCACAGTCGATATTTCGCACACACATTGTAATGTATCTATCTGTAAACTTTGTTCTGTGTCTCGACGCTACTTATTTCTTTGTCATTTATTTTTATTGGATACAAAGTTAGCGTAGATATATCGATACTTGGTTAATTGATTATTTGAGCTTTCGTTGGTCTAAATTTGTGGACACAGAACTCAGGCAGGCAGCAAAGATGCAACACGTGAAAAAAAGAACAATTTTTTTTTCTTGCACTTATCTTCATCAGGCAGACACAACAACACGCAGAACACAGAACAAAAATTATTCAGCAGCATGCATTTACAAATGTATAAAAACACTCTTTCATTCGTGAAATATATGTAAATTTTTTCATCGATTATTTCATTGTTCTCTGTGTTGTTGTTTGTTTCTTTTTATTGTTATATATCTACAAAAAACAAAGATACGATGAACAATAACGTAGTCGATAAAAGCTTGAGCGCAGTGTGAAAGCTTTGAAGCGATCTGGAGAATTGAAAAAAATGTGAAAAGTGATTGAGTATCAGAACCTTACGAGTTTTTGACGATTCGTCTATTGTACCTCTCATAATTTTTTATATTTTATTCTCGTACCTATCGCGCGATCGGATAAATCAGTTTTTTTTGTCCAGGAAAAATAGCTTGCTCTTTTTTTTTAACAATGGACTTACGCGAGGATTTGCTCTTGTTGTTGGTATGGGTTGTCACAATCGGTGAACTGTCCATTTTGCAGTGCACTGTGAACAACACAACAACCAACAAACTGATTGACAAAACGGCAAACGAAAAAAAAAAAAAATTAAAGAAAAGCAGCGGCAGCGGCGTAAGCGTCGGCATAAAAAAATTACTTGGCAAGCGACAAACTCGACTAATTTTTATCAAACGGGGCTGTCCTCTTCTACTGATAAACTTTCGTATCGTTTTACCCATTAGATTATGTAGCAAGCCAAAAGACAACCGATCATGCATAAAACAAAAACAATTCAGTAAAAACGAGATAAATTCAGCATTCAGGCAAGCACTGAATTATCGTCAACACGTTTCTCTACAAATATCTTGTGTACATATAGAGAATCATAAAGAAAAACAACAAAAATGCTGAAACAATAAAAAGTAAAACAACGAGGGATGCATGTCCGATGCGTGTGCACAAAACTACTTCGACGAAACGATAGAAAAAAAAGTCAAGTTAAGTAGAGTGAAGATCGGAAAGAAGGAGAAAAAAATCGAACATGATAAGATAGACAAAACAGAAAAAAAATGTTTGAGGTGTTTGGAGAAGACTTACTGTAGGTCACAACTAGTCCTGTAGTAGCAGGCGATTGTGTACATTGTTTCAGAGGTTTTTTTGATTTTTTTTCATAGGTTTTGTTCATGGAGGTGGCAGGTGGTGGTTCGATAGATTAGGGATATGCACGTACATGAAAAAGAGAGAATCGAAAGAAATTTCGTTAGACACATTCTTTTTGTTTTTTGTTTCATTTTTTTTTCATAATTTTCTACGAGCCAAATGGTGATCAAATTTCTTAACAACGCGATTGCTGTTCACCCTTGTTTGTGGACAAGAGTGAAGATTCTTTTTCTTTTCTTTTTTTTACGAAAGGTAAGGGGTAAGAGTTCGAAAATATATATACTTTCTAGGGTGGTTCGAGTGGGTTTTTGGTAAGGGGGGAAATTGGTTTCCAAATATTAGTCACATGACACGAGGGCAGCAGTAGTGAGACAACTATAAAGTGATAAAAGGGGGGTGGTTTCGGGCTCAAGTGAATATATATATATATATATTTATACTTTAATATGTATATCGATAATAATAATCTATAGTAAGAGGTCTAAAAGAGCATCGATTATTCGTTGACGTACCTTCGCCGTTTCTGTATTCGAGGGTATCGCAGTCACTCGGCTGTTTCTTGTTACACTCGTCTGAAGCCCTGCTGTATCGTAAAATGACATATTCAAGTTTATCGATATTTCTTTTTGCATATTGATTTTTTTTTCGTCGTATAATCTGATTTATTTACCTTCTCAGGAAAAGTACGGTCATTATTATAACAACGACAAGAAGAACTACCACTGCAACTATAGCGCCGGCAATTATGCGCACTTGCATGTTGTCGTCGTCACCAACGTAATCTGCAAAAAAAACAATAAATAATGATTGAACAGAGCATCGCTTCAAAACATTTCTTTCTACTGCTTGACCGTTTTTTAGCGGCCGTATAATTGAAAAGAAGGTTCGATGCTCACCGAGACCCATAGTGTGCGGTGTCTTTTTGTAAATAACCGGCGTGTACTCGCCCCATCCTCTCGTCGTTTTGGCTCGCACTTGAATAGCATAATCGGTGGCCGGTTTGAGGCCTTTAAAAGTTGCTGATAGATCGGAAGTTTGGATCACCGTGGCATTAGTCGCGTCATCGAAGCGCGGATAGCCTCTCACTGAAAATCAACGAAGAATCTCATCAGTTTAGTTATTCACTCGGAAGTTTTTTACAGCTGTTCATTTTTTTTTTTGCGCTAATCCGTTAAGAGATTGAACGGTCAATTGATAATCTGCTTCCCGCACCTTCGTATCTCTCAACGAGATCGCTGTCGCCGCTCAGTTCCGTAACCGGTGCGTCCCAGCTGATGCTTAACTCGCTGCTCTTGACGTTGGTGATCCTGACATTACTGACGAGACTCGGGACACTGGCTTCCGTCGTCACCGTTATATCAACATACTCCGAGCGGGCAGCCAGTGGCGATACCCCGTTCTCAGCGAAAACTTGGAACCGGTAGGTTGTCACTGCGTTCAAGCCGGTGATCGTGATCTTCGTGTCGTTGAAGATTTCCTGTACGACAAGTTTTTATTTTACATTAATTTTTTGATAAGTCAATAACGCCGATGGTTTCGTGAACGCGAGTCCATAGTCCAAAACTTACCGTATTTGGAATGTATTTGACACCCATGCTGCAGGCGTCGCAAACAACTCTGTAAGTCGTATCTGTCCGTCCGCCTTGAAGATGCGGCGCGTTCCATGATAAAATAACCGTTGACTGATCAACGAAGTTTACCGTGAGGTTTTGCGGCGCTGACGGCGGTTCTGAAAATGTACAAATGAACTTTCCAAATATCGACACAAAGATTACCATGGTATTCTTAGAAAAAAAAATAGTCAATTAAATCGAATGTACAATCATCATGAAGAATTAATTGTCTTTCGGCGTGAAATTAAAGCAAATGATTGAGACTAAAGTATCTACAAAATTTTGAATATACAGTACGTTAATGTTTCATCACTATTGTACATGAAATTTAATATACTAGCTTATACGTAAAAACTTCCGGTACTGCTACATTAAATTTCATACGATTTTTTTTACAGTAGTTCACTCGCGACTGCGGATAAAATTTGTCACGGACATTTGAATACAAGCAAGATTCATCGATTCGATGATTTGTGTAACCCGATGGGTCTTACGTGTGCACGGCATCTTTTTCGGATCCTTCGGTGCCCTGAAGAATCCAACGTCGCATCGACACTCGACGAATCCGTAATCGGGCGCTGTGCTGTGTGTCGGACATTTTTCGCACGTGTGGGAGCCTGCCTCGTGTTTGAATTTACCGATTTGACACTCGGTGCACTCCTGTTTGTCGGTGTCGGCCTGATAGCCGGGTTTGCAGTGACAACCACCCGAGGGCAAATACCACTTGCCGTCACCCTTGCATAGAAAAGTCGGCTGATCGATCTTGACCGCATTCGCGACGCAGGTGCCGACTGTTTGCTCGATCAGTGCCACTTCACGGCCAGTCGGCGTCGCAGGAAAGTGGGCGAAATTTACCGACACCTCCGGACAGCTTATGTAGAAAACTTTTATCGCCAATATCGATATGCAAGCTCCCTGATCTCTGAACGCGAAGTAAACACCCTTCTTCGTAACGGGTATGGACTTCACCTCTGTGTTTATGATCACTTCGGCATTTGTGTTGAATCTTCCCTCACCGGCGGCGATCCGACCTATTTTAAACATACAAAACAATTGAATTAAAATTTGAAAATTGAGATAAATTTGTAGAATTCCTTTTTTATTCTACTTTGAGCAATGCTGATCTTACTATGTATTTCTAAGCGTGATTGTTAGACATTTTTTCATCCGACTTTGTTAAAATAATTCTCAAATAATCTGTAACGGATGTAATGATCATTGGTGAATGCGATGATTCTTGGAACGCAGTAAAATTGTGGTTCTTTTAACGAAGTCGGGAAAAAAAAAAAGTATCGTATGCTACACGAGAGGAAACGGATTTTCACCTCATGTGATTTTTGCCCTCGCTCCACGCGGGCAGCAACCTTCACGCTAGGCGGAAATCGCGCACTTCCCTACCTTGCAACATAATATACTATTTTTCCCTCGACTTCATTGAAAATACCACATTGCTTGCGTGCAACGCGGGTAGAAAATGGCTTATTATTGACGAACGATCGTTACTAACTGATGCGCATGCGCTGGTACTATTGCTCGATAGAATTCCTAGGGCATTAATGGTCATCAGAGATCGTGAAGATTTTTCAATGCAACACATGTATTTATATTAATAAAGTCGGAAAGAATTATTCAACAAGGAAGGAGCTGATTTTCACCTAGCTCGTTTGTTCGGGATGCAAAATTTACACCCGATGAAAATCGAGCACTTTTCTCTCTCGAAGCATATTATATTATTTTTTTAATTTACCAATTAGTTTGTAACTGTCCGGCTCCCATGGCGGTGGCTCCTTCGTCGCCGCGTCGAACTCGTAGTAAAGAAGACTAAACGTTTCTTTGCAGCTCAATGCATTGCCGGGAAACAGGGAACAGTCCCGAGTCGTGAACTTTATCTCGATGTACATCCTGTTCGCCGGTCCTCTCTCTATGAACGGTGTCCATAGCCAATTGTTAACGTTTGTGTACGCAACGTCGCACACAACGTAACTGCGCCAATTTATACCCTTGTCGAAGTTCGTGAACGATTCCTCAACCCACTGTGAACAAAAAATTTAATCCAGATAAGTTGAGCAACAATTTTCAAAATAAAATAGTAAAATAAAATTTTATAGTCGAGACAGTGCAGTTTTCCCGGAGAAATTGGTAAAAAAAAAAAAAAAAAAAAAAAAAGAAGAAGAAAAATCATAAAAATGCTCGTATCGTTGTTCTTTCTCGGTTGTCTCAATTCAGGTCCGCAGTCAATCGGGATTTTCAAAGTCGTAAAAAAGAAACGTAGGATGGAAGAATATGTACATAAAAAGAGCAAAAGTTAGACCGAAGTTTCGGTGTATAAAGAAGAGAATTGAGGGAAAGTTCTCGGCGCAGGATTGCCCGGAATCGGCGAGAGAATCTCGGCGAGGGTTGCCGGTCTGTGTGTTGGTTTAAGGGGTCGTAGGGCATTCCGGGAGCGTATATAGTCCCGATACGAGGCGTCTAGTGTGCCTAAGCAATTTTGGCAGACAGCTACGGGTCTGTGTGATGAAATCGTTTTTCTTCATTCCTCTACCCTTCGTTCCACCATTTTCGCGCTTCATTCCACTTCACGGTATCATAAAAGTCCCGCCTATATCGTTCTCCTCTTCGCCCCTCGACGTCGCCGATTTATCTCTTCGCTTAGCGTTTGCGCGCCAAACTTTCGCACCGTGTTTCGCAATATACTTGTGTGAAACGGCGCGAGGGCAAGACGAAAGACGCTGCATAAAAGTTGTTACTCTTAACACCCCGAAAGCCGGATTATCGCGCGAAACGAGGGTTGAAAAAATGTTTTTTTTTCTCTCCTTCCGGCGAGTATTAAAAACGAACCTGAATAACAAAAATGAAGAGGAATGAACTTCATCTTGGAACTGTGAGTTTCTTTGCGATTTAAGTTTATCCACCCTTTCCGGAGGGTGGACGGTTTTACGAGAAAAAAAAGTGTCTTCTTTCAGTCGAAACACGTACATGAATGTTTTTGCTGTACATTTCCCCTTTTTCAGTAAAAAAAAAAAAAAAAAATCCTTTATCCTACCATCGAAACGGTGTTCGTTAATTGTAAAAGAAACGACGAGCGTGAAAGCCCGAGACTCCTCGGGCGTGGAAAAAAAAAAAATCCGTCGAATAACGGAACAGCGATGGAATAAGAATAAAAATCCGCGACTTTTATTACACTCGTATCTTTCTCGTCGTGTCTAACTCCCTTTACGTTCCATTCCCTTAACGCAGTTGCGGTGCACGCCCAGACGCTACCTCGTGGGGCGAAATGTTTCGTTCGCCCTCGTGGCGATGTAGACGAAAAAAAGGAGGGGAAAAAAAAAAAAAAAAGAAATAAGCCGAAAGATGAGAGCACGCGGAACGGACGAGTACGTTACAGCCCAAATGAAATTTCCACGTAATAAAGTTTGCGCCTCGACGTGTCTTTTCCCATTCTCTTTCGGCCCCCTCCATTCTTTTCTCTCTCCTCCATCCCATTCTCTTCGCTTCTTCCTCGCTCTCTCAATTTCTAACTCATTCGCGTTCACGCCAGTACGGCAGCACGGCAGCTTTCCAGGCGCTGAAATGAGGTTATGTTTTCGCACAGTTGCCGCTTTTTTCTTCTTTCCTTCTCTCCCTTTTATCCTCTTAGCTCCGGTCTATTCGCGCTACCTGGAAATAACATTCGCACCTCGATTTCGTCGTCCAATATTCATTCGTCGGCCAAAGCGACGCGTCGTTTTCCTCGATTCTGATTGGCCGACTCACCGCTCGCTTCGATACATATCGATATCCTCGATATCTCGCAGCGCCGCCATGCCGCTGGATGAAAAAAAAAACGTGAAAAATAGCACAGTGAAGCGTATCGTAACGGAATATTTATTTTAATTTTTCCTGCTGTCCGTCGGCTTTGAAAATTTATTTTTCTTAAATCTCTTTGATTCCCTCGCGCTCACCCCGGCCCCCGGTGAGGATCCGTGCGTTTCGGAGTTGCAGGTACGCGAACCGATGGAACGTCCAAACTCCCAGCTGAGACGGATTCCTCTTCTTGCGGACCGGCGAAGATTCTTTTTGCGGTCTCCATCTGTTACCTTCTGTCGTTTCTTCGTTTGTATTCTCGCCGGTCTCCGCACTCTTCCTCCGGAACGCGGTCAGCTTCCTCGGTCTCCGCGCTCTCGTACAATAACCCTCCTCCTTCGATTCTATTTTCTTCCTTTATACTTCCTCAGTCTCATCGCTCGCAACGTTTTATGCCTTCGTCGTCTGCCTCGGCTGCCCGGCTTGGCTCGGCCCGAAGAGACCAATAAAACTAATGGTAACGCGCTCGCACACGGGGGTAATTCCTTGCGGTCTGTTTGTCGCGAGTCGACGACCCGCTGGCTTTCGCCATTCAATACTCGAGACGAAAATTATTTTCCTCGTCGTCCGGCGAGTGCAACCTTATTCTCGAATCCTCGGAGAGCCGACGCTTCCGAGACCGATGGACCGTGAGGTCGCTCGAGGAACCGGAGAACGGACGGAAATAGGGAAAAATGTTTTCCGGTGTCGTACGTTATGCAAAGCATGTTTCTCGACGATAACGCGACACGCCATTTTTGTTTTTCCACCGTTCTACTTTCTCCACTCCCTTCACTTCTCACTCGGCGAGAAAGTAAAATAGACTCGGGTGATTCGCGTTCCAATACCAAAGTCGTAAAAGCGATCGGATGAGCAACGAATTTTCCTCGACGTCTCTCCGACGCGTCGGGTCGTTCCGCGACGATTTCCGACTCGATTCCGCGACGCTTCGCGATCGAGCCAAGCGGAAAAATTCGTATATATAAGCGTGCGAGCTGGGGGAGAGGGCTTATTGGCTTTATTTCCAACGCCGGAGCGAAGTTCATATCTGTTATTGGTGCCGGATTCGGAGGTGGGCAAACCTGAGCCACCGTGGAAATAAGGGTGTAAGGGATTGATGGAAAATATTGCCATTTCCCCGAGGCGGAGAACGGCGAATGCGGTGTGTCGAGTGCTTGCACGCTCCTCGTCACGTCTCGAGAGCACGACCGTCTCTATTCTCTATTTACTCTCATTCTTCCGTCATTACTCCGCGATCGCCGATATTGTGCTGGGCGCGAGTTCGCACGGCCATTTTTTTTTTAAATTCCTATTCCACCCTCGAATTACTTATCTCTCTCCGTGATTAAAAAATTCCTCGCGTGTATACTTTGACCGAAAAAAAAAAAAAATTCTTTTCCAAGTATTTTCTTCCTTTTCTTTTTTTTTAAAGGCGAAATAATATAGCGCGAGAAAAATATTCATGAGGGTGGAGAAAAATGAATGAAGCGCAGGAAGAACTCCCGCCAGTTAACCGATACCTACGGTCGGAACTTTTCGATCCAGTGTCTGGGGTTGTTCTTCACTTCTCAGTTCCATCCACGTTTTCTATTGGTACAAGCTTCTCGAAGCTCAACGTAGACGCAACGTATATAGATATAGGACGCGGCACTGGTGGATCTTAATATATATTGAGTTCAACCCCTCGGGAAACTAACGTTCGCTGATGCTGCGCCGGATACGTTGCCGCTGCTGTTGCAAGACGTAAGATAGCCGCGTATAGCGATACCTTCCATCCAACCCCCTTCTTCCTCCCTCGATTCTTCCTCTCGCCCACAGCCGCGTTTCTGCTTCTGCAGTCTGGACCGTCTGGCTACACGCGTGCCCTTGCACCCCCATCTTTCCCAACACGTTTTTTTTTGTTCGTTCTCTCCCTCGCGCGCATACTTTTTCTTCAACCCCTGTGAGAGCTCCGCGTCGCGGCTGAGCAGGAAAGTAAGAGCCTGTTCTTTCCTTCCTTATACCTTCTAATAAAAGCGACTCGGCAGTTCTTTTCCGCGTCTTTCCGCACTCGTATTCCACCCGACGCCCCGGTTTCTCGCTTTTTTTTTTCTTTTTCCCCCCAGCACTATCGTCCGCCGTTCTCAGCAGAGCTCCGTGGTGCCTAACTTGCGGTTTTCACTTCCGAGACTTAAATTGTCTTATTTTACGATCTCGTGCAGCACGGTATTTATTTTACCTTTATTTTTGTTTACTCGATTCACGCGCATGCGGCTCACACATGGAGCGAACATTTTTTTAATTCACGATTTTCTTATCTGAATTTTTGTTCTTTTTTTTTTTTTTTTGAGGATCGCTAACCGCGATTTTGGATTGATGGGCTTGAAAATGCTGACTGCCGATAGGAGAAACTCTGACGGCTTCGGGGCGGGTTTGCTCGGTGATCGAGAAAAAAGAAACATTTATTTCCGGCTCGAGCGAGGGCGGAAGGAAAAGGGCGGAAGATACGCCAAGGCGGCTTCATTTCGCGAGGGAATAAAGTCGTCCGGAAGGGAGCGTACAGGGCTCGCGGAGATAGAAGGATCTCGCCCAAATGTACATCCAATCTCTGCGGAGCAGAGGATTTATTTATACCTTCGTGGATCTTAACCGTATAACAATTTATGGCATGCAGACTTTTGAGGGAGCTTTGCATTCTCCTGAATTTAAGATTTCGAAACCCCTCACTTGCCTCGAGCTTATACGCCGTGAAAAATTCGACTGTGCGCGCGCGCGAAGCGTCGCTAAACGTCGCGGGTCGACGGGAAATTGATCGTCGAACGAAAAATTTGCCGAAATTTTCGAGCTCGAACGATCCACGGAGACGAAATGACTTTCGTGCCCCGGCCGATTAACGGCTCACACGATTTACTAAGCATCATCCATTGTGCCCGATTTTTTTTTTCGGAGGGCGAGTCTGTGACGTGAAAAAGAAAAATCAGCGACGGGACAATAAGGGCAACGAGCGATCCGTCAGGCGTTTTTGTAGCCATTGTGTCCAGCGAGAGTCTATCAAAAAATAGTACAAAGTCAGTGAATCCCCCCCCTGGAGAGCCGACGGTAACTTTTGGGTGAATCGCAGCGACGAACCTAATCCGATTATCGAATACATCGGCCGGCTTGCCGTAACGAAAAAATATAGATTTTAGAAGAGAATTCGACGAACATTTATTGTCCAGAAAAAAAAAAAAAAAATCGCCCTATTTCAACATTTTTCATCACTTTTTCGATACAAACCGAAAAATGACTCTGGTAAAATTCGCTTGTCGGCTGCTGATAAAAAAAAATTTATTCTTTCAATTTGACGTCCGTCAAAGCTCTACCAAAATCTCTACCAGAGAGTGGAAAATTCTACCCGAATAAGAATCAAATGCTACTGAATAAGAAATAAAACTGTAACAGGTTGAAAATAAAACTCAAACGCAATAAAGCGCCACCGTCTAGCCCTGCTGCACTTCAGTCGAGTTTTATTTCCATTCCGATAGTCTCATTTTGATTCCGCTTATTTCTTTTCACCTGACGACATTTACCAAAATAAAAGTAAAATTTTTTGGCAGCTCGCACGCCCATTTTTTTCTCCCAGAAAAATGATAAAATTAACGGGGGAAAAAAATGATGGACATTTATAGACAAAATATATTTGCCGAACGTACGAATATTTTTCACCTTACGTAATTTCAAACTCCTTTTTTTGTCTCATCCTGCGTCAATGAAAGTTCCGTCATTTGTCCGCGCTCGACACGGGCAGCGTCTAGTTTCCTGCTAGATAACAATTTGTTTCGGTAACCGCAGGCCAAAATACAAAAGATGCCCGAAATGTTTGATCGAGACCCAGAGACCGCGGCAAAGATTTTTTTTTTTTGCAACATAGATCGCGGTCTCTCCGCGTACAAACGCCGGAGCGGAAAGGCTCTTCAAAAGAAGTCAAGAACGCGGCCGGCGAGCCGTGGAAATTCAAAGGATCGAAAAGCGGACGGTTCGCGATGATGTTTCGTGTGTTTCACCAGAAAAACCGCAACGTCCACCCTTGATCGTTGCAATATCGCGCTCCATACGTTTCGACCGAAAAGCCCTCCACGGTACTCTCCTTTTTCATCCCTCGTTTCGGTATTCTCGACATATTGTCATTTCGCCCTCCCCGCCTCGAACTCCCGAATGACAGAAAAACGCGTCGGTCTCTGTCGTCTCCTTCTCTAACATTTTCCCCCATTGCAGATTCGTCAATAACTGTCGACGAAAGCATTTCGTAGTCGGGTCAGGTCGGAGGCAAGAGAGGGCGGAGGGTGAGCCGAATACTGGAGCGAGAAAATTAGAGAAACGAGGGAGGAAGAGATACGGGGATTGAGGGGTGTTGTCGAGTCCCGTTCGCTTCTATTATTCGGTTTCCCGGTCCCTTTTCCTATCCGTCCGATCGTCGAAATCGGCCCCCTCACCCTACTTCTATCCGGACCGTGCCTGCGAGGGACGTTAATAACGGGCGGCGGCAAAAATCATTGCGACCCGTCGGCGATCGTGTCGGATGATATACATAGTCTTTCATGGACGTTGCAGATGCGACGATAGACTTTGCTGTACGAGATCGGTGATGATCGCCGACAGGACCCCATCGATCGGTGAAGGAAACCGATGATTATCGTGATTCACCGAGTCTCTTTATTCGGACACCTAAAAAACGGGGAGATTCGTGTAAGTTTCTACTTCAGGAGCGCAACTTCCGCATCGTCCCGGATACTCTCGTACTCCGTAATGTATTTTGTGTTTTTTTTTTTTTTTTTTACATTTGTTTCTCATATTTTCTTGCAAACGCCTGAGATCCATGTCGGAATTTCGGTGGTTCGAATTGTGAGAAATTTTTGATCAGTTGTTTTTCGGGAGATCTCTCGAGACTGGGGATTTTTGGCGGGAGACGTTGAAATTTCGGGGCTGCCTCTGTCGTGGAATTATAACGATTTCCACTCACGATCCTGACGGTGTGTACACACTGTCAATGTTGTCAATGGATCCAAGCGACTGACGGCTCGCACCCTTCGTCGTATTTATTCCCGTTGTCCATCCTCGACGGTACGCCACGGCGTTCCATCAACTCCATTGGGGGGATGACTGGGCGTGATCACGTTCCGCATCCTCCGGGATGATGTTTCTCACTCCACAGTTCATTCGCGCTTGCAACGGGTCATGCATACTCTATGTAATTTTTGTCCTTCGACCGAAGCTCCTCCTCCGTGTCCCATCGTCCTTCGACTTCCTCTGTCCATTCAACTGCACCCCCTCCGACACGAGGTACAAATTCCCAGGACCGTGGTTTATCCCATGCTAATGAAAATTTCGGCTTGGAAACGCCGGCTGCGAAATTTCCCGCGACTCGCCGTGTCTTTCGGCCTCGAATACGGGTTGAGTAATCGGACTATATAGTTTCGACAGAGTGACAAATCGAACGACCAATAAAATTGAACGAACTATATTTTTTCGAATAAAATGTACATTTTGCAAAAATAATTTATCTTCGAAAAGAATATAGATTAAAAAAAAAAAAAATTGATATTCGAATAAAATATACATAAAAAAAAAAATGGATATTTGAAAAGAACTATAAATGTGAATCGAGAGACATTGATCGGAATAAGGGAAGCATGAGTGAACTTTATTCGCATCACCTTAGAGGTTCGTCTCGATTGTTTTGAATTTTTTTTTTTTTTTAAAGGGTCGTCTCGACTATTTTTAACTTTCTTTTTTTCTAAAGGGTCGTCTCGACTATTTTTAATTTTTTTTTTTTTTTCTAAAGGGTCGTCTCGACTATTTTTAATTTTTTTTTTTTTTTAAAGGGTCGTCTCGACTATTTTTAATTTTTTTTTAAATTTTTTTTAAATTTTTTTTTTAAATTCCGAGTTAAATTTGCTCGAGCAAGTGTGCGACCATTAGGGTACGCGTCGACGTACAGAATGGGGCATGGGCCATACCTCGCGAACTCCCTCCTATCGCGACGAGAAATTGACTATATAATGGATTCCCGGTACTGCTATACGTCAAACTGACAGGTCCAGCAGCAGCGGCACAGCCGGGCACACGCGATCTCCAGGCGAGAGATGGTCGTTTCGCTCGATAGCGAGACGAAAGGGGAACCAGGGGGGGAAAAAGCGAACAAGCCGGGGAAGGATACGCTACGCTGCTGCAGCAGCAGTTGTAGGCAGCAATCGTAATAGGTTCACGCCTGCCCTCTCATCGTACTCGTCGTTCCTTCGATATTAAACCCAGAGACATCATCCACCCCTCATGGACATTCCGCATTGACGGCTGCCGCTGTTACGAGCCCGTCGCACCTAATTCGCGATGATATTCCAGTCGTGGAATGGAAGTCCCCCGAACGCAGCCGGTGCATCGGCTCCGAACCAAGGGCTTTCGGAATGTCTAGGCACGACCGATATCGTAACTCCCGGGACGACTGTCCGGGTCCAAAAATTACGAGGCACCCATTGGGCGTGCACATTAAAAAAAAAAAAAAAAAAAAAAAAAAAATCGTTTTTGATATTTAGTGATAAGATATACGTGATATGGAATTGAGGCGGAAAAATTGAAATTTGAATTAAAAATGTGTTTGTAGCGATTGAGTAGCATAACTTTCTAGTGAAAGATCCTTATCTGAGATGTGAGAAAAATATTGTTAAGGGGAAATACCTTCGATAAAAATACATAGGAATAATTTGACAATGGCCCGGTTTTTTTTTTTTTTTTTTTTTTTTTGGAATGGGCTGCTCGAAAATTGGAGCATCCTCTTCAGGGGTGAAGTATGGAAAAAACGGTTGACAAACGCTTTCTCATGTTTTGGAACATTCCGATAATATTTTAATTGACATCTCTTTTTTTTTTTACTGGAACAAAATTGTGTTTGTGACAAGGGAGTATTAGAATGTAATTAATAAAAAAATTAATTATAAATGCGACTTGGGATCTTTGCGTCAACGTTGCGTGGCACCGAAAGATGGACTTTGAGATCGTTTCGTTAACGGAGAACGTTATCGTCTCTCGCCCTTCGTGATCCTCCATACAATTCCGGCTCTAATTCGAAACTGGAATTTCGTTCTCCCAAATCTTAATTACGGATTCACGAAGTCACAATGTAATGGGCCATTTGGCCAAAAGTTTTAAGGGTAACGGACCGAGGGCACACGCGGTGTCTACGCAGATTGCGTGGAAAACTTCGGCCGACAGTGTTTCGTCCGTAACTCTCTTACGCACTGCTCGCACTCTCCGCTGCTCGGCTAAATCTCAGGACTGCTCCGAGTCGCGCCCCTTCGGGACGCGGTTCAACAGTTAAGAAAAATTATTACCCCTCGCAGCAACGATAAGGATGATTGCAATAAAATTCGTCTCTCCCCGACAAACTACACCTCGAGGTCTGCTTGCGCAATTTTTTTTGTCCATTTTTCTTCCAGACTTTCTTAATTTTCAAACATAAAACTCGAGAAAATATATCGTTAAAAAAAAAATAAATGAATTATCGCATTGAATTTTTCTTTTCGCCTCGGGACCGCGATTTGTTTCCTATTTCTATGATTTATTTTTTTTTTGTAGATGACGTTGGAGTGAATCGGCTCGAGTTTGAATGCAGCTCTGGTACGAGTCGTTGAGAAGCGTGTAAAATAAATGTGCGATATCATTTAACACACTTCTCCTTCGCGATTGCACAACTTACAGGCAATGTTGTCGTACGTTGATCGACTCGATTCTTCCCCAACAACGGACACACACGTGTATACATAAATGAATATGCATCGAGAGACGCGGCAGCGACTTTTTTCCATTTATGAAGCGAACTTGGTTACCCCAAGTACTCGTGATTTGTACCGGCAATTTATTTCATATTTATTTCCGTACTGTCGTTGAAATAATTTTTTCTCAAAGAGCTCGCCAAGAAAAAAATTTACCCAGTTAAAATCAGTCAGCGATTTTTGACTAACAAAAACGTATCTGACCGGAAAAAAAAAAAATTAATAAAAAAAAAATTAATAAATAATAAATTAAATAAATTAAATAAATAAATTAAATAAAATAAAATAAATAAATTAAAATAAATAAATTAAAATAAATAAATTAAAATAAATAAATTAAATTAAATAAATTAAATTAAGTAAATTAAATAAAATAAAATTAAATAAATTAAATAAAATTAAATAAAATAAATTAATAAAAAAATTGACTTTTTTTTTTGCAACTATAATGTGCATTCGACTTTGCGTTTTTCGTGCGAGAATCGCATTCGAGTATCGACACTTGTGTACATTGGCGTACGCGGGTTTGCTCGGGAGAGCAGTGCGCGAGAAGGGAGGCGCGGAACAACCCAAGGTGCGCGCTGCTGGGAGATTAGATCTACGAGTATCGATCATGCATCGGGAACGTTGCTTTCCCATCGATTTACTAATGGAAAGACTGGTATTTATGTGAACGGCCTTCGTTGGTCGTTGCGCCTGAGCACTCCGAGTTCGCCCGACTCCACACATAATAATCCTCTCTCTTATTCCATCCCCCTCGCCGCCCCCCTTTTTTTTCTCCCTCCTCTTCTTCTCCCTACGTTTCTCATTCGCCTTCGCCCTCGCCGGTTATAGTTCTGTCTCGCGCGGGTTTCTTCTTTCCCCTCCCTCGAATCGTTGACTAAACCAGACGTACACGCACAAGCAAACACTAACTATATATATATATATATATTTATATATATATATCTGTCATCCGGGCACGAGTATTTGACGAGAATCTGTTTATTGACACACGCCAGCGAGAACTCGAGAGCGCCATCGGCCAAAAGATCCAATGCGTGTATCCAATGCGTGTGTGTGTGTGTGAACCATAGCGTTAATGCGTTTCCAACGAGACTAAATCGACGCAGTTTTTCTTTTTCTCGCTTTTTTTATTTCCAAATTAACCGAGGGGCTCGATATGTTGAGATTTTTTTGAACGAACATGCCTGGCAATGTTTGTGGATGTTTCTGGGGCGGAAAAAAAAAGACAGATTTTTTTTTTTTGTTTAATGTGTGTGGGCAATCAAGGAGCTTTAAAGTCTCCCGGATGACTCGACGGATGGCGTTTTTTTTTTTTTTTTTTTTTTTTTAGGGGGAACGAACGTTTCCGTTTTCCTTTTTTTTCCGGGGATTGTGAAAGCATCGCGGGGTAAAGTGTTGCGGAAAAAGCGTGAGGAAGCTTTGGCGAGGAGGGGATGACTTATAATTGGCGCAATTCGGTCTCGATGTGAGGGTGAGATGTACCATTTCAGTACCTTTCAGTAGCGTCGGGATAAAGCATAGGAAACCCGTCATTATTCCACACGAGATGCTTCCTTTCACCCCGAGAATAAACGGTGGAAGTAACAGAAAGCGATCGTTATAGTACATTCGAAGAATAATGAAGACTGTGAGGGGCTCGAAAGCCCTCGACTCGACACCGAAACTGCGGACTCTAAAGATACGAGGAAAAAAAAAAAAAAAAAAAAAAAAAACAAAAAAAAAATTGTTAAATTTCTACCGCAATCGACATTTTTATACGTCGAACATTTTTACAATTTAATAGACAGCGTTAGATTCGCTCATTCTGTGAAAAATTCTTGAAGAGATGTTTATATATTAAAAAAAAAAAAAAACAATTTTAACGCCGGATTAAATCGTCAACGTCGAGAAAAATTAAAATGGCTTTTTTGTTTTTTTATTGAAATTAAACGTATAAATTTGATCTAATGGCGCCAATGTGGGGGAGAATTTATAGCAATGTGTATTTAAGGGCAAACCCCTCTTCGCCACAGATCGTTATCGTCCCTTCGGTGACGATGATAAAGTGCGAGCAAGCTCGAAATATAGCGGAGCGGTGTTAATTCAGTTGTCAGTCCTCGCACGCTTCCGTCCTCCTCCTCTTCGTCGTTGTTTATTTATTTTTGATTTTTTGTTTCTTTTTTTTTTTGTTTTTATATCTACACCCATCGTTTCCAACGCTATCGCTACCCGAATTTCTTATCTATCACGCTTCTGCTTCTCCCTCACTCCTCTTCCTTATTCTTTGGTTTTTTATTTTTGTTTTTTCTCTTCTCATTTATTCTTCACTCGATCACAAGTGCGCGCACGAGCCGCCACCCTCGAGAGACGAAAAGATAATTTTAACGACCCACATTTCTCTTTCCGTTATCTTTATACGTGTCTCCTCTTTGCCCGAGCTTCCAAGTGACCTTTGAACACGAGAATTCAAGTCGGGCGTAACATTGAACGAAACTGTTTCCTTTTTTTTTTCTTTTTTTTTTTTTTTTTTTTTTTTCTCGACCGAGCCTGGACAACTTATCGATAACCCCTGTGGAGTTCCTCGGCTCCTGTTGCCGTTCTCGGGTCACGTGTCACCCGATTTTTTTTTTTCTTCTTTCTTTTTGCCCTCCGCCTCGACTAACTTCTACGACGAAAGTCTGCCAACGAGACGAGCGAAAGCTTTCTCCAAATACCGATTAAACTTCCATCCACCGCGAAACCATTTTTCCAACATGAAAATAAACGCGTCCCATTTTTCCAAACAATCGCGAACGCGAGAATGTTCATTCCGCGACCGGAAGTCTTTGGACGATTGTGAAATTCCCGTGCGTGAAACAGCTCGACGCAAAATCCAAGAATCCCCTCCCTCCATCTTCGAAGCCTCCACACCGTCGATCACGACTATTTCCAAAATTCCTCCGCCAACGACTTCACAACTGTTCGATAACCATGGCTGATTAAAATCGTCGATGCGACCTCGCGACTCCTCTCGTCGACTCAGTCCGCCTCAGAGCGAAGCTGTTCGGTTCGTAATGCATCTGTACGTTTCCCATTACGATTCGGCGCGCGTGGGTTAAACTAACGACACGGGGTGGCTTCGTAGGTGGCTGAAACAAGAACGCTAAGGGCGCGCAAAGGAACCGAGACTGGCTGGAAGGAGGAGGGGGTGGCGGGGATTGGAAAGGACAAGGATGAGGGTTGTTTTAGTCGGAGGCATGTCTCATCCCGATTCGGGACGTGTTACCATGGCGACCGGTACGTGACCACATTGCCTCACTCGCAGGGGGAGGAAAGACGAGTGATAGAGTCTCGCGGAGCATCCCTACCATCTCCCGGTCCCAGAGATGCTCCGAGAAACACGCGGAGGACAGCCTTAGGGCACGAGCGATAGAAGCTTTATATATATATATATATATATATATATATATATATATATATATATATATAGTATGTGTGTTACACGCTTCTAGTACAGCATCATCGTGTTCGGGTCTCCAGAGGTTCCCAAAGGCCTTGCGAAACAGGGACGGTAGACAAACACCCGGACCCAGTGACGATGTCGGAATTACAGAGAGCGTCGAATATTTTGTGGGGTTGATGGAAAAATATAGAAATTTTTTTTTTTTTTTTCACCTCATCGTGAGATTGTCAATGATGTGCGATGAAAAGATTTTTAAAAATATATAAAAATTTATATCTCCATCACTTTGTAATTCGTGGTTTTTTAAATCTCTGGTCGACATTTTTTCCGGTGGAGGTTGTTAGAGAATTTTTTTGGTAGATTTTTTTTTTTTTTTTTTTTTTTCATGAAGATTCATTTTTTTTTTTAATCGGAGAGAAAATTCACATAGCGCATGGATTACCACCGCGATCGCAATTTGTAGTTGCTTCGACGGGAGGGGTAATTTTTTTTTTATTTATAGAAAAAAATAAAATAAAATAAAATCAGTCGATGGCTTCGCGAGCGTCGCGAGAAGTTCGATGAGGAAGGAGGGTGGATCGGCCATATGGCGCATAGGAAACGCTGCAAGTGCCTCGTGCACCGTACACGAAGCGAAGATATACCTCCGGCAATGGGGAAGCTTTACCAAAGGGCCGAGAATAGATTGACTCTGTAGGCTACACGTTGGAAATTAAGCGCACTAAAGGGAACCGCAGGCGCATTGGATTCTGGCAAAGATCCGTATAGGGGTTGGTCCTGCGGAGGCCAGCGGGACTCCTTTGAAGGGTGCCGACGCGTCGCGCATCGCTGATCTCCCAAAAAAACGGTAAGGTCCTTTTCACGACAAATTGGTCGACGAAGGCCCTTCGCTATCTTCCCGTTCCCCTCTCGCGCCGCAAAATTCTCGCTTACACTGCAAGCGAAAAAAAAAAAAAAAAAAAAAAATTACGGCACCCTCCTCTTCTCCGGAAAAAAAGAATCGAGGTGTGCGGGAAAAAAAGGAACTAAAGAGAGGTTCCAATGCCCGCTCACGCAGATCTTAGAGGGGGTGATTCATCGAGGGGTCGTTGCTTCGTTATCCCGAAACTGCAACCCCACTGTCGGACGATAAATTTTTCGAACAACGAGAGTCTCTTTAAAATAAAGTAATAATAATAATAATAATAATAATAATAATATATGAAAAAATAGTAATAAAAATAAAAATGAATTCCGAGATCCGACAAGCTCGGTTTGCGGTGAAGCGAGTTTTGTGGTTGGAACGACGATGTGGGATACGAGAACGAGACGAGGCACGAGATCTCGGCAGCAAGAAATTTACGATCGTCATAGACGAGTAACGAAGACGACGATGACTCTCCGGGATACTGGGAATGAACTCCGGGACTTGATAGATGCCAGCGCGGTGGAACGATCCTTCCACAAACGTTGGAAAAAAATAAATAAATAAAAGATAAAGAAAAAAAAAGAAAAAAAAAAAGATGATCCGTCCGGATAATCTTCATTCATAAATTTCGTTACCGCTCGCGGTACGAGGGATAAAGTAGTTATTTTCATACGCTTCTCGAACAAGGTTTCCTACCGAGTCGAGTCGCGACGAACGGGAAAGAAAAATTGTCCGATGCGAGCTTTCGACCAATGACGCGTTAAAAAAAAAATAAAAAAATAAAAAATAAAAAGAAAAATCAAAAGAAGAATACGAATGAAATTTTTTTTAAATTACACGAAAAGTTTTTGTTTTTTCCACGGGAATACAAAAAAAAAAAAAAAAAAACAAACAAACCATCGACTCGGATAAGACGAGAGTAGAGTGATAAAAAGTGATGTGAAAATTAAATGCACGCTGTCGGGACAGCGAGAAAAAAAGCCTGGGGCATTATTGGCGCGACAGTGAGCCAAGATTCATCGGTATTACACTGTCGTCCGCACGTGTCGTCGTCGTCGTCGCTTAGCAGCCGAACGAGTGAGCCGAGTAACGAGCCGAAAGTTAATTCCTTCGATTGGGACGAATGGCTCTCTGATTTTACAAATGAAATCTTAACCAGATGGAATTCGGCCCACACGTATCTCGTCCGGACACACGTCTCGTTCTCGCTCTTAATCGACGGAGAGAGAAAAACAATGGCGAGGCAAATGATCGCGAGGGAGAGGTAGAGCTCGAACATTAGTAAGCCGCAGGAGTGGCCACGGACTGCCAGACGGACGGACGCCAGTCGTTCTATCTATTTTTCTTTCGCACTCTCTCAACCGTACTGTAATATCTCATCCAGTTAAAACGCTATCAGTTTTAATAAAAGATCATTCGTCGCTCGCTTGAAACTCGACCCGACACGAGACAGATTTTCGTTGTTTTTTTTTTTTTATCGTCTCAATGTTCCGTTCTCGCGATCGTGAAATCATCGAAAGGCTTCGAGTAGATATTTAAAAAAATTAATGAATTACCTATAGAGTGGCGATGAAATTTTTTTTCCCGATCGGTTGAAAAATATTTAAATTTGAGGTTGGAGTGGTTTTAATTTAAAAAAAAAAATTTCTTTTTTTATTTATGCGAGGCTTCCCGGGCGATCGATCGAGACGTCCGGATGATAAAAGTATCGGCCGGTGAGCGAATGTCTCGCGTCGAAGAACCCGATCGACGGCGAGTCCAAGCCTCAAAGTCACTTTGAATGAAATCCATCGGGTATAGATTGGTTCCTCGACTTATTTTTATCGGTATTACCAGTCCGAAGACGTTTATTTACCGTTTCACTGTGTGGTCGTCTCGTCTGGCGGAGCGGCCGAGGCGATTAATGAAAAATCGAAGTGCTGGATCGGTTACGGATCAACGTCGAGTCATAGGCGATTTTTTCAAACGATTGCCTATTACGATATCGGTGAGTGAACGGTCAAGCTGGTCGAGGTCATTGACCGCGCTTACGATTATCCACCTTAACTTTTTTTCCAATTCAATTTCAACGGAGCGATCGATTCTACGTGAAACCAATTTTCTCCACATCGTCCACGAAACGATTGAAGTTTGGTAAAATTTTTTTTTTTTTTAAGTTGGGACATTCCGAATGGACGAAAGAAAAAAAAAAAAAAAAAAACACAAATGTTAACAAATTTAGAAAAAGGTGCTGGACAATATTAATTTAATGTACTCGGGTGGAAATGGAAATTGCGAATTGGTTCAAAAAAAAAGTGCGAGAATCAGGAAAAATAATTCGTCGTGAGTGTTCGGATGGTGAGAAGGATTGTAGATGAAAATCTTCGGAGTCGGCAGCCGTCGGGTCTGCAATCGTGATATCTAGGAGCCGTAAACAAGAATGGCTAACGAGTGACGAAAGGGATTAGATTAAATGTGATTTAAGTCTCGAACAAAGAGACCGGCAAAGGAATAGACGCTGCGGATAGTGTTGAAGAGTCACTAACCGACGGATATAAATGCCTTAACTGTTACAGAATGCTATATTATACTGTGTACATGCTTGGAAAAATAAAAATTCTCATTCAGTGGGCAAATCTATGGGGTACGTAGATTCGCTAGGATCAGCATTAAACCAGTATCAAGCACGAGCTTTGAGCCGGTGGAACAGCGCCGACAGTCCGTCCAATTTTACACAAAATAAAGTAACATGGATAAAACTGAAAATCGACTCGGTCGGTAACAAAAACTGGAATTCACTTTTCTCAAGGCTCGTCAACGTTTCAAGCTGATTTACACTTTTTTCGACAATTCTACGTTGGATAATTTTTTTTCAGCACCTTTTCGATACACCCGATAATATAAAGTCCAACTCGCTCTCGTTTCTCTGAAACTTGCGCGAACTGAACACCATTCGACTACCTACAATTTAATATCCTCGACGCGGATAAAAAAAAAAAATAAAAATAAATAGCAAACATTAACATCCGCAAGGTAGTCGGAGGAAGGATCGCGTCTCGTTCTTCCCGGTACGGTTAATCGGGTGATCGACCAACAGGCAATATCCAGGATCTTTTCTCGGTAGGCAATCTCATCTCGGCGATACATATTTTCACCTCTGTCCTTATCGTCTCGGCCTACCGGCTCCGCGCAATAGTCGCTGTTTTTTTTTTATTCATTTTTTCTTTTTTTTTTTCTCAATGTATTTATTTATTTATATTTCGTCGTATCATTGTGCGCGATCGGTTTTTCGAACTGGATCTTCGGGGCCGTCGCCGGTCGATTCTTCGGGCCGATGCATCGGTTTGCCAACCACCGAAGAATGAAGAATGGAACGGCTTATCTACCAGCCGTTGGTGATCAGTCTCCGGACGCTTGCGCTCTGCTCTACTGAGCACCGGTGCTTCGGCAACGATAGACCTCTTCTCTCGGATGTTTGTGCAGCGGGTGTTCCGCGTGTGCACAACGGATCGCTCCGGATCTCTCTACCTCGCTTATTACAAACGCTCGCTCCGCAGAGTTTCTTCCTTACTCGTGCATCGAACTACGAGCCCGCCTAGCAAACAAAACGGATCGGTTACAGATTTTCTCTGTATCGGAGCGATGGATAACTATTTATCATCTCACAATGCCCGTTACGCATAACCTCCGTCGATAATCTATGAACTTTCTGTATAGCTTCGTCCTGTACCGGGGCGCATTAATCATAAGAGCGATGCGCGAGCGCACGGGCAAGGTGCATTACCGAACCGCTCGGAAACAGCGGGTTTTATGAATCGTCCTTTTTTTTTTTTTTTTTTTTTTTTTTTTTTTTTTTTAAATATAAATGTCTCGCACCTTTGATTCGAGGCGGCGCTTCGAATATTTGAGGAGGAGTCCGGGAGAGGCGATGGGACTCGAGGAGGAGAAGAAATCTCGGAACGACTATCACGGAAAGAAATAACGCGCGACGAGCGCGCTGCACAAGTCTCACATATCACCGCGTGGCGTCCTCAGAATTTCGTATATGAGTGAAGTTGGAAGGCATTTAGATGCAGATAGGCGCGCGGATGGGAGAGAAAAAAAAAAAGCGGTCGGTGACCGGTGAGGGCGACTGCGGAGCGAAGGACGAAACACCGAAACGCCGGAATGGTAAAAACGACGTGAGAATCAAAGACGAAATTTTTCACATCATTTAATTTTAATTTTTTCGACTCGATATACATAGACTCGTTCCTCACTCAATTCGTCTCACGCTCGACGATACTTCGGTCGAAAAATTAGCGACGACGATACCGAAAACTTTGAATAATCGGAGGAGAGAAAAAGAAAAAATTGAATGTTCGAATTAAGGAGTCCGCGGCACCGTGAACACGAGAAAGAAAATTATTCCCGGTGTTCTTTAACTTCTCGGTAAGATCCAAGGAAACAGAATGAAGGTTCTCTGATGTTGCCCTTGCCAAAACTTTCTGATTCTATCATCCGAACTTATCCTCCTTCTGCGATCTCTTCGTCTCCGCTCCGACCGAACGTTAGAATTCTCAGTCTTTCCCTTTATCCTACCGGGGAATGATATACAGGACTCGTTGCACTATACATATCTATATATATATATATATATATATATATATAGCTCATAGCCTCGAGCTGTGCAGAAGAGAAGCTCTGGAGCGAGCGAGATAGGGAAGCAGAGCTTCCTCCATCAAGTTGTTCAAATACTCGTGCTAATTCTGTTTGGCCCGTTTGTTCCAACGCGCCACCCCCGTTTCTGCAGCCTAGTCGGAGCCTCCGTGAGCTCGCCTCCTTGTTTTCCTCGACGGCCTTACTTGCCCCCCCTCCCCCCTCCCCTCCAGCATTCTCCTTCTCCGCTATTTATTAATAACCCGACTATGTATTCCCCAAGCCTTCGTAGCCATATATCCGACCCGTCGTCTTTCTATTTGTCTCCTCCGCCCTACAAAGCACACACTTATTGCGTTACGCTCACGTTAATTAGCTACGCTGAGCAAAAACGATTATAGGATAACGGTAAAGGGGCTTCCTCAGCTCCTTCGGCTTTTACGCGGAGAACCGAGGAACAAGGCAAAAATAATTGCCGACGACGACGATCGAACGAAATGACATTGGATTGTGGAAGAAAAAAATTAACGAACGCCGAGTTTTTCGACGGATGTCGATTCGTGAAAGCTCATTTTTCTGGGATAGATTTTTTTTTTTTTTTTCCTGTTTCATCCGTAGCTTCGGGTTTTTTTTTTTTTTTTTTTTTTTTTGCGGATGATTTGGCATTGGGTGAAAATAATCGTCGACGAATGTTTTGACGATTCGGGTAAAAAGAAGAAAAAAACACATTGGGGCCGTGTTTCTTCGAGGATGATACGAAAAATGCATTTTTCCGCTATTTAATTTTTTTTTTTTTCGTTTTATATATTTTTTTTATTTTTATTTTTCGGAATAATCTCGGCGTCGACGTAGAAGTGCCCTTTGACGACCGCCCGATTAATCCTATCCTCGAAGTTAGTTTGATTCGACCTAATCGCGAACGGAGGTTTATCTGAGCGAGAATTATCGGGGGGGGGGGGGGGGGGGGGGGGGAAGAGTAACGCGAGCCTCGCGGAGGATTCTCGGGAACTTTCCAAGGATCGTATTTCCTTCGGCCTCTTAACCCAGATCGATGGTTACACGTCTCTGGTCGAAAGTGGCGATAGTTGAAAAAAAAAAAAAATAAATAAATAAATTCACTTTAATTTATAGTGGTGTCCGGTGGTTTTGCACCCAAGAAAAATCGGTTTTTCTCGTTGCGATCGCCGAAAAACTAGTGACGTCGACTATCGAACCGGAAGTGAGGTCTTCACCTTTGGCCAAGCCATCGGACCGTGGCCGATAGATAAACAAAAAGGTGCAAAGTGGTGGCCCTGTTGGAGAACAGTTTTAGGTCAGCGCTCGCCCATACGCGCAGCGTATATATCTATATATAGACGTTTCCTATTCCGTTAACCGATCGACTTGCCGTTTATCCGAGGTTAGCCTCCTTTGCTCGCGCCGCCGCGACAGAACGTATCGGCCGTTCTTCTCGAACTCGCTCGTTTAGCGTGCAGACACGAAAAGAAACCGTGGAGAAAAAAAGAAGGAAAAAAAAAAAAAAAAAAAAAAAAAAACGACTACCGAGACTCGGCGGTACGATTAGCGAGTCGGTACTAACGATCCGGAATACCGCGGTCTCCGATAGTCAAGAAAAAAAAAAAGAAAAAAGAAAAAAAAAAAAAAAGAAGAAAAAAAAAAAACGCGAAGCACGAACTTACGAAGCAGGTCGAATGATCGTAAAAATTAAAAGTGCTAAATAAGAGGTCGAAGTGACGGAATGAGAGCTAAAGCGACGGACCGACGACGACTGGAAGATGTAGATTTTTTGAAAACGATGGAAATCAAAGAATATCCTCCGTCTCGTATCGCATGAATTCGAAGCTTGCGAGAGAAAAGCAATTTGTGAGCGGAGTGAATCGCGTTGCCGAGCACACGTACGCAGTGCGCACATGAATTAAGGCAGTGTCTTCGTGTCTCTCGTGTGCACAATTCTTCGCTCGGGCACGGTGAGAAGTGGAGGAACAAGAGGAAGAGATGGGAAGCGATAGATGGAAACGGGGAGGGAGAAGCTCCGCCGTCGAGTAGGGGAAACCGAGCGAACTCCGCTCGCGACGAGGATGAAGAGGACGAACGAGAAGTTGCGGAAGAAGAGGATGAAAAAGAAGGAGAAGATGAAGAGGTGGAAAGAGGAAAGCAGCAGCGGCAGCGGAGGCTGATTTAAACCTGTCTGGCGGCCCGCTGGGCGCTTAACAACTCAAAAACAAACATGGCGCCGGGCGGCGCGTACGAGCCAGCGGGAGCCCACGTATGTTCGTACTGAGGGACCCATAACCCGCTTTTGGTATTCGGCTGATACAGGCGCTAGACGATTCGACATCCCGCCTATCGTCCCGCACGTGATTCGGAAAGAAATTTGGAAAACCAAAAAAAAAAAAAAAAAAAAATCTCTACGGTCATATTTCAGTGTAATTCGAGGTACTTACGCCGGGAGTCGTTGCTTGTGGTCCGTATGGATACCTCGTCCAGTCCAGACTTTCCTCCGTGGTCGTGTCCAGTAGAACAACTGTAAAGACATTACATCATTAGTCGTGTCATTGAACTCGCGGTTTTGTCATTTTTTATTATTATTTTTATTATTATTATTACGAGACCGAAACGTTGAATTACGAAACGTTGAGTCGCCGAGTATTGTCCGAATCGACACGTTCTAAATCTCGGCGACAGTTCCTAACGCATGCGCACCTGCAGAATTACATCTGTGACTCTGCGGCAAAGAGATATAATCGCGGATCATCAAAATGTCAACTTACACTATTCACATTGGTGATTCGGGCTAATGACGTTCAGTGAAATTATTATTCGGAAAAATGACGTTCGGCCAATTGCTATTTCCGATGAGTAACGCTCGTTAATACGAGGATTCGGCGTAACAAATTTTGCGGATGTTCGACTATTCGGTGGAGGCGCGTTCGGACTCATGGCTATTGGGTGTAGGACAATTCGGCTGATTCGTAGGTTCGTCGAAATGACGTGGCTCCGATTCGATAATGGAAAAATTGCATCGTAACGAAAACCCGATATCGGAAAGTCTATCGTGTCGTTTCGAGTTCAATTTGCCGAAAGAGCCAACCATCGGAAACTTGGACGTTCAATATCCAAAGTGTACACGCCACTCCGGTCTTGCTTGTCCGCAATTTGATTAGCCCTATTAAGTCCCGCAGCTAATCTAATCCCGGCCTATCGTGCTGTATATATTTCAGCGCAAATGGCAATTCCAATCCTATTCTATTAAAACTCATGGCGTGTCCATCCTCCCTATTCCAGCGTCATTCGCGGCCCGCCCTTCCGGCAATCGATCCGGCCACCCGTTCATCCATCCAATTACATTTTTCCACAATTAGGACCACATAATTCCGAGCGACCGTCCCTTCCGATCATTAAAATAATTGAATCGAGGCACGAAAATTGTTTCACGCCTTTCCGTATAATTAAATCGTGATGCATTGTAATTGACGACTCATTGTTCCGGCGCCATCAGCGAAGCTCCAAAGCCCCGATGGAGCGTCCTGTGTCTCCGATGCATACAACATCCGAGTCTCAAAAAAGCCCAACAATGTTCGTACGGTTCTCCCGCGTTCGCCGAGACGGCGCGAAACACGCGTACGCGTTTCACCCTCCGCCTCCACTGTCTGTGAACGAGAGTCTATCCGTTCGCACGCACACGCAACCGGATGGAGAAAGCGTCGCGCAAGTTGCCTCCGTGTGCGCGCGTGTATGACTCCGATGCATAAAGGTGCCTTCACATAATACATGCACCGCACTATAGTCGACTCTATAGCTTAGACGATGTACAATGTACAAGGGAGGCGTGAGTGCCGGTGGAGTAGATTCTCGGCGAATGCTCGTAAGGACCTCGTGCACTCCCACAGGCAAACTGGAACGTCGACGAGGAAGAGGAGACGACGACGACGACGACGACGACGACGACAAGCGTTGTGGCACAGCGCGGTAGACACGGGCTTCGCAGCACCACCAGCAGCAGCAGCAGCAGTGCAGAAGCAGGAGCGTGTATACGTCTGCAGCGCACACTCAACCGGTAACACCAACGAGACCGGAGCTCCGCCATCCACCCCGAGTGCGCAACCTAACACGTACGCGTTTATCAAATACCATCAAACCTCCTACCGTCTGCGATAATGTACACGGGCATGAAGAGAGCGCACCGTGGTCGGAGAGAGGTAGAGTCGGCTCGGTGTAGCTTGAGGATGTCTGTGCACGAGAGAGAGAGAGAGTCGCAGGGTAGAATATCGACCGAAACACCCCCTATCCGCTGCCGGGAACCCCGGTGTGTGTCTCGGTCGCGCGCGCCAGCCGGAGAGCTAAACCCGCCGTGCGCCTCAGCCATCCGCGAAGCCGACACACCGCGTCAACCGGGGGATGAGGATCATCGTGGGGTGGGGGTTGGGGGAGATGTTGCGGATGGTAGCGAGAGCCGACGGGACGACACCCGAGCACGACGATCCACAGACATCAACGGGGACTCCAGCCGTTTGGCCAATGTTGCCTGGGGATCGTTTGCCTTGGGCGTCGGTTTCTTGCCTTTGGGGCAACCAGCGGATTCTTGGAATTCCGGGAGGATGCAAAAACGACTGGGGTTTACGCGGAGCAATGTCTTTTGGGGGAGGCAGGGAGAGCTCGGAGCTGTTGGGTCGTTTCGTTTGATGTTGGAGCCTCTCGGCTGAATCCTAGACGAAATCCGAACTGCGCGATGTCTTTCACGGATTCGGATAATGCTGCGTTCGTTCAGGAAAGATGACGTTGAGGGAGATTGAGAGGATGTTACCGACAATTGGGTCGAAGGGGATTCGTGCCAATGGCGAAATGGCGTTGGGAGCCGACAAATGCAACCGCAGTTGCGAGGAACGCGGGACGACGTCTTTCGGACGAAGCGCGAGGAAACGCTTCGGATCGCGAATGCGTCTGGTGTCGCGTTCATTCGGGAAACGTGACGGGGCGTTGATGTTTCCGGATGCTCGTGTCGAGACGACGCCGCAGATACGTTGGCGAAAACGGTCTGCCAATTTTCTCGTAGCGTAGTCGATCCAACTGGCGAAGCGACGTTAGGTGCCTATAAACATGATTCATTACGAACGTCCGGAAAACAGCGAATCGACAACGATCGTTAGAACTCAGAATGGACACGAGTTCTCGCGGCGCGTATTTCATTGAGACGTGAGGTGTCCCCGGTGTACAGAGAGACTCTCCTCGCCGATATCCCGGCGAGCATGTATCTTTTTCCTCTATCCACGAAACAGACACCCGAGATGCTGCCGCTACTTTCTATAATATATTCACGAATTATGGTGAGGCCCGAGGTCGTTATCGAGACGGGATCGTTACCGCGCGCGAGGTGAAAGTCTCTTGGACTCGGTGTATAGTCGTTACATACGTGCCACGGTGCTCCTCGGGCTCTCCTCTGTTCTACCAGATTCTTCTCTCTCGTCTCTTAAACTATACACAACGCAGTCAACGTTTCTCACTGGTATCCCCGTAACAAACTTCACCGAACGTTATTTCCCTCGTCGTCCGGTGGAAACTTCTCCGCTTGGCCGTAAACAATGGTGTCCGAGAATCCACTGGCTCTCCCGACTTTGACACACGTGTGTCGCCACGACAAGTTCGGGAAACAATTTCATTGCCAACCTCGTGCCGAAGCCAATCTCCAAGCGATTGTCCAACGTGGTCGCGAGGCTCGGAAAACGGATTCCCTGGGCGATGAACACCGACCAGGTAAAAGGTTTTCCAGATTCGGACCTCGGGACTTTGGGGAAGATTCGCCGGTTAGGTTCGGCAATTCGGGAATCGAGGACGACCAGTTATCACTACGGTTGTCCTTCCGTTCCATAGGAAGCGACGACATCCCACCGTGGACCTTCGAGGCAACCCTTTACGAAGTTGCTCTTGAGCGTAGTTTCGAGGCTTGTTTAGGTACCTTATAATGTATTGGTTACCGCGTTGCTCGTAACGGCCTCCCACACCCTTGTTCATCGCCGTCTGTTCTACGTTTCCGTTGGGTGTCTATGTGCCTGTCGGCCCTCCCTTTACCCACATTCCTGTTACCGTCACAGGCGTAGTCCCGAGAGAGAGAGAGAGAGAGAAGTACCGAATTTAAATTTCAAATTTGGAGCGTGTCCCAGGGTGTGACGGTATGCATAGTGTCGCGCTCACCCGGGGTCCGGCCTTAACTCACTCGCAAACTCCTCGGGCTTCGGTCGTGTTCAACGCTCCGCACCACTGTCCGTGTCCCTCGTACCTTCCGTCTCCTTTCTCCCTCGGACGGTGTCCCTTACCAACCATCTCTGTATGTTTCGTACGCGACACACCAGACGCAAAGGTTTTCAACGAGACCCTTCCTGGACACGGACAGACGGACAGACGGAGAGAGGAGAGATAGACGAGAGCCACAACGAAGTACTCCCTTCGACCCTTCGTCAGCTGCGTGTGTCACCGCGTCGCCACAGAACCGGCCCGCTTGTAATTCCAAGTTTGTGCTTCCCCGTTCATCGGGTTTTTCGTGAACGAGGGAGAGCGAGCTTTAACTACGGTCAGATTAGTATTCCTTTGAAGGAATTATTATTCCTTTATGTGCTTAAGCCGCATTGTCGGGGGAGGCTGGAACTTTAACGACTATCACATTCGGACCAGTTTTATTTTTTGGTACGGTGATCCAATTAAAGACCGAAACCTTCTCCCACCCACGACCGCAGAGCTCGGCAACGAGAACGGCGATACTTCTTGTCTCTGGCGTTTTCGTGTGAGCTAAATAAAAGAAAAAAAGAAAAAAGAAAAAAAAACAGAGCTTCGTCAAACGCTAATGACTCGAGTCTACGACGCAACATTTAGGAACGTTTCTCCCGAGAGAAAAGTAACGTAAATCGTCGCAATTTTCGTCGACGACCGAGACTCCTCGTCGCCCTAACGACGACCGTAGATCGGCGGTTGGCCGAATTTTATCGCAAGTTAGCTCGTTGATAAACGGAAATAAAATAAATATTCAATATTCCGGCGACCGGTTTGTATCGGCGTCTCGTAGCTTATTGTTAACTCGAGATCTCGCCGACGTGTATGAAGCTGTGCAATGCCGATTCGTTTCTCAGTCGTAGCTCACATCCGCGCGGCTTTTTGCATGCATTACAGCGGCGCTGTTATAATGGTGGATGGCCCGACGTACCTCGGTCTCGTCTTGATATACGTCGGGGCTCGTTAACGCGGACACTAACGCCAACGTAAGGCCCACACCGAGTCAATTAGATGATAAAGGACGCGCGGGAAGGGATGGATGGGGGGGGGGCTTTATAGTAAATCTCTCTTGGGGGCCCCCTTGGGGCACCGGGATTTAAGCCGAACGAATAATCACAAATATGGGTAATATGGCGGGGTGGGTTGGAGGGGGCTGCAAAACGATCGGGACGAGAATTCACGTTGATTGGTTCGCTGCCTTGACGCGATTTATCGCGCGCACGGATAATCGATCGTACTTTATACATTTTTTTTTTTTTTTTTTTTTTTTTTTAAGGCTGCGGGTCGGTAATTAGACATCGTTTTTTGTGAACTCGCACGCGCGAATCGTGGCTATCGGAACAATAGACTTTCTCCCGAGGCGATCGCAAACGCAACTGTTTCAGTGTCCAAGATTTACGCTCGGTATCGCCGAGATCGTACTCCGCTGAACTTATTCCGTTATTCACGAGGAATTCATACTTTCACCGAAAGGTTCGCGAAACGAGAGGATTCATCGCGCGCGCTAAGTCCAGCGTCTTCTCCACTCACCGACGTTAACTTTTTACGCTCACGAATATGAAAGAAGCTACGAACGTTAATTTTATTTTTATTTTTTCGCCTCGTGACAACGGAAAACAAAAAATGGCGAATCTTTGTGGACAATGAAAATTCCGTTAAACGCCGGGGGCCTTTTTTTTTTTATTTTTTTTTTTAACGTGTCGCGTTCCTTAAACTTCCGCGAAAATCCGACGCTGCGATACTTCGTAAAACTGTCGCTCGGACCCGAATCTCCGGAAAAAAAAAAAAAAAAAAAAATTCCATCCCCTCGATGAAGCATCATCCTCAGAAAGTCCAAGATTTCCCGCGCTCCTACCGACCGTGATATATTTATACGATATCGTTTTGCATAAACCAACCGTGTGAGCGCGAGCCACAGAGCGTTGGTGCTCAGTCGCGAGCGCGACTTTAATTGTAAATCACGAAAGTAATGGGCGGGTTTAACGGAGCTCGTTCGCTCTCCGGAGACTCACGCGCATATATATATATATATATATATATATACACATACATATACACACACACACATATATATATCCAGAAACCATCCGAAGAGGAAGAAAAAAAGAGGGAGACGAGGAGCGAGAGAGCGAAAAAAAAGGGAGAAATAAAGTGAAAAGCGCGACAGGCGCTTCCTCCCACCCCTTTTATACCATCCGCGAAGTGCATATCCAAAAGAGTGCAACGTCCCAGAGAGGACCCTGCGCGCCCGTGGAGGACACAAGCAGACGAAGAAGGCGAAGAGGAAGCGGGCGGGGAAGAACCGGTGAGTGTCGGTGCGAAGGTGCGCATGCGCTTGTCAATGAGGGAAGCGCGCGCATGCGTACACGCTTCAACGATTCTCGCGCTGGGAGAAACACGAATGGGCCTTGCGACGGACCCCGTCGCCCATATACCCGGCACACCGGGCTCCCTCGCGATCCTCTCGCGGACGATTTTCTTGCCTGCCACAGAGACGACGCGTCGGACCACCTACGTTCTTACGACCTGCCCCCTTACCGAGATCCTGTATATTCACCATTTTATTTAGCCTCTAAAAATGTTTCCTCCAACACAACCGCCGGCCCGCTCGCGCACGTGTGTCCGAACCATAGTCTCAAAGCCCACCCCTCCCCAACTTTGTCTCTTCATCTTTGTGCCTCCTCAACTTTCTTTAGTGTCGTCCGGAGGCCTCAAACGGTACCAAACGTTCAGTGGTATCGTATGAGATAGTTAACGTATTTTCCTCTCCCTGAACTGGAATTGGATAAGCTAACAGCTGTCCAATTTGTCGAGGATTCACTTCTTCCTCTCGCGGATCCAACAGCCATTTTTTTTGTCTCGTAACGCCGGATCGTAGGTTAAGATAAAGAGAAATGAAGAAAGATGCGTGTGTGTGTGTGTGTGTGTTTTTTCTCTCGCTTTTTTTTTTCTACATTGGGTGAGAATCTCTGGACCGTTCTATGTCCCGAATGTACGACGGGTTGTAACGCTATAAAGTAGAGGAGAGGTAAAAGATCGTGGGTCAGGGGAATAAAGAACACCCATGCTAAGTCACTCTCAAAAAAATCGTGTAGCCCGACAGCAGAAATAAGACTGTCGTCTTTGGGACTCGTAAAGCTTGCGTTCTACACCTAGCGCGATGTTAATCACGACTATGGTCGGACACCGGATTTCGTCTTCATTCCGATGTCGAATAAATAGGCGAGACGCGGAGACCTCGCGGTAAAGAATGCGGAAGCGAGCTTGTGATTGGGGAAGACTAAGAAGTTAAAAATGGACACGTCGTCCTGTGATAATAATAAAAGTGATGATAGTAATGTTGATAGTGTCGTTGAATGGGGTCCACGAATTGGGACTTGTTGAATCGTTTTCACTGGAGAAATTAATCTTGAGTCGAAGTCTTCGAGTCGTGACTACTTGCGGACTCGAGCTGATGTAGAGTAACAGTTTGCGGAGTTTATTTTCCGCTGACATTTTCGAGGATCTTGAAATTTGCGTCGTAGGTGGCGCTTGAATGCTCTAATAATGTGGTGATTTTTCATGGATCAGCGGTGGTTTTCAGTAGATTCTTCTATCAGTGTAGGAGTGACTTGTATTCCTGTTTGTCCGGGAACCTTCGTGATTTCTCGTTGCTGACGCCAATTTCGAACAGACGCGGTCTTCGGCAGTGACCCCTATACGGTCCACCATAGGGTCCAAGTGCACACCTACTACGCGAAGCCTTTGGTTTTTTCCCCCCTTCTCTCCTCTCTCTCTCTCTCTTATTTTCCTTTATTTTTATTATTTCCGTTCCCGAGAAGATCGAGCGGGGCCATCGGGACCCAAAGAGTTGTAAACCTTCCCCGAATATCTCGCGGTCAGAGGCCCGAACAAAGTATCCACTGACGTTAATTACGATCGCGGTCGTTTACGATGATCCCCCCCGTGAACAATCCCGGGAGACTTCGTAGAAAACGTTTTCGACGGGGCCCACGTTGGAAATTTCTCTCTCTCTCTCTCTCTCTCTCTCTCGTCGTGTGTATAGGTAGCGACTTAGTCTTTACCGCTTGCTGGGATCCCGATCGTTCATTGAATCACACATCCGACGGGCAAGCCGAAGCATCCGAGTTGCACGGGAGTCACCGTGAAGTATTCGTAACGCAACGAGCATCCATCAAGTTAATTCACACGGCATTCCGAATTCGGTTGGTGGCACTTTAGGAATGCCGCGAGTTCGGTGGGCTCGGACCGTGCGCGTCATTCTCGGTTGGGCCTTAGGCCCGATGGAGCCGCATCTCTCCTCCCACCTTCTCACTCCTCCGAACGAGGAAGAGCACTCGTCGAAGGACGCGCTCACGAATGTCCTCGGGAAATAACTGCAGCGAGCTACCTCCGGAACCCCGCCTCGTCTTCAAATGTACAAACTTGTCTGTGTGTGTGAGCGTACTTTGGGACCCCACCGGTTATTTGTTCGAGCCCGAATCTACAGAAATGAAGAGCAAACGAGAGACAAAGAAAAAAAGAAAACGGAAGCCGGACCTTCGACAAGAAAGATGGAGTGTCCGAAGACGGAATAAATTACGCTGGAGGAAAGATTCGTGTTTGGTGTAGAAGAAAAAAAACTGTACCTTCTTACTCACAGTGAAAAACCGAACGAATATTGTCTTTGAAATTTTTGCCTACGACGCACGGTTTCCGAGATACGAGCGATCGAATTTGTGGCCACGGAGACGAGCGACTGCAGATGGCGCGACGGTCGCCCGAACGCCTTTTCTTTCGTAACTCGAGAACTATAGATGGTAGGTGATTTTCGCAAAGAAAAAGTTTGTTCAGTTTTTCATTTCGAACAAGATTGCCTAATCGATCCGCCAAAGTTGAGTCTCCCTGTACATACCATGGTGGCTCGGCGCGAGGATAAATAAGGAAGAAGCGCGAGGCGGAAGAAACGGAAGCAGCACGTGTGACAACGAGGAATCGAGCAGCGAGAAGTCACCCGGTGGTACCTGCGTCACGATCGGCACGAAAGCACAACCGGCAAGGGGGATAAATCAAAGCGTCTACCCTCGGCAGAACGGAGAACGAGGCCCGGTGGGGCAAAAGGGACCGAGCGCAAGAGAGATAATCCATGCCCAGAGTTCGTTACAAGGATCGCCCTTTGGTCCAAGCCACGAAGGATAATAAGAGAGAAAAACAGAGAGAGAGAGAGAGAGATCCCCGATCGAGGAGGACGGAGGAAAAAACATATGAGGTGCTCGGGAACTTAACCTCGAAGACTCTTTGCCGTTTCTCCGCAGGGTATCCACGGAGGCGCGCTATGGCCCCCATGTTTAGTGGGACCAAACGAGAGAAGGATGAACGGCGCGGCAGTCCCGGGGCCCGGCCGACGAAGACGAGAAAAAAGATGAAGGTAGAAAAGAGAGGAGAGACTTGGAGGAAGGGGTTGGTGAGTAGGGGGAAGTAGAAGGGGGGGGGGGGGAATATCACCCTGAAGCGAAGAGTTCCGAGCGTCGTTCGGCCCACGCGGCCAGCCACGGCGCGACCACATCCTCGTCCAAGGAATTACCATTTACATAGCGTTATTATGTTTGTGCATAATGTATGTACACATGTTAAATCAATTATTTAAACAATATGGGGGCCCCCCTCGCATGAATCCTACGGTGAGCGTCTCTCTGTGTGTCTCGGGGTGGTGGAAGATAAAAGATGAGGGAGATGATGAAGAGGATGAGAGAGAGAGACAGAGAAATGGCGCGGTAACCAAACGAACGAATTCGAATGAGTCGGGTCGGCGGGACGAGAGAGGGAGAGAAAAAAAAAAGCAACCAAAGGATGATGGATAGGAGACGAAAGATCCGTGTGTCCACGGGTTGTTGGACTAACCTTTCTCAACTCTCATCACCCTTGTATCTAAATTTCTCACAGTTCACTCGGAATTATATAAATTGTTTTATGCGAATGGAATGAAAAAAAAAAAAAAAGATTTCTCATTACTCGATGGACATAGTTGGTCGATTTTCTTTGGCGGAAAGCGAGAGATTTTTTGTTAATTTTATCAGCGTCTTCCGTGTCGTTCCTCGCATCTCGCTGTTGGACTCTCCGTCGTCGCGGATCTTGTATTTCAATTGTACTCTTAAGTGCGTCCCGCCGCTGTCCCTTTCGCCCGCTCAGTCTTGTTGTTCTTTCCTGTCTTGAGCGGCCTATCCCTCTTTCTTTATCTTCGGGCTCGCATTGCGCTCGTGTTCTCGTTGCTCCGGCTTTCGTCGGGCAGATCGAGTGGCGGGTTAAAACGCCGAGACGCCCGACGAGAGAGATCACGGTACTCAATCCGAGTGGGCGTCGACGCGGCGTTGGCGTTTCACGACTACGAGGTGGTGGACGTTGCACACCGTCGAGGAGAAGAAGAGGAAGAAGAAGAAGAAGAAGAAGAAGAAGAAGAAGAAGAACTATCGCAGGAACCGAGAATGGTGGGAGCGAGATATATCAATCATTCCACCGAGAATGGAGCCGAGTCATCATAATATTTATTTGTTTCCCGAGGGGGTTCCGAACGCGCATGAATCTTCGTGTATTACATACAAAAGTTCTTTAGTTGCCTCCAATGTTTCTCCCGTCACTCGGACGAAAAAATTAAGATCCCATCGCAAAAAAAAAAAAAAAAAAAAAATATATATGAGAATAATCAAACGAGAGTACAATCTAAAAAAAAAATGTTAATCGCGGAGTCCGAACGTTACCGTTTCGCACGGGGGAAATTCAATTGCCGATCTCTTTGACGATCGTTAAGAACTGCGCCTTGAGCCGGTCGGAGGTTTGCCCGCGCTGTTGACGCGGAGCGACTCACGTGAGTCGGCTCGATCGCGGCCCGTTCGAGTCTCTCTTCGCACCGATCTTGACTTCATTAGCAGGCCACCTGTCCGCCACGGTAATTTATGCAGGCCGGTAATTTCACATACCAAGAATATTAGACATCGATGCCAGTCTCTCACTCCGCCCCACCGCTCTGTCTCTTCAACCCCTTCGACTTTCTTGATTCTTCTTCTTCCTCTTTTTTTTTTGTTTTTTCTCAATCCTTTCATTCTTTTTCTCCTCTTTCCCTCGTCTATCCGTTCGTCGCTCGTTCCCGCTCAGGCGTCTCGTCCGCCACGCTCGGCATGCGTTCCAGCTCAGGTACCGGTGGGGTTTTAAGTCCGACGCTCGGAATAGAGTGAGATAGGGCCCGATTTATCGAGACCGGTTAATGCGTTCGGGGAATCTATTATCGGCATCCCCAATATTGTAATTATTTTATTAGCGGCACACTCGTTATTTCATTATTATTTTTTTTCTTCATTTCTTTACCTTTTTTTTTTTAAATCATTTTACCACCTTTTTTTCTTCGTCCTTTCTCGGATGCCGTCGTCTTCGCCGACACGCGGCATAAATATCGAAGATCCATTCGCTCGGCATCTTCACAGCCGTTACGGCCGATGGCCGGAAAATCATCCCAACTTCGATGTCGCATCGGAAACATTGTCACCTTGTTTTCCCAAGTGCTGCCTGCGCGATCGGTGGAGTCCGCGGTGGCAAAGTTCGCCGTGCGCTTTTTCACGGAAATATCGGGGAAAATAGACTCGCGGAACAGCCCGAGGTGCGGGCGTTTGCTGTTTATCTCTCGTCGTAAAATTCTATCGACGATGACGCGGACGAAAAGCCACGCGAGAAATCCGACCTTCCGCCAACGGAGCCTTATCGCGTCCTTCCTCGAGAACTTTGAATCCTTCGCGACCGGGGCGGACGCGGGCGAAAGGTTTTTGGACGAAGCGATGGAAAGCGGCAGACTTCATTTTGCAGAAACTACAATGAGCCGTTGTGTCGGTGAACATTTTTTGGAAAGCATTCAGTCCGAATATTGAAACTTTGTAAAGTATTTTTTTTTCAAGTTCTCGAACCTCCCGTGCGTCCAAAAAAAAAAGGCGCGTCGATGTCGCCATCAACGTCGTCAGGAGCGTCGGTGGTGAAGAAGAAAAAAGGACGAAGACAAAAAAATAGAAGAGGACAAAGTGTCGGCGAGGACAGGACTTTGTGGTGTATCATTCTTCGTTGGAATTTACGAATCCCTCGACTCGTCGACAGCCGGTGGGAAAATTACAAGAAAAAAAAAAAAATCGAAAGGAAAAAGGAGCGAAGAGACGAGCGACGAGGCGAAGGACCGAGGAGGGGAACGGTGTTCGGAAGCGGCGAAAACACGAATTTTCGGTATATTAATATGCACCGAGAGACGCTCTTTAAAGCCGAATGTTTGAGACAGAAGTTCAAAACGAGAACCGCGGGAGTTGCTTTGCGAACGGGGAGACAGATGAAGGGTGAGTGGAAGAATGCGCTGTGCGAGAGAAGGTTGGCTCTGTGGGTGGGTTTTGTTTGAAGGGTGGTAAAAAAAAAAAAAAAAAAAAAAAAGGGCACGTTCGCGCGGGGCTCCGAGGACGAAGTCTGAGGGCGCTTGGGCGAGGAAACGCGAGAGGATAAAAAATGATACGCGGAGGGAATAATGGGACGGCTCGGTATTTGCGCGTCCAATCAGAAGCTCCGACGCCTCGCCTCGACTCTTAACCACCGATAATTTTTTTTTTACAGTGTAAAAAAAAAAATTAAAAAAATAATAAGAGATCGAAAGAAAAATTTCATGTGAAGCCGAAAAGCTCGCTGGGATGAAATTGGAGGATGTTCGATGACTCGCAGGTGAGCTCGAACGCGGCTCGGTGCATCCGAGACTGCGAGTCCAACGCGTCGTTTGATATTTGTTCTCGAAACTCGAATGCTCCGCTCTGGCAACGTTTTTTTTTTTTTTTTTTTTTTTTTTTTTTTTTTTCCATTGTGTTTTTTTCCGATCTCGCGCTCCGTTGGTGTCGAGTTTCTCGATTCGATTCCACTCGAGTCATCCGCGGGTGCATAAATCGTTCGCTCAGTTTTCACGAAGCGACACCGTGGATATTCCGCGGCTAATTAGTAATTAGTGACTATCGGCGATTGGTTACGGGTTGACTGTCCTTTTTACATCGAAGCGCTTTTTTTGACCCAGATCAGCGAGCTGAAAGACGGATAGTTTTTACTCCATCTCCCTTTTACATCGACCTTTTTTTTTTTTTATTATTTCACCATACATCGAATTATCGTACGAACGTTGACGAGCGAGTTTTCCCGATGGCAACGCTAATGGGCTTCCGTTTTCAATGAAACTGCGGAGCAAATAATGTTCGTTATAAAAAAAAAAAAACAAAAAAAAAAGACTCTCACACAAAAAGCGAGGATGGAAAACGGGGAAAGCGGGGTAAAACGGGTCCGAAAAACCGAGTGACGAAACGTACCGCGTACGAAGGGACTCGAGAAAAAAAAAAAATTCATCGAAACCCCTCTCGACGAATAAATATTGTTTTCTCGTCACCTCAAAACGATCGCAATAACGAAACGCATATAATTTTCCGAAATTAATGCAGCCGCCTCGAACCCATCGGGCCGGTCTAAATATCTCAGCCGCGTTCACCGGGCCGTGCGAGCCGCATCCGCGTGGGGCGGAATGGACCGGGCGACTCGGGGCCCAACGCGCGCTGAAATACCGTCCGAGCCGGGAATTACTTGGAAACGGTCTAAAAAGTAAAAGTGAGCGCAGCCATTGCGCTCGTTTCAGTCCACTGTTACGTTACATTATCGAAGCAGCGGGTCTCGGGGAGCGGGGGGGCCTCGTACGCCCGTAAGAATCCGCACGGGAGATCCTGTATGTACAGTAAGGAGTCGCAATAAACTACGACTATGCTCGGCCCAATGGAAGCACGGTGTGTCGCGCGCGTATCTCGGCAGCCGAAGCTAGCCGGGAGGGTTAACGCTCACCGTCCGGAGCGCCTTAATGCATCGGGGGCCTCAAGTCCCCCTCCGTTCATCGGGCAGTTGGTAAACGCACATAAATGTGCCAGAGGAATATGTACCGTACACGAGAGGAATAATACAGCGGAGACCGAAGAGATAGTGAGTGTACGTTTCGAATGCGGTGGAAAATACGTAATACGGAGCTAATGCCTCGGTGCCGGTCGAGATGGAGGGGGAAGCGGGCCCGGGGCCCGCTCGGTCCCTCCTGGCCGTTCCCTCGAGAGACTTTTGTACACACGGTGCATAGCGTCGGTGAGCGAGCCGCGAGAAATATTCTACTTCTAACTTCTCTATCTCGCGGCCCCTCCAGGCGTACGAGGAAATTTTCTCTCGGCTACGTGCAATCCGAACTCTCGAGTCACAGTTCTATCTCGGTTTTATCCGCCGGTCGCGGCCATGCGAGGACCCACATACCGCGTGTGTAGGTTCGAAGCACTTTTCTCATCTTTTTTGCTCGTTGATTTTTTTTTTCTGGTTTTTTTTATTTTATTTTTATTCATTTTTTTTTCTTTTTTTTTGTTTTTTGTTAATTCAGAGACGATTGAAATTTATGCTCTCTCGTGTTGCCCGGTGTACCGTGAGGCGGCTTGCATATCGCATTTCGTCTCGCGCGCCCGAGATCCTCGTTTTGCGCCGGTTACGCGCGAGAGGCCGTTGCCGTTGGGCCCGAAGGTGCGCTTTCTCTCTCTCTCTCTCTCTCTCTCTCCCTCTCTCTTTCTCTCTCTATCTCTCTCTCTCTCTCTCTTTTCGTCTCTCTCGGTCTGCAGGAGAGGGAGGACAAGAGAGATACGATACTCCCGTGGAGCTTGACAAGTTTATTTCATCGTGGTCAAACGCTCGCTACAAGTTTCTCCTCCTCACCTTCCGGACCTGATACTAATGGGTCTGAAATCATTTCGACTGGAAAACGATAAGGCCCTGAGCTCGCCGACAGCTTCTTACCCATCGGCCTTTTTTCTCGCTCTTGCTCTCCCTTTATCTCTCTCTCTCTCTCTCTGCCTCTCCGTGTATCGACGAACAAAACCGTTATAAATATATTTTTTCCATTAATCGCGTTTTTCCACCATGGATGATTCGCGATCGACCCGGGCCGATAACGGGAGTCAATAGAGGGCAGACAGCGTTACATCCGGGGTCTTGCGGAGATCGCATCTTCCGGAATTCGGGAGGGAATTTTCGTAGAAAAAAAATAAATTTTTGGGAAACATCGAAAATATTTTTTAATTAATTCGATAAATTGTCATTAGAGGGGAATTTGTCGAGTTTGAGGGGGAAACGTTGATTATCATCTTCTCGAATTTATTATCTTCATTTGTATAGTGGATTCTTAATTGAATATATTTTTATTATAATTTTTTTTTTTTTTGAATGGTTTGAAATTTTTATAAAAATAATCAAAAGTGTGACGAGCATTTTTTTCCGCTGGCGACGATTTTCCACCGATCCGAGTTGACAACGGGAGTCAATCGCGAGCGAACAGACTCGCACCCGGGTTATTCTCGCGACAGCGTCTTCCGCAAACCGGACGTAAGTTAGTCTAACCAACTGAAAATAGTCGAGCGTTTAACCCGGCCCAAGTCGCAACTCTCTTCCATCTCCGCCCCTCGCTCCGGTGCTGTTTCGGGCTGCGCAACGCACAAAGGACTGCACAAAAATCGTCCAGAAAAACCCAAATACCTTCGAAATCGATTAAAATTTATTTTCCAGTTCAAATAAAATTCTATTTCGCTAAAAAAAAACAAAAAAAAAACCAAATCACCTTACATTTTTCCCAGCTCTCGTAAAACTTAAAAAAAAAAATTGTATTAAAAAACCGTGCTGTGCCAAACGTCAAAAAACTAAATGTTTCGCCGCAACAAAAAAATCATCGTTCCCATCGACGAAATTCGAATAAATTCAAGCATAAATTCCTTCGACGAAACGACGCTTAATTTGTACCAAAAAAAAAAAAAAAAAAAAAAAAAATGCTCCCAATTTTCACCGCAACGTTCGCTCGATCCGCCCGATTTATTTTTCTCACCGTCTCCTCGTCTGACCCAAAAAAAAAAAAAAAAAAAAAAAAAAAAAAAAAAAAAAAAATCATCCCGCGCGACAAAATTGCGGAGTGGACACGGAGCCGGTGGAAAATATATCCGACGGAAGGGAAGCGAGGGGGTATTCGAGGCTCTTGTCCTGCCCGATGGGATGCGGTTGCCGATGTCCGCGCAGCATCCACTCGGTCCTTCGCTTCTGCTGCCGCCGCCGCCGCCGCCGCCGCCGTCACCGCCGCTGACGCTGTTGCTCCCGCTCCCGGTGCCGGGCGAGTAGGCTGGCTCTCTGATACAGGTATGCAGGCACGAGGTGGGCCGGTCGCGGGCATTCCTGCGGCGTTGCCGCGTCCTCTTACTCACCACCCGAGGAGAGAGCTCCGGCTAGTCTCCTTCTTGTGTGGAGAATCAGCGTGGCCCGCGTATAAACCCTCCCCGTCTCCGCGTCCATGCGATATTACGTGTATAGAGAGGCCCCGCACGGTTAGAACCGAGAAATCCAATGCCACGAACAAAGATACATTCAACGGTGAACTTATGGAGGCACGTGAGAGAAGGCGAACCTGGAGGGACTTGGCTCACGAGAGGAGAACTTTGAAGGCGCTGCGCTCGATCGAGAAAAGAGCATACCAGAAGTGAAGCCCGGAGTTCCTTTCTGGCGTTGCTTCGAGAAAGAAATATATATATATATATATATGTGTGTGTGTGTGTGTGTGTGTGTGTGTGTGTGTGTGTGTGTGTGTGTGTGTGTGTGTGTGTGTGTGTGTGTGTGTGTGTGTGTATATATTGAGTATAGGAGCAATCGAGTTTATACGTCGGTCCTCTACGGAGATGAAAGTTCTTTTCTTTTCGATTTCTTACCCGCTTCTTCGCTTTACTCTCGAAGCATGACAATTGAGAATTCGGGGCGGTATTCAAGTTTTTATCGGTACCGCTACCGGCCATTCAGGTACAAGTACAATGAGCATGATCTCGCACGGTATCGTATCGAGGAAAAGGCGGTTCGCGAGAGCCGGACCGAAGGGGATAAAGAAATAAAGAATTCTTGCCGGGACGGTGGAAGAAGAGAATCTCTTAACGGGTATCGCGGAGGCAGCGAAAATTTTTTTTTATCGACTCCGACGGACAAGTCGGACTCGTATGCTTGCTCTTTGGAGAGTCGAAAAAAAAAAAAAAAAAAAAAAAATTCAAGAAAATGTGAGAGAGTTTCCGTGAGGAATGCGCGCTGGCTCTGTACTGGCCCTGTACCGGACGGGCAATGAGATTCCCGTCGAGTTTGCCAGCTCGCGACTGGACAAACTTTTCGGCTTGATCGGGGAAAATTTCAGGCCGAAAAGGCTTTCCGACGACGCCGAAAATTTGGGAACGCGCGGACGAACGGGGCCGAGGAGAACCGACGGGGAAAACCCGTAGGGAGGTTCGATGGACAATTTTGTTAGGGATTGTTTCCGAGTCGAGTTAACGCCGAACGGTGTATCCGTCTCGATGAAGACGAAGACTCGCACGGGGAACTGGCTTGAGGTCGACTTCTGGCCTCTCGATCGGCTGACTCGAATTTTCTCGATGAAACGGACGGGATGAAAGTTCTTTCCGACGGCGAAGAATTTAGGTGAAATACCAAAAAAAAAAAAAAAAAAATGGGACGAAAGAGCATCCATAGCGCCGGAAATGAAACTTAGTCCTGGCGAAGAATCGCGGAAATTTTTTTATTATAAAAATAAAATATATAAAATATTTATTAGAATTGCCAGTAAATTTTTTTTTATTATTAAATAATTAAATATCATTTTTCAACGTGACAAGCGAACGTCGTCATAAATAATTTTCATTAGTTTCGAAAAATAAAAACCGGAATAATCATTATCGCATGAAAATTACCTTGATTAAAAAAATTAATCCAAATATATTCCGTTATATTCGCGTTATTCACCAACTCAACACTAAACCACTTCATATAATAATAATAAATAAATAAATAAATAAATAAATAAATAAATAAATAAATAACTAAATAAATAATAAAAAATATATGATTTCTTTCTCCCACAACATAATAATAAAAAGTTCGAGGATTGGCCAACGTTGAGGTCTGCGCGTCGGTTCGATTCATCGTTGCAACTTTGGCCAGAGTTTGGGCAAAAAGGGTCCGAATAAGAAGCAGCGATATGAAGTCGCGGAGGGGGAGAGAATCGGGTTGGGAGAAGAGCTCGTCTCCGTTCCAAAGGGAACGGCCTCGAGGTAAAATAAGAGCGGCGGATCGACGATGTGCATCCACGTAGCGAGACTAACGAGAGAGCGGCAAGGGGGAGCGAGGTTGATACAGCGAGGAGAAGAGAGCTCCGGCAAGAAAACCCGCGAGAGTTAGAGTTCGCTCTTCCCTACTCGGATGCGGGCCCGGAGTCTCACCGGAGCCGGTCCCTTGGGGCTTTCGTACACGGAGAAGATATCCACGGTGAGTTCCGTTAAACGCGTTACGTGTACGGGAGCAACAGCGGCGGAAACATCGGAGTCTTGGGCGGACGAGAACGCTGCGAGAGCAAAGCTAGGGGGCAGCGACGGTGCCGAGAGAGTCTAGGAACGAGCTCCGACGCCCGGCCAGACTCGTCTGTCCCGGAATATCGTTTCACCGAAGTTAGCTGAATTGTGAGAGAGTGCTTCGGCGAGGAGACGCTGGCGAAAAGCCTTCGCGAGAAGTTACCGAGAAGCTAACAAACTCAACCCATCACCGAGCGGATCCCGATGCGATACGTACGAGCACTTCGCGGAGTAACGAAGCGAAGCCGAACGGACGGGAGAATTTGGCAATTTTTTTTTTTTATCGTTTCATCACAGAGCCGTTCCGTCGAGATTGCAATTTTTTTTTTTGCCTTCAAGTTCCCGACGTTTCAGGACGAGATTTAAGTTTTTACTGAACTGCCCGCTTTTCCGTGGAAATGAATTTTCTTTGTATCTGAGTTACTTTAATTGCGAGCTTGTGCGAAATACGAATAAAAAAAAATTCCGATGCGTCTCGTGACGAAACCATTCGGCGAAGCGCGGAAACGGGACTCGATGGAGGGCGATAAAGCGCTTGGAATTCTTTAACATTTTCATTTCGAAGCTTCTCCATCGAACTCAATATTTTTTTTTTCTCATAGTGTCAATTTTTTTTTTTTTTTTTTTTTTTTAATTCCACGTGCTTTTCCAGCAAACCAATTTTCGTGTCTAATTTATTTTTTCACGGAAGCTTGTGTAAAATAATGAAACAATTAAATAGCGAGTCGGGCCACGATACCGAGTCCGTACGTTCGTCGGTGTAATTCATACCGCTTCGTGTACAGGTCGCGTATAAAAGTTAATCGCCGGACCTCGCGTAATATCCACCGACGTGTATTCCTTCGTCTCGCGGGAGCCGGGCTTTCTAACGATCACCGGCAATTCCGAAGATTGGTCGCATTACGAAATTATTGGTATCCCGGTGAGAGGCGAGGGTTGCTGCTCCGGCTACGGGGAGAAAGTACAAGAATTCGTACGAGGGGATGATTAAAAAAAAAAAAGAAAAAAAAAAAGAAAAGAAAAAAAAAGCATCTTTCCTCGTTGAGAGAACGATCGAACGCGTGCATACGATATGGACGCCCATATATATTGCGGGCGCGATTTCGTCTAATCGGGCCGGGACCGCCGGAGGCCTCAAAAATTTCTTTCCATCCTTCCCGGTTAAAATATGGAAAACGTCCACCGGAGAGAATGCAAAGCTTCGATTATGAAGCACCGGCCGGAGAGGCGCGAGAACGCGATGCGGGATGGATCGAATGAAGAAAAAGACGATGATCCGCGCTCGGCGGGGCAGCCGCGAAGTCCATGATTATGCAAGCGAAGTGTATACGGTCGCGGTCCCATAACGGGGACCCTGCTCGGTCAGCTCTATTTATCGACGTATCCTTGGATTCTAATTCGTTCGGAACATCGTTCGAACCTACTCACCGTCGTTCCCCTCTTTTCGTTTATTATTATTATTATTTTTCTTATTATTTGCAAACGAGTTTGCAGCGCTTTTGGGAGGTTGGAAGTGAGCTCCGAAGTCGGCGAGCCCGGGGCCTAATCGAGGCTCAATACTGGGTCTAGGCAACTGGCGACCAGTTTCGTCGCTTATATGGAAGAGGTTCGAGAAACGTGTGAACCGGCGAGGTTACATTGTCACTGCCAACGAGTCTTTTACGATCTTTGCCATATAGAGACGCGGCTCTTATTACCGCGATTTCTTTCGTTGATTGATACGGCAATCAACGCCGGAAAAGTTAAACGACTCGTTCGACTGCATTCGCGGACGTTTTTTTTTTTTGGTTGCTCGATTACAGGCCGATCGAACCAGTCGATTGGACTTATTCCGTTTTTGTTTTCAGCTACTCTGATCCGCCGTCGAGCTGCGACTATCGTTCCTGGTGAAATTTCATAATGCGACGAATTTTTGTAATTTTTGGTTTTTTTTTTTTTCCAATGGATTCATCAATTTCTCTTGGGAAATATTTTTTCGTGGTAAACCGTTATCGGTTATTGCTTTCATTTATTTTTTCTCAATGCTTCGATTCCATCAAGAATTTGATAGTGGCGGATAAAAATATTTTTTTTTTTCAAGAAATCATTGATATTGTATGTTTGTCGGAATTATCGTCACGGTCGTTCTTACCTTCTTCAGCGTGGGTCCCTCGGAGGCAAGTGAGCAGCAGAAGGAGTACAGGAGCACAGGTGGCGAAAAAGTGGCAGTGGCGACGTATCACGTCCGCCATATTGAACGGGGCCATTCTTATCGGGCGGCCCGCTCACTCCTGGCCCCAACGGCCGCGGTTCCTCTCGATCACCGAGCGTCACTCACTCCTCCTCATGCCTTCGATCCTCGCACATGCACACACTCACACGCCCCGACACCTTCCCTTTTCTCCACTATCCACTTTCTCACTTTTTTTTTTTTTTTCTTTCTACTCACTCACAATAATCTTACAAAATTATTTATCTTTCGATAAACTTATCCGACGACTATTTCAATCAGTATTTTACTCGACTGCTGGCTGTTTTTTTTTTTTTTTTTTTTTTTTTTTTTTTTTTTTTTCAAGTCAAATGTATGGCGCAATTTTTGTCATTCTTTTTTTTAATGGTTTTTTGCCCTGGAGGAGCGGTATTCGAGAGCATCTATGCGGAAAACCAGACGAGCCGATGGACGGACCTTTTTTATTTCGTCGTACTTATTGCTTTGTTATTTTAATGAATTTTTCAATAACGCCGTCGTTCAGTGAATGTTCAGAGGCGATGCTCGTCGCATCGCTTTTGCCACCGTCGTCTATTGGAATCTTCGGAATCTTCTCTTGTACCGTCCAATTTAAATTTCGCATAGTCCAAACGATCGTCTACAGTTTTGCCCGTGGAGCATCTGGAAACATAGAAGAAAAAAATTCATTTAGTATATTATACGTGGCATTTTTGTTATTTTATTTTTTTTGTTATTAACTTTAATTGATAATTCGTCGATGGAGAAATTTGAATTCGATGCGTCGCGAGTTGTTCGAACTGCGAGCCTTGCCCAAACTGTCTGCGCAGCTTCGACGTTGAAAAAATAAATAGAATTTCTCAAAAAGCTAACCGCAAAATCACGACTGCCCGTTCTCCGATAAAGTATCCACAAGTTGGCTACAATTCCGTCATAACTTTACTGTTCACCGAGTCGCCTATCTACAGTCGAGTAACGCGTCATTTTACGTCTTTCCGAATCACTGGATTAACGTGTCCTCCAACATGAATCTCAGCTCTTTTGGGGAACAGTTTTTCTCGGTACTACTTTTTCTACTTCTCATTCGCTAAATTATTTTGAAAAATAAAACGACGACCAATTAAGACTCTTGAACGCGGACGATGATGTTGTACAGCTGGAATCTGTCGGCTGAGATTCTATTGAAAACATAAATAACATTACTGAAAAGGTAGAATCCACATTTATCTGTAACGACCACTCGACTACTCGTTCTTTGATAAAATACTCAACAAACGGCCACGACTCGCGACCACCGGAGCTATCGTCAAAACTTCACAGTTTACCGGGTCGCTCCTCGACAGTTGAGTAGTGTGTCATCCCAGATAACCAATCGTACCGCAGGCAAACAAGGGTAATTGCTTGCCGACGAGCTTCGCTTTCGACTCACTCCGATCCAAGTGGCCGCCAACATGAATCTCCGAGCTCTCTTGGGGGACCAATTTATCTCGGTACGATTTCTTCCTATTTCATCGGATGAAAAGATTTCTCAATAAAAAAAAAATCAACCGAAGCCTCTTGACCGAGGAAGATGATGTGGTCCGTCCGGGAACTCCTCGATCGGCCACGGAAGGAACGGACCGCGTCCATCGGTAATTTTCTCCCATCGTTCTTCATCGCTACTCGTGACTCTGTGTCTTCCGTCGCTCGCTACGATTCCGTACTCGGAGTATAAACCCGACACTCGATAGAACTTGGTCGAGATGGTTCGCAGCTTCCTCGGACGTTTTCTCTCTTCGGCTGTACCACAGCTTGGTCCTCGACTCGGTCCCCGATCGGTGGCAGCACGCGTAACCGGCTGTCCTTCACCGTGGCACGACCGTCGCTCGCTTCTTCTTCATCGTCATCTCCGTCGTCGTCGTCGTCGTCGTCGTCGTCGGCCAGCCCGGAATCTCTCAATCTGGTTCCTCTCCTTCCACCTCCCACCATTCGTCTCTACCGTCTTTTGCGCCGGAGGATACCTTGAAAGACCATGGCGAAACGTTGGGGGACAGAGACGATCGTTCGCGTCCTTCGTAATCGCTTCCCGCGGTATCGCGATTCTGGTATCGGGTCGTTGCTTTACGGGCTATAAATTTAACGACGCCTCTGCTAAAAATCAACTTTACCGACAACATAGAAAAAAAATCGGTAATTTGTGGTAATATACACCTGTTCTAAGTATATAAGTTTTTTTACTTTCCCCCGACCCGGGTTAGCGTTACCATCCGACTTACCACCTTGATGTATCGGACTCGAGCAAGGACACAGGGAAATTGCGGAAAACCGAAAAAAAAAAACAAAAAAATTACATTCCTTCGAGCGAGAACCTACGGGAGACGTGATGAATTTTCAAGGGCAAGGCCGTGCTAAGCGGGAGCACACACGTGAGGAGGTTGAAGTTTCTAAACCCGAAGCCGAAGCTGGGCGGTGGAGTGGCTCGGTGTGTGGTGAAATTGACGGTAGTCGGGTAACGCCGTCATCAGGAGGGGTTGGGTTTTACTCGTGCAAGACGCGAAGGGTGGATGGGAGGGGTGGAGAAGGTGTAGAGACACCCGGAGGTGTGCAGGAGTAAGGGTCGGGCGAATGAACGAAGAAGAGAAGCCGCGAGAAGACGAAGGAAACAAGGGCGGGAGCGCGGCGGGGTTGAGCGGGATGGGATGGAGTTGAGTGGGGTAAAACGAGGCAGAGTGAGGGAGCAATGAACGAAACTTCGGGGGTGATCCGTGGGAGGGATGGCGAAGGGCGTGAGAGGAGGGCCGGCCCGACGGTGGAGGAGATCGCGGAAAGGGGGTTGAGAGTTACCCAGGATCAATACCACCGGGTTTATCCATCTCCGTCTCTCGCTTACCGGCTTCTCACTTTCTTCCTCCCTATCCCTCACGTCTCGTTTCACTTTTATTCCGTGTTTTTTTTTTTTTTTTTTTTTTTTTTTTTTTTTTTTTTTTTTCGTTGGCCTACCCTCAGGTGGCGCCTTTCTGTATCCGTCTCTCGCTCCCTTGGCATCTTTTATCTTCTTCCGTCTCTCCATCGCGTCCGACTACCTTTCTTTCCGTCTTTCTTTCACGGTTTTCTGTTTTTTTTTTTTTTTCCCCCTTTTTTGTCCACCCCCATCCAACTCTTTCTCTACACGGTGCGAAGGGGGAGGGGAATGCGAGAGGGGGAGGCCTCGGGGCTCCGGCGTCTCGCTATTCTCTTATTTTCCCTCGTAAGGATAGGAACAACGCAGACACGCCTGAGATAGATAAAAGACGAGAGTCGAGCGAGGAGCGGGGAGGTGGCACGCGAAAGCTTGACGAAAATCCATTCGCTCAGGTTGGATGCACGGTAGCGCCCTCTCGCGGCGACAAATGGAACTTTCGAATAGTCACTTGCACTGACTAATGTGGAATTACGCGAATCTTTTGAAAAACCGTACAAAAAAAATTCGAAAAATTTGAGTGCACCGAGAGGTGAATAATCACGAAAATAGTCGGCGATGGAATATGGAGACGCGGCGGTGCGCGCGCAGCGCGTCCGTGCGCCGGAGCGCCGTCATTGGTTGATTCGGAAAACTGCTCGCAACTTGCGAACCGTTCGTCGGAGGAAAATTTTCCAAAGAGAAAATCTGTTCCGTTTTCAACCGCGAGTGTGAACCGACGAATGTTTTTCGTTAATTATCGAAAAAGCCGTTTCATTCTCGAGATTTCGGTAACACTGTCGAGCAAAAAAAAAAATGAAAATAAAAAAGAGAGTACTCGTTAAAAGAATGCAAGAGTGATCGAAGGAAGAGTTATCCGAGCGCGGACGAAAGGCGGGGTGGTTGAAGAGGAGGAAAGGTACGAAATTTCAGACCGCCAAAATACAGCGACACCCGCTCCCCTGCTCTTAAGAGGAAGCCAAAAGGGGAGGAGCGTCGTAGGGCAAAGAAGGAGCCCGAAGAACAAAAAAGGGAAGAAAAAAAAAAAGAACGTAGTGTACGTTAACGGGCAACGGTCTGGCGATGGTGTTGCTTGTACACCTGAGCACAGGCTTGGAAGCTCGGAGGCTAAAAAAGAGTGAAACAAGGTGGTTGGAGAAAGGGACGGGGGGAGGGCGGGGGGGGGAGCTACGAAGGCGGTGAGAGAGGAAGGTAGGGTGGAGAGGCTTTAGGAGTTCTTCTAAAGCGGGCAAAGACCTTCTGGTACCTCTTTCCCTCTTTCCGAACGAGAGAGAAAGAGAGGAAGAGAGAGAGAGAGAGGGAGAGAGAGCGAAACCCGCCAAGATGCATCCACGAAATTGCAGACTTCAGTGGAAATGCGGCGGCCCTTGGTTCGCTTGGATTTTTCGTTATATCAAGCTAGTATAAGGCTCAACAGTAGTTGTGGCATAAGTAGTCTACGTTAAAACTACCCTGTACACACACACACATATATATGTATAGTATAATATGTAATACATATAGGATGAATCTTGAGGTTTGGTTGGATTTTCGACGAAACGTTCTTTCCACTACAGCCTTCGGTGGTCCAACCTCCTGCGGGGTGGATTTTCAGCTGTAGACGATGCGCGACGAGTGGCCTCGTGAAAACTTTACGATCTTCTCATCCACGGTCCACCCTTCTTTTTTTTTTTTTTTTTTTTTTTTTTTAATTTTTTTCTACACAAACGCGAAAGACCCAAGTCGCCTCGTTGGTCCACCGAAGCCTGCGTCAGCTCACCGCGAGCACCTCGCTTCCTTACCCTTCCACTTCCCGTTACTTTTACCTTCGCTACAGAGCTAGATAAATCCTCATTGCCCCCTTTTCCTTCAGAAAAATATTTTTGTCATCTCCACACTCTCGAGCCTACGAGCACTTTTCACTGTCCCGATGGATCGACGTTGCTTTTTGTCGCCACAATCGGTCGTGATCAGTTTTGTCGCGCGACACCTCCGACCCCTCGAACCTCATCGATGGCAATTGATCACGAAGACACGTGACGCGGCTCGCGACTGTAACGTCGATTTCAATGAATATCACTCCGAAGATATGTCGCGAGAGACGCAGCTTCGTCCTCGAGCCAGGTCGAAGGCCTGAGCTTCTCGCGAGACCTCGAGGAACGAGAGGGGCACGAAAGTACTCGAGCGGCCAAAGCCCCCGGTCCTCGTCCTCTCTCCAGGCCCGGAAGCCGGAAAGCTGAAGGGTGAAATGGGGGGGGGGGGGGCGGAGGGGTTGATGGGTTATCCGGCCGAGTTGCAGATTTTTCGGTAGTTCGCCACCGGTCGGCCTCTCTTTCCGTTTGCTCCCCCCCCCCCCCCCCCCCCCCGGTTGAAGGCTCCACTCATCCGGCCCCCTTTTCACATCGCCTCCTAAAGAGAGAGCCGGGGAACGCCTTGAGTGGTCGCCCTGAAAATTCGGTGGCGTTCGTTGACGCTGCCGGAGAGAGGAATGCCTTCGTCGACAAAAGAGAACAAACAAAAAGGAAAAAAGATTGATGGAAAAAAAAAAAAAAAAAACGGGAAATAAAGAAGAAAGTAACTAAAAACGATGAGGCGGAGCGAGGGGAAGTGACGAAAGAATGAGGCTGCAACCAGTGGACAGGAATGTCGCGTTGAGCCACCGAGCGCAAAGGCTTTTTCTGCTTGTTCTTCTTCTCCTCCGTCGTATCATCGAAACGGTGGACCTCGAGAGGAGAGAAGATCGAGAGAGGCATCTCTCGAGACTAGAGACGCCAAGTGCTACCAAAAGAAGACCAAAGACACCGGAGAACCGGGGACGGTGAGGGGGGGGGGGGGGGGGAGTTGGGCCTCTCCCGCTTTTTCGTCAATCTTTTATCCTCGAGGATGCGACTCTACTTTTTCTCAACGAACCAAATAAAAAGAGACGAGAAACAAAAAAATCAAGAAGTCTACAAGAGGATACCTGAGCAAGGGGAATAATTAAAAAAAAGTGGAGGAGGAATATAGAGGGGAGGTGGAGAGAAACCGAGGCTGAAGCGGGAGGAGGACAAAAGGAAGGAGAAAGTCTTCGAGGATGCTATTATCGGAATGGCTGGCGCCGGTAATTTCTAAACCGTCTCACGTGACTATCAAACTCACCGAACGAATATCGAGCATTAATTCCCAGGCCTTTACTTTGACGTCGACTTTTTTTTTTTTTTTTTTTTTTTTTTTTTTTTTTTTTTTTTTCTTTAACTCTTTTCCTCTTCATTCTTTTTCTACCGTCGACTTGAATAACCGAAGAATCGCGACACTCCTCGGACTACTTAGTATCCGCAGTGGCGCTTCGTGCTCCCTGCAGGATTCGCGAGTAAAACGTTAGTCGAGCTCCTGTCTATTCGCGGAAGATTTAGAGATTTTCCATTTCGCTTACTACTTCCTCGCTGTGCGACACGTAACGTCCGTATAGCCGGAACGTGGCAAGTTTCAACGAGGTCAGATCCTGGGGGATACGACCTACATTTTACAGTTCAAATTTGCTCTACGCCACTGGGGGAAACTTTGCATTCTCGAGTCGAGGTAAAAAAAAAAAAAAGATCTATTCTAGGTTGAAACTTCGGAGTAAAGAAAATTCAGCGAATGTCAAATTAACTGTGTCACTCAACATTTACAGCCGGGAATAAATTCTGAAACTTTTGAATTGGGGTCAAAAATGATAAATTTATCTTCGGAATATCAATTAAATTAAATTTATGAAATTTATTAAATTTTGATTTATATCGGAAGAAATAGCGGGTAAAATAATTGTGTCTTCGATCGCTTGAATGACACCGTTAATTGAATATTCACGGGCAGAAAATAAATTGTGCAACTCGAAAATCGTGATAAAAAAAATTAATTCTTAAATTAAAAATTAATTCTCGAACGGGGTGTCACAGTTCTGCAGAATTGGTCTTACAATTTTTAATTGAAAAATCTTTTAATTTTACCGTTTGATTGCCGGCCCATTTAACGAATTAAGTGGTCAATCAACGAAGAAATGAGGAGCAAAGTCGGCCAAACACTTTTGTTCTTCAAGTTTCTTCGAATAAATCTCTACCGATTGACACGAATAATATAATTTTAAAAAAAGAATTTTACAAATTAAATATTTTTCAATGAAAGTTGCGAATGGCTCGCAACTTATGGAGCTGAATATCATTGCATGCGACAAACGGTCATTTACTTTGGCGAAACTGTATGGATCGGAATCTCGTCCATTTTATTCGTGTCCTTTATGTTTAGCATTTTTTCTTCGTTTTTTCATGTTCAAAGATACGGTGTATAAAAACCGGCTAGAATATATGGGCGGGTCGGAATGGGCGTCGAATGGGCGCGTGGTCCATTCTTCGAGCTGTTTCCCATATTCCCTCGACCCAACATCCTTCCTATTCGAAAAATTCATACAAGCACCGTCAGCATCCGGATTCTCCTGTCTTCCCGGTTCGAGAGACGCGGGTTCCGACGTAGTCTCACCCTCGACGCCTCCTTGTACCCTCTTCCGGTTCTCTTTACCGACCGAGAACGAACAACCCCGCCTACTTCTTATTCTCTTCGTGTTTACATATTTCATCGCTCTGTAGCCTCGATTTTCTTCCCGTTTTTCACGTCAATGTGATACATACATATATGAGTATATATATATATATATATATATATATATAATGTAAAAATTCAAGTAGTTATTTTTATTATTTTGAGCTTATTTGTAACCATTATTATAAGTGCAAATAAAAATAGTCTTCTTACAGTGTCTTTTCGACAATAAGAAAAAGTGGACAGAAGGAAGTGGAAGAGACGATCATTATGGGGAGAAGATGAAAACTGGCGAAGTAATGCGATCCTTGAGACCCGTCCGTTGGACAAATTCTATTTCCGGTAAATTTAAGACCAGCCGAGCTCCCCGCCGCTCCCCTCGCCGACCGGATTTATATCAGCAGGCTGCACAACCCAGGAATTTCGCCCCCATCATCGCTTTCTCGCGTTCCCTCATTTCGTTCCTCCTCAGCTCGCCCTCGCTGCGCGTCCCTCGTGGATGCAACGGGGATACGAGCAGAACGAATAAAAAATTATTGCTAGAGAAGTCAATTTTTTTTTTTCGATTAATCATTTTTCTTCGGTGCTTTTTTTCTTCCTCGCCTATCGAATTTTTTTTTTTTTTTTTTTTTTTTTTTTCCGTCAATTCCTCTCCGTTGTATTACGTCAAGCATGCGCGACGCCTCGAACCGACCGCGGGGCGAGACAAATTCTATTTCCGATGAATTTAAGAGACCGCTGCGTCTCATCCTTTCTCGCTTTCTTGTCACGACGCTGCCGCTGTCGTTGCTGCTGCACACACCGAGAGCACAGATTTATATTACAAGCGATCACAGCCTCCGGTTTCTCCGGCTTAGCACCAGACTCTCTATTCATCTTTCTATCTTTCACTCTTTTTTTTTTTTTTTTTTTTTTTAAATTTCTTTCGCTCTCCTTCTCTCCCGTTTGTCCGATTCTTACTTCACAATCCGGCGGTGGCGCGCAATTAAAAAGACCAGCCATTTGAATTTAGAATAACCTCGCTTCGTTCTATATCATTTTTTTCCTCTCTCGTTCCAGTCCTCCACTACGTTCTCCACCGCCCCGTAAAAATAACCGAAAGAATAGAATTATTTTTTTCTTCGTGTACGTTGCCGCTCATAATTTTCGATCCGTCCGCGATTTCTCTTTCCCTTTTATTTTTCATTCGTTTTTATTTTTTCATTCTCTCTTTTCGCAATTAAAAATCGCAAAGCCCCGCGGAGCTTGTACCGCGGTACGGTAATACGCTGCGCTTGAATTTACGAACGTCAGCTTAAAAATTGCAGCCGAGCGGACGTTGGAAAAATAAATTTAAAAAAAGAAAAAAAAAAAAAAAACGGTCTTGTTTAAAATAATTACGTTGATGCGGTACGCTGCGGATTTATGGTACGGAAAAGTTGAAACGCAACGCTCCGCGGACTTTGGATTACCAAACGATTTTATTCAGACCACAGGAGATCGTCGAATCTCTCGGAAAATTCCTTTTTCGGAATGCAAATAAAGATTGCGTACAGTCCCGTTGAACCATCGCGGTTAACCCAGATACCATCTCGTTGTAGACGCGTTCTCGAAGGTTACACGACTCGCAAAGTCGTTCGAGCCGTTTCGCTTCTTCGGCAGAAATATTTTTTTTCTACTATTTTTTTTTTTTTTTTTTTTTAATTCTCTACGTACGAGGGAATTTTCGCAACGAACGTTCCTTAACTTTGATTTTACCGCGGGTCCTTTTTTTTGTCGACTAATCCATGTCTAAACGAATCTTCACAATCCGAAATTTCGAAAAATCGCGTCTTAATTTCCGTACCTAAAAAATTACCATAAGCTCCCTCTTTGATTTTTTTTCCCCCCGAAATATCAACTCCTCCACAACGAGTATATTGAATGGTAAATTAATATTAAAAAAAATTCTATTAATTAATTTTTTTTTTTTCCCCGTCAACTGTTCCGTCCCTGATATCGATGAGTTGGAACGAAGCGGAAACATCGATCCTTTGTTTCATCCAGCGTGGCGAGCCTTCGTCCATCGTCGGTGACGCTGGTGGCCCCTGGAATCCCCTTCATCTTCCAACGATGCGAATGGCCAGTCAACCGAGAACGAGAGTCGCCCAGGAAATCTGACGAACTGTGCCATTTAAGCCTGTATCAAGGCTGTCCCACCGTGCGCGCCCCCGTACAGTCCAGAATTCGGAACACTTATCCATTGTATGTGTAAAACATTGTTCCGCGATGTAGAAACAAGAGGTCGCTCGAAATCTCTCCGCGCGCTCGTCCGTTCGGTTGATCCTTCACTCACTGATCTTGAAAATCAATCGAGCCCTCCGCTTCTCCCTCGTATGACTTTTTTTTTTTTTTTTTTTTTTTTTCTTTTTTTTCCCCCTCCGCATGTTCGTATTCTCTTTGTCGGGATTCGTTTACCCACTCGACAAAAACACAACGGCACGCGGCTTCTTTGATCCTCAGAGTCATTCCAGAAAATCATTCATTTTTTTTTTTTTTTTTTTTTTTAAATTAATTTATTTTTCATATTGTTTCCGTTACGAGATCGGTGATAAATTCTCAATCGGCGGGAAAGATTTCTTCTAATTTTCCGCATCATCGAAACGTCTCAAGCACAGATTTTTTATTGCCGGTAGAAAAAATAAATAGTCATAGCGTGCGACATAAATTGATGCTTAAAAAAAAAATTGTATTAAAGTCTGCAAATTTTTGTCTCGCCCAGAAATGAAGCAGTCGATAAATGTGTGTGTCCGTTCGCTAATTCCCGTGTATTCCTTCGCTGAACACCAATCCAGCTGCCGTTTTCGCCCAAAGTCAAGTCACCACATTTGCATGTAAAACAGACTTTCTTTCTCGTTTTGTGTTTTTTTTTTTCTTTTTCCGCGCGACTGAATTTCTTGTCGAACGGCTTCCAGCTCGTAATTCATCGCCGGCGCGACTAATTGGAGAAATCTCGCTTATCCGAGCCGCGAATCGATCTTATGACGAACCTCTGGCTGCACTCTTGATTATTTTATTATTATTCGTTCCGGCTTCATCTGCGGAGCGTCTCGATGAGAGACGTTGATCTTCGCGTGCCTCGTGAACACACATCGATATATCGTGTGTTATGTGGGACGCACCGAACGGATGGGGCGATGTGTGCAACATTATTATTAGTACCGTGGCAAATGCCTGGAAGGTGAATTTCGCTGTTCGCCTCCGCTCGCGCTTAGGAAAATCTCGGTGAATAAAAAAAAAAAAAAGAAACGAAAAAAAGAAAAAAAAAAAAAAAAAAAAATTTGACGCTATGCACGTTGCTTTTCGTTCGTTCCCTCGACCGGCTGTTCCACGCTTCTATATGAAATCTACTTTCACCGGTGCGGCCGGGCTCCGAGAGAATGGCATAATATGCACTAGAGTTCGGTCTGCCGGCAATGGCGTTACGAAATTTCCTATAACACAAGCGTTCGTCTCTCTGGTTGCCTCCGCGCCGGTGCACACCGTTTATTCTTCCGACCGCCTCTTTCTCATCGATCCACCAAGACGCCACCAACGATTTCCGGCCAAAGTTTTTATTTTTGATTTTTTATCAGTTGCGAGAAAAAAAAAAAAAAAAATCAATTTCAACGATGTTGGTACGAAAAAAATTAAATTTCCATATTTTTTTGCTTCCGAAGTTCGGTCTGCGAGATGTGAATTGTCGCAGCGCTTTTTCAAAGATCTCGAACCTTACTGAGAAGCCAATGGGGAAAAATAAAAATTTTCAACCTTAATGACGCAACGATTTTGAAAATAAAAATTCGTATAAATTTTCCCCGACAAACGAGAAGGTGTGCGTGGAAAAATGAAAAAAATAAAAATAAAAATAAAATGAAATAAAGAGGTTGGAATACGAATGTCCGTTGTGCGTCGATAGTGGAGAATTCGCGCGGAGTGAACGGGTCCGTTTGAAGTTGGGACGATAATTCGAGAACGTAACGGATGAGCAACTTGACCCCCGGCATATGCGCCAGCAGGGAATCATTGCGCGACGTGATACGGCGAGCCAACTGGTCTACCATACGCGATACCATTGACTATTGTGTACCCGCTGATGCTGTTTCGCCGCACAGCCTCGTACCCACGGAGACCCAAGAGTCTAATGAACGGTTACGTCGTTAAATGGGGTGAATCCCCAGCGCGGATGGAGACTCTCTCTCTCGGTCTCGATTTTCCTCCGTCCGCCTGTGACCCCGTGGTCCACCGATCCACGTGGATGGGAGGAGAAGAAAAAAAAACGAGGGGGGCGGGAAAAAAAGAAAGAGAGCCGAGAGGAGTTTTGACGTCGAAACGAGAAACGAGAACGATTCTCTAATGCCACGGCTGCGGATGGAACACCCCATGCTGGTTTTCCTTCCTCTGGGAGCCACTTGTGCCGCGCCACGGGACCTGCCGTACTCTCCTGCGTCAGTTTCATACGTCCGGATGAAACGGACTCTCTTCCCCTGACAACGAGGGGGAACAACAACCCATTGGCCAATAACCTCCGGCCTTTCTGCCCGAGGAGTTTTACGGCTCGTGACTCGGTAACTTTTCTCCTCGGCTGAGCGGAAAGTGATTCAAGTTAAAATTGCCTCAAAGATTTTTGAGTAATTTTTATTTTTGTTTTTTTTTTTTCGTTATTTTCTTGGTCGGTATGAGAAATATTGTTTTTTTTTTTTTTTTTTTTTTTTTTGAGGGGGGAAAATTTGTTGTTCGCTAGTGGGTTGTAGGAAAGGTTGGATATAAATTTATGAGAGAGACACGGTACGATGAGACGAGGTCGGCACGCGATCACCGAGGAAACTCGGTCGGAGTTTCCACCGAACATGAGAAGGAGATTCGAGGGAACGGGGGAGGAGATAAAGCCGGTGGAAGGAAAACGAAAGCCATATGGCCATGGACATCTATGTGGGGGCCGAAAGTATCGTGCGGGCTCGTGCTTTATATTTTCCTGCGCCCTTCGTGAAATATCGGGCGACACACTCGTGCTTCCAGTGTCATTCCGTTTCACGTACTTCGGGCGTTAAGAAATAATGTGGCGTCCGAGACGGTTCGAATGCGAAAAAACGTTTTAACGAAAATGTCGGCTCAAGAATTAAAGAAATCGCATGAACTGAAATTCAACGACTAGAAAAATTTTATTTCAGTCCTCCGAGTGAATTTTATTTGATTCCGTGGATTCAACGAAATTCATTTCAAGAGGTAAAATTCAGCCAATGGAAAATTTTGTCCATAGAATAAAATAAATGAAATTTCATTAACCAAAATTCAATCGTCGGAGAATGTCGCCGATAGAGAGCAATGAATTTTTTAAATCGCTGAGATTTCGACTCACGCAACGGAAAATAAGTATTATGTTCTTTTTTTTTTTTTTTACCAAAAAATAGTCTCCCGAAATTTATTTCGGAGAATGCAGCAGTGTTTTCATGATCTGAAAAAAAATGCGACCGGAGAGTGCGGGTGGTAAGAGGCGCGAAGAAATGCCCGGTTCTAATCTCGACGATAAGAGTCGTATAAATCGCCAGGAGTGACCGAGACCCACACTCTTCTACCTATCTAGATCTGTTTTTTGCCCCCGTCCGTTTCCATACTCTTCTCGTACTTCTGTGCCGCTGGATTATTTACTGCGGCCACGATCTTTCGAGCCACTCGCAGCAGAGAAGAAAAAAAAAAAAAACTCGAAGGATATAACTTTCAGCTTATTCACTGTTTTTTTCCTCCCCCCCCCCATCGGGGTTTACTATCTCGACTCACGCCTCTGGAATTCATAAGACTCGAAGGCATTCGAGAAGCTCGCGTTGCTTTCACGGCAGAACAACGGCCAGAACTGTAATGAGTTTTTTTCCTTTAATTTATTAATTTTTTTTTTTTTTTTTTTACGTTTCGAAATGAGTCGAAAGAATTTCGTCCTTGAATAATTGAATTCCACAGGACAAACGAGCCGGCTTATTAACGATGGAAGGTCGCGTTCTACTCGTTAACCCTAGTAGCCTCGAAACTTCCGGTCTCTCCCGGTACTGCACCGCTCTTTTTCAGAGGGTAATAACAGTAATTAACGCCCCGGACGTGTAACGATCGAACGAAGCTACCGCTAACGTCAGCACCGCACGCCTCTTCTTTTCTCCAATCCCATTTGAATCATTGTGCGATCGCTCAATGCCTTCCTCGCGACATTGTCTTCAGTCCACTTTACCGAACGACTCGAATGCCGTGGTAAAAAAAAAAAAAATTAAATAAAATTAATGAATTTTTTTAAATACACAATACAATATTTACGATTGTGGGCAGACGAGACCAATTGACATTCGACCTGCATGCTCTTGACCTCGGACCATGTCGCAATGACATCCTCGACGCCAGAGACTCAAAGCTTCGCCACAAGTACTTTCATCCGGTTTTTTTTGTCGCTAAAATAATTTTCAATCTCGAAGGATCAATGATTTTTTAAAAAGCGACTCGTAGGAAGTTTGAAAGAGGATTATGGGCAAAATACATCTTTCCGATTGTTTTAGATGGCGGGAGGGTGAAATGGGCTTGTAAATTTTGATGTATCGTTGGGAGAAAAATAGGTGAAACGAAAGTTGGTGGACAGTAAAGATTTGGCTCGTTACCGCGTTCAACTTCACTCTCCTCTGTACTCAGCAAAAATTTTCTTCACTCGTTATTTCAACATTACTTTTCTCCTCGATTTCTACCATCTCTTTTTTGTTCCTAATTTTTTGTTTTTTATATTTAATATACAATCCTTCAGCAAATAGAAAAAATGTGCATTTCCCTAGAAGAAGATTGTTGACTGCCTGAGAAATCCCTGTGAAACGGACAAATTTTTTTTTCCCCGCTCGAGGTAACGCTACGAATCATTGGAATCAATTTTTTTTTTTTTTTTTCTTTTCGCCACTCTAAAAATTACATTTTGAGATAGGTCGGTGATTTTTATTTTTCCGACACATTTTTGTTACCATTAGGACTGAAATCTTCATACACGAGGACGCTCGGAGCTTGCCTGAGTCGCGGACACATTTCATGGCAAGCTGTCGCGCCGTGAAGTTTATATTTAAGTTCTCCGAGCCGTCTCCGGGGACCCGCAAGGAGGGTTTGGGAAAATTCTTCCTAATGGATTCTTAATGACCGTGCGCCGGACGGTAGGTGCGGAAAGAGATACGGCACAGTCGGTCCACGAATCGGGCGGCGATGACGCCTACGACGGTGGAAAACGCGCGGGGCGCGCACAACACAACAGCTGATGCCGGCAGCCCGTTTGCCATCGTCTCGTACCTCGATGACGACCCGAACTTCAACGCCTCACCCGTGAAGGGTTTCCGAAATCGTGCTCTTTCTTACTTCGCCTCGCCTCGCTCAGGCGTTGACGTATCCAACAATTCGACTCCTTTGAAAATATTCATTTTACGTTTTTTTATTAAAAATTTTATATATCTTTTTTTTTATTTTAATTTTTCGTCACTTTTATGACTTATGGAAAAGTTGTCAAAGGAATATCGTGGATATTTGACTGGCGAGTGCCGGTGAAAATGTGAAATAATAAAAATGAGATAATTTTGACCCGTCGCATTATCGCCCCGTAAAATATATTCAACGATTTATCTAAGCGAGACTTATTTATGTTAGACGAATCAAGATCGATATTATGTTGGATAACGAAACTATACAATCGTATAAATTATGACACTATTTAATTTTTTTTTTTTTTGCCAATTCGTTTTACACGTAAAGCGACGCAGAGTTATTTAATTTCGTTAGCAAAAAAACGAGGTCCATTGCATTTTTTTTTTTTTTTTTTTTTTTTTTGGTAATTAAGATATAGAAACGAAATTGAAGCGAAGCCCATATTTTTTTTTTTCACCTTGAAATTTTGTAGTTTTTTTTATTTTTTTATTATTTCCGACAGCCCGCGAGATACGAAGAGTCTCGCACGACCTCGTTCGGCTGAACCGATTCGTAAGAAGTCGAGAGGATTCCTAACGAAGACTGACAGCTTTCCCACGTTTCTCGAGGACTCTGGAGAACGGGAGAGAGAACGTGCCAAGACAGAGAGAGGTCTCGTGTCGCACCGAGTGACGAAGCTTGAAGAGGCTCAAAAAGGATCCACGTGTTTACGAGGCCGAAATCCCTCCAGCTGCGTCACGCGGGTAGTAAATGGGAAAGATTCTCTCTCCGCTCGATCCAGACTCTCGTGAGGTTGTCCTACGGGCAGCCTGCTCACTCTCACAGTGGCTTAAGCCCCTTGGGTCTACCTACGTGTCGTCAGTTCGGCGACGAAACCGGACCAGTGTCATTAAATCCAAAAAAAAAAAAAAAAAAAAAAATTAAATAATTAAATTACAATCGGAATTACGATCCGCAAAATTTTTTGAAAGATCAAACGCTTTTATTTTCCGGAAAAAAAAAAAAAAACGAAATTTTTTCCTGGTCGAAAATGAAAATGAGTGCTGAAATAAAGCTTCAATTTAGAGAAGTTTTGACTCGAGTTCGATCTCGGGTTCAAGTGAAAGATCAAATTTCGGCACGCAATCAAATTCGAATTGAAGTGCGAGCTTTGATTCTAACTGAACTTCGATTCCAGTCGCAAGAGCGAAGTTCAATCTAACGCCTCAAGACTCCACGCAACGATCCTAAAATATTCGAATGAAATTTCCGTACGACTTTATTTATTTTTTTTCTTTGCTTTCTCTGTGTAAATGTGAGATGGACGAAGAAACGAGTTTAACGGAGGAATCCAATGGTCACACGCGACACCCTTAACCGTGGTGCGACCCAGCCAGTGAACTAACAAACGAGTGAGCAAGGCTAGTCTCTCTACCAGACTCAGTCTCGGGGTTGCTACCCCGATTCCCTTCGCTGCGGATTTCAGACTCCGAACCCCCATCGACCACCCCTTTCGAGGGACTTGCGGGTTTTCCGGATTTAGCGTCTGATTTCTTTGTTTTTTTTTTTTTTTTAATCTTCTTCCTTTTCCCTGTCTACCTCTTTCTCCATCCTGCGCGTGGTATCGTGCGTGTTACACGTTATTTTTTTCCACTCCTGTCCTTCCCTGCATTTGTTGTTTTATTTATTTTTTTCTTTTTTTAATCGCTTGGAAAATATTAATTCATAGGAATTTGGATTGAAGAAAAAAAAAATTCCTCGGCTCCGAGTCATCGAGTCGTTAAGTTCGAGAATTTGTTTTTTTTATTCACCATGGAACGGTGGCAAAACAAAAATTAGAGCCGAAAATTAGTGGTCGCAATTATTGGAAATGTCGCGCGCAGAGCCCCGTCGCATAGGTGGGAATTAAAGAAATATATGTATAAAAAATGAACATCGATGGTTCGATAGTGAGTCGTGGAAAAAAAAAAAAAAAAAAAAAAAAAAAAAAAAAAAAAAAATTGGCACCGAATTTGGTGCGACGAACGGAATCGGTGTACGTACACGAAAGCGGTGCGCATTCGCCAAATTCCTGTAATTTGTGTAGCTCGTGTCTCGTTCGCAACGATTGGCTACCGGTCAAGCGATCGGGCGGTGCGCAAGGTAAGAGAGAAAGCAGTTGGTTTCGTCCCGGCAAACCGATCGTCGGCTATTCCTCTCTCGTACAAACAGCGCGACGTATCATTAAACCCCCACTCCGCGTTATTACACTCGACGAAATAACATATTATTATCCGTGTGCTTTACGTGTGCGGGCCTTGTAAGAATGAAATAACCGAGACTGGGAAAAATCCACCGAACAATAAAACATAAATATATGTATATAAATGTAACTGTATACGCGTATATGTTTCATTGACTGATAATCGCAGTAGAGTAACTTTTTGCGTGGAATTACCGGACCTCCCGTTTACTCCGACACAGTCGAAGAAATTAACGAAACAAATGGACTTTTTTTTTTTTTTTTTTTTTTTTTTTTTTTTTTTTAGAATCATACAATGCCAGCTACAAAATTAAGCGACGAATCGAAAAATGTTCTCGTTCAATCGAGACCCTTTTTAAATTTTATGAATGCCGAACTTTGTCTTACCAAAAATTTCATTCTCGGTCTCACCTGATAGCCGTGAATTATTTTTAAATATGTAAAATAATATTGTTCTCTGAAACTGTGTGTGTGTGTGTGTGTTTTTTTTTATTGTCGAGGAGAAAATTTCCCGGGACTCCCGACAGTTCGACGTCCTCGATCGTTTTCTCATGGATTGTGCGAATGGAAAAATTGGGCGGGCGGGTGAAGATTAAAGTAATGAGAAAAAGTCGAAAGCCCGGTGATTCGTTTTTACGAAGGACCGAGAAGAAGAACGACGGGGACGAAGCTGTGGAGGAGCGAGGAGACAGAGCGAGTATAGGGAGAGGATCGGACCGCGGCGAAAGACTCAGCGGAAAGGACGAAGCGCTGATGACCAAGGGAGGAAGAGGACTCGAAGAAGGAACGACGAGCGTTGCGGTTTCTCGCTCGAGCATGGCGAGGCGAGCGTGTCGCGCCAATTACGCGAACGGCGAGGCCGGAGAGTGCGGGGAATTCCCCTCCCGGAAGAAGATGATAAAGAAACAGACCAAAAAAAAAAAAAAAAAACGCAAAAAAATAAGATGAATAGATAAACAATTTACTCTTGTCCTGTAAACGAAACGCTTCGTAGAGGATCAGTCAGTAGAACAGACACGAATACGACTCAGTGATAACACTTGAGCTACGATAAATGTAAAAAAAAAAATAATATTTCTTATTTATCATTCTTCCATTATTCATTCATTTTTTCGTTCTTCGTCACACCTTTCTATATCTCAGGTATTTCCATCATTTTTCCATGATTTTTCTCTGGTTCAAATAAAATCCAACGTTATTTCTAACCCAGGTTAGAGCGCAAAATATTGCGTGTCATAAAGAAAGCTGATAAATAAAGTCGGTATTTTTTTTTTTTTTTTTTAATAATTAAAAAAAAATTCCAGCTTCCTTTACCCATGAAAGATCCAACCGGAAGTTAAATAACCGACAAATTCGTGTCCTCTTTCTCTGTAAAAAAAAAAAAAAAAAAGTCCGGTGAAGCTCGCGAGTTTAATGTTAGTGAGATAAAGAAGCAAAGAGGAAGTTGGCGACCGGAGCGACGAAAGACAGAGGAGATCCACTGAAGTTGCGCCGTTAATGCACTGGACGAATACAATGCTTCTTCGCTTCCCTTTGGTGCCCGTCTTTATTTTTGTTCCGAGGAAATCCGGATGCCCAGAAATTTTCGCAGCTCGTATACGCGTGACTTTGATGTCGAGCAAAGGTAAAAGTGGAGCACCTTGAGAGTCATCGTTACGACACTTGGTGCGAAGATGAAACACCCCGAATTTGGGTCCGCACGTTTGTGCAATCTCTCTGTAAAAAGTCGTCCGCGTGGAGGCGTCTATTACCGAGGAAGCATCAGTCTTCCGGCGTACCGGGCGCGGAACGGCAAAGCAAAGCGCGTTTGAGATCCGAGAAGAAAAGCTATTTTCGTTTCTGCGGTCAGTGTTCACTTTTTTATCGGTCTCCGATTGAGGAAGCTCTCAGAGAGTACCGGATCGCTTCCACCGACGGAAATTGCTCAAAGATGAAAGACGCGAGATAGGAAAAGCTAAAACTATGCCATGTGGCGCTTTACGGTTCGATTAAAGAACATTTTTCTCGAGTCCGATAGCGCTAAAAGCATTTTTTAACCCGAAAAATAAATACGAGTGGTTACAGTAATTGTATGTATTGCAAATATTTTTGTATGTTCAGAGAATATATTTGGAAGATTATTCACAATATATTTCTATCTTCTGATTCGTTTTTTTTTTTGTACTTGTGAGTTCGTTTCTGTCGATAATGAATTTTTTTTTGTTATCTTGATTAAATTTCTTTCATCTTCGTTTGCTTTTTTTTCTGTATTCACCGACACACGAAGAAATATGAATTTGCACAATTAAACGAAAAATATAATCGTTAATGAAAATTTCAAAATTATTTCATCGTCAACGGATCATACCGCAAGGATTCACAGAAATTCCACAGCTGAACCTTCAATTGTACTTTACCCATTGTCGGATAAAAAAAAAAATGAATTTCAAAAACCTCGTGTCGTTGTAGCTCGAGAAGCCGATGCGGTGAAGGATTAAAAAAACACAGCCCGGAGTTGTTCTAGGAGTGGTTTGAGGTACACAAATATTAATTCGTCGAGTCGCCGGGGATCCCTGCGATGTTTCGAACGGTCATGTTTGTCCGAGCGGTTCGGCGCAGAGGTCGAAATACAACTCGGATCGGATGGAAGATTGGTAGTGACACAACGCCGGGAGACCCGTTTGCTTAATTAACTAGCGACTCCTCCGCTACCGTCGGCAGCAACGGACAAGCTCTGACCTAGCGCACGGTTAACGCGCATGGAAACTATGATAGATCGTAACTCTTAAAATTCCAACAAGTAACCGAAACACGAGCCCGTTTCGACAGTAGATTTATTTACTGTTTCTCGACGTTCGTCCGCGGAGCAAAGTCGATGGGGCACGGCAGTGTCGCCGCTGAAGAAGAATGAAATGCGCGGTACAAAAAAAAAAATAAGAATAATACAAAACAAAAAAAAAAAAAGAAAAGAAATATGCTGAAAATCTTGAACGAGAAAGGTCGAACAATTGAGACGCTCGAGAGGCCTGGAGTACACGAGAGTGCACTTTGGGGGTTCGTAATGCTCGAAGGAAAGCTAAAGGGAGTTCACGGAAGGGGCGGAAGGCAAAAGTAGAGCGTACGAGTGGTCCGAGAGCAGCGCTTCGTATTGGGCGCGTAGGTAAGAACGTGAAATTTCAAAAATAGGACCGCACGGGTCACAAGGGAGTAATATACAGAAGGAAGTTTGAGCCTCGAGGTACGTGTGGACTCCTGGTTTTTTTTTTTTTTTTTTTTTTTTTTGTTGGGCGTGACAAGAAGACTTCCGCTTGCTTTAATATTAACACTCATCTTCTTTCAGTGATTCTTTTTTTTTCCTTTAAACACAGGAATGGGCGAAAAAATTGTTTCGGTCTGTAAAAAAATGTAGACGAGTCGTTGAAAAAAAAAAAAAAATGAGTATCGTGAGTTGGAGGTTCTCCGGAGAACGAGACCCTCGGGTGTTTCCAATGCCCTCGAGATCTTTTTAGTAATCCACTAAATAATGCATATCCATTAAAGTCCCCGTATGCACCCCACGGCCGAGGGCACCGCAGTAAAGGAATCTCCATCATTGAATAATAGATCAAATACCATGTGAATATATTAATATTAATAGGTCGAATAAAGCGGTAAGAGCCGACAGTGTCGCGGGCGGTTACTGGAATATAACAATCTTAAGGACCTCGCTATGATGGATCCGAGAATGGTCCAAGACAAAGTGGGAACCTTTTTTTTTTTTTGATCCCTCGGAACCATTGCGGAACTCACGAATAATTGATGGAAAGTGCGGATATTTTAATATTTCAACTGGTATTCGCCAGAATGTGTCAGCTATCGAATTATTGATGAACGGTGGATTCATGTCGTCGAGCATACCATAGAATACTGCACTACAGGCCACTCAGCCGTAATACGACCGCGTACTAAAAAAAAAAACCACACAACAGCGCGACATGACAATACAATTTTCTCCTTCATCTACGAATTTACTTATATTTTTATCTGCAGTTTAGATTTTATATCGAAAAAAAATGAAAAAATTTTGAGGAACGAATGAATTTGCGGGTGAAAAAATGTGAGAAAAATTCACGAGTAGAAGAGAAAACTATTCCGAGCAATAAATGGAAGACCAATCGATGTGACCGTTTCATAGCTTCGGTCCCGTGAGACGCACGAAGAGAAAAAACAACAAAAAAAACCATCACCGTCAGCGAACAGGACAGAGGGCTATGAAAGGCGTTCGTCGAATAAAAGAAATGGATAGGAAGAAAGGCGTGGAGTTTTCTTACTGCCGCGCACGTCTTCAATTTTTTTTTTTTTTTTTTTTTTTTCACCCGTCCTCTTTTTCTTCCCCGTTTCATCGCGAGGGTTTGGGTCGCTGCCGAGTGGAGTTAACCCCCTCGAAAACGACTCCGGGGATGTCCCTCGGTCAATTTGTCGAGTTTACATTCGGCGTGCCAATTTCTTTCGTTGGCCATGCTAGCTTCTTCCAATTCCCGCCCACAGAGACACGTTCACTTTATTCCCGCAGGACTCAAGGTATATAAAAAAATATATATATAAGAATCGTCATATTTTTTTTTTTTATATACTTTTCTCGTAAATCGCAGATGGATTTTTGCAAAATTAACCAAACAATTCGGGTTTTTATTGAGTTTTGTCGTTAATAAATCCCCGTGGATGCGTTAGGACAGAAAACAAAGAAAACAAAGCGAGCGACGTCGAACCTTCGCGTGTTTGTTTTCGAGTTACGTCGTAACGGTTCGCCGGCGTCTTTCGCCGGTCGCGGAGGGTAGGGAAGACCGTAAATATAGTTCTTTAATCTTCGCGCGCCCCCCCCCCCCGAGCGAGAAAACGATACAGAGGCAACAAAAAAAAAACAAACTCGATCCCCTCCGGCCAATCCGTATTTAGGAGTTGGAAAATCGGTGGAAGATTAAAAAGAAAAAGGTCAAAAAAGAAATGGTGAAAAAAAAAAAATATATATATATATATATTCGTTACACTTGATTTACGAGGGATATTCCACCGGTGTCTGGATAATTTTTTACGACGCTTCTCGTGTACACGTTTTACATTCTTTATAGTTTCCTGTGGCGTACAACGGGGCGCGTTAAAACGATGCGGAAACTAATTCGGGAAAGTGAGAACATCCACAAACACACGTGTACACATATACATACATATTTTTCCCCCGCCAATTTGTAACACGTTTTCCACGATTTATTTTTATTTTATTTTAATTTTTTTTTTTTTTACGTACGGCAAATAATGATAGTTATTATTGCGATAGGGCGTCGCGAGCTCTCGGGTTAATTCCAAATTGCGTTCGTTGATCCAACAACCCCTTCGACTCATCTGTTACGCACACTCTGGCTGTTTATTTATTTATTCGGCAAACTTTCGAGAGGGGGCTGCGGAGCTTTCGGTGGTCAGCATATTCCGGGAAGTGCAATCGGTTGACGGTACAAGCGGGTTCGCCAAAACCAGGAGGAAAGAGGAGGGTGTTCAGGTGGACGGGGTGAACAATGACCGACGCGCGAATTGTTTGCGCAATTTACCGTCGGACGAAATTTGGTCATAAATATACTCTCCGGGGCGGGTAAGTGGGAGGACAACGGGTCGCGGGGGGGGGGGGGGGGTAAAAGTGGACAACACATTCGGTGGTTGGCTTTTGAGCGCGCAGATTGGCGAAGCACCCACTTCGCGCGGGGAATCCCCCTTCCGGTGAGGACTGAAATATTTTCACGTCCGCCAGAGAGGGAGGGAGACTTTATATTCCATTTTTTTTTTTTTTTTTTGCTACTTTTAATATCCTACAATTTAGACCCTCAGGAGAGTCCCCCAAACGTTAGCCGGCTATAAAATTTATGGCGTTGGATTCTTTTTTTTTTTTTCCTTCAACGGAGATACATTTCACGAACGGGTCTTTCTTTTTACGAAGCTTTTATCAAAATCGTTTCTGTTGAGCCCTGCATGTTTTCACACTCTCGTACTGATATCGGGAAAAACGATAAAAATAAAAAGTCAAAAGAAGTGACTTACAGATTGGATTCAAGATAAAATTTAATTTTTTGTTAGGAATTTATACGTAACACAAACTCAGTGATTACTCGATGGACAAGTAGTCAGTGGCGTGTGAGCTTTATCGGAACGTACAATGATGCAGGTGGTAATCCGAATTTTCGACTATCATTAATCATTTAATATTCATTGTCGCAGTCTTGGACTTTCACATTAAAATTTAATATCAAAAAGTTATTTGAAAAAAAAAAAAAAAAAAATCAGTACCAACAACCGTGCTTTTGTAGCGAAGCTTCTATTCTAGTGAATCGCCGAAAATTGAAAGCGTCATTGCCGGTGAAAAATGAAGAATAAAAAAAAACCCCGGAAATTGAAGATCTCAAAAAAAAAAAAAAAAAAAAAAAAAATTAGGTCTTTTGTACGATATCGTCGATCTCCGTTAGCGTGCGGTATCCAACCGCGCCGAGCATTCGTATCTCAATGAAGCGGGAGCTGAAGGTATCGGGAATAGGTTCGGACGGTCGGGAGTGACTCCCGGGCGTTCGGACGTTACGATAAACCATCCAGCCTCGCCTCGCGAACGGCAGACACAAACGCACCCAGACACTCTCGTATATTTATCCCGCGACAATGTGAATAATAATGGTCGGTAGCGCGAGGAATAATGAAGGTGTCGGATGGCGAGCAAACCCTTAATAATTCAATCGGATAGCCAATGAAGCCTCCGGTGGTTCAACCCTGCCAGTGGGATTACACGCGCACGGGCATCCCTCACCGGTTATCGTTCCGATCGTCATTTCGGTTTACACTCGTGCTGGTATCGCTTCCAGATTGTCCCCCTTCAGCTTCGACGGCCACGATCCCAATCGCGCGTGCATTAAATTCCACTATGGAAAATTCTCGTCGTTTGCTCTTTCGCTCTTTTGCTCTTTCGCTCGGGCGTCCGCGCATGCGCGCGGTCGCTTCGGTGCAGCAACCGAGTGTGCTCAAGGCTTTCGCGATCTCCGTGTACGCGTGGCCTCGGGCCCATCGCCGTAGTCTCTCCTCTCTTTCTCTCTCTCTTTCTTTTCTCTGCGTTTCTCCCTCTCACCGATAGAGAAAAGACACGCGAAGATGAAGAAAGGCAATGGAAAGAAGAGGAAGGAGATGAAGAAGAAAAGAGAGAAAAAAGAACAAAAAAAAAAAAGGAAAATGTAAGAAACGAGCGAAGACCAGAAGATCGCGGGGCGTAAGCCAATCAACCGGTCGTAGGATCGCCGGGAAGCCAGCAGCATCCCAGGGCGAGCGGCAACTGCAGCGGCAACTGCAGCGGCAGGAACAGCAGCCACAGCGACGCTCACCGTCGTATACCTCTGGTGACCGTCCGCGCTGGGCCATTAGTATGCGTTCCTCATTGTGCCTCCTTGATTGGCTTACATATTTTCCTTGCCTCGCTATCCACCTTCCTTCCTCGTATCCCTCTCTCGCTGTAAAACCCCCCTACGTGCATACACACGAGCGCCCACCGTAACCCTCTTTTCTTCATTCTCTTCGATTTATTGTTCCTCCTCACGCTGGGGGAAACAACAAACCATGCGGATGTTCCTCATAAATTTCTATTTTGCTTCCTCGTAGAGAAAACCATGATTATGTTAAAAAAAAATGTTTTTTTTTTTTTTTTGGATTTCAGTGTCCGAGGACTTGAACGGGTCCACAATGGCGAGATCATTTGTGCGATGAATTTGCAAATTGGATTTTTGAACGAAGGAAGCAGCTTTGAGAGATAAGATTTTTTTTTTTTTTTTTTTAGAAGGAAATTTATTGATTTGAGATTTTTTCGCGAGTGGATTTTTATTCGATATTCGTCCCGTTTAAAGAGTGCGAAGATTTAAGTTATCGGCAGGCTATTTCAGTCACGAAATTTCGACTTTGTACCGCGTGTATGTTCCAGGCATTATTCGAGCTTGCACGGGTAATCAGGGGAAGCCCCGCGTAGCGCCAAAGACCCCGCTGCTCGGCAACGCCGCCGCCGCGGCTTTTCTTATTCCGACTACATACCTCTTCTGCCTTTCTCACTGCCCTGCTGATGACCCGACGCGAAATGTACTCATTAATTCACGAAACAAAAAGCTATGCTTCGTTCGCATCTATATACCGGTGCATTAAACAACTCAGTCCACCTCCAATCTCGTAACTTTTAATCCCACGTACAAAACCCTTACCAAAGATGTAACTCAAAACGAATTTTAATTTTTTACAATCGATGAGTTATTTAAAAAATAAAAAAAATTAAAAAAATAAAAAAACTCTGCAACCACACGAATTAAAAAAACATTTTTCATAAAGACTGTCCAACAAAATTTCACTTCGTGCGTAAAATTGCCATTATTGCAGTGAAGTAATGGACTGTTTTTTTTTTTTGTATTTTAAAAGAAAAATTAAAAATAAATATATTTCGTGGGTGGGGAAGGGATTTCCAATATTTTTCCCCCATGGTCTCCTCCCTACTCCGTCAGCCGGCAGCGTGCGTGGCAATCGTTTCCCGGTGACTATAATATCCAGAGGCACTTAGGCACTATCTACAAAGGCTAATGTAGCCGCTTCGATATAAAGGTGAGTCGGCCGACTGTGAAAGATCTCACTGGCCGTGTGCTCGCTGCTGCTGCTGCTGCTGCTGCGCGGTGCCTTCTGCACTTCAGCCGATCCTCGTTTCTTTTCAGCCGTGCCATCCGAGCGCTCTCCACCCGGTCTTCGTCCGGGCCTCGAAGCCTTCTGCTACTTCTCCTTTTTTTTTTTTTTTTTTTTTTTCTTCAGTTCCTAACTGTCGACCACGTCGGGATTGAGAAATCACCATGTAACCGGATGTGGCGAAGCATCGAGGATGCTCGTACATTGTCAATTACTAATCCCAATCGATTTACCCATCGATCTGCAAGGCAAAATATTAAAAAAAAAAAAACAAAAAAACAAAAAAATTAATTAAACAAAAATCTTATTCAGCCCGATCCTCGTCGATTATCAACGCCATCGATTTACCGGTCGGAAAAACTCGACGTAAAAAAAAGGATCTCATCAAGCTCGAGCTTCCGCGATCGTTAATCGCCACCGATTAGTCTGAACCGTACGCTCGGATAAAAAATATAAATAAAATTTCATCGAGCTCTAAACGGGCTCGGATTTTTTTTTACTGCAAGTTTATTCAAATTTTTTTTTTTTCTTTCTCTTTCCTTTTTTTCCCCGACTACTCTATTAATTTTCACGGAGTTCCGTAGGCGAATAAAGTTGGAAGTTTTTGAGCGTTCGTCGGATTGATCACAGAGGCCCCCTCCCCCCTCCCCCTCTTTCTCCGCCGGTCACCACTGCCGCGATCGAGCTGGCAGCGTGACGTTTGCATATAAATGAATAAATGGAAGGCGAGTCAATATGTGTTTATTCAAATATATGCATATGCATGCGTGCCCCGGTATATAAATATACATACGCCTTCACTTTAATGTACCCCCCACTTTTATTTTTCTCTTTCTTTTTATTGTTGCCTTTTTTTTTCTTTTTTTTTTTTTTTTTTTTTCCAATCCATCTCTCTTTTTCTCTCGGCAGCGCCGACGAGAACCGGCACTATCCTCCGCTCCTCGAGTTTCTCCTCCGCCCAAGCCTCACGCTCGAGTGAGGCAGACTCAATCCTTTTTTCTTTTAATTTTTTTTTTCCTCCCTCTCTCTGTCTCTCTGTCTCTCTCTCTCTCTCTCTCTCTCGACGATCGAAACGGCCTGAAATCATTAACCTTTCGAGTTCTTCGACGATGAGAGCGGCCTCCACCTCCGCCGGCCTCGGAGCATCACTCGTGCTGCTCATCTTCCGTAGAACTCACGGTATTGCCCCGTCGTTCGACTTGCCGAACGCGCAGTTGTGGACTTATTTTTTGTCGATTACTTTTTTCACCACAATTCCGTCTGGATGAAGAAAAAACAAAAAAAAATAAAAATAAATTGGTTACCGAGTGACCATCGGTCCGGACTCTCGGCGAGACAAAGGGACGATATTTTTTTTTTTTTCTTTTTTTTTTCTCGTCCTCTCTCACCGATCAAAGAAACGACGCGATGAGATCCGGATGGCGGCGTATCGGGCGAGTTTTTGTCTCGGTTTCGTCACGCTCTCGTTATTTTGCCCCCTCCCGACCGATGAAGGAAACGAGGAAACACCGCAGCGGGTACGAGACTGAGAATCATCCCGAAAAAGAGACCACACCATCTTTGGATTTTCGATGTGCGCGTTTATCGACGGCTCGGAATCGAAAGGGCGTTCAAACGTCGGCGAAGAGTGCAACGTTTACTTTTATTTTTTTCCCTACGGTACAGATTTCCCGTCGACACCTCGTGTCGTATTATTTCACTGTCTTATTTTATCGTTACTGCTGTTAATTAATTAATTTGAGGGGGAAAAAAAATTCGGCTTTACTTTTAGGTTTTTTTTTTTTTGTTCGACGTGGACCAGTTTCCAGTCGGAGCTAGGACGGCGAGCGGACGCGGAGCGTCTGGATGGGCGAAAAGAGAATGGAATTTATAATAGTATATAATATAATAGAAACGAGGAAACACCGCAGCGGGTACGAGACCGAGAATCATCCCGAAAAAGAGACCACACCATCTTTGGATTTTCGATGTGCGCGTTTATCGACGGCTCGGAATCGAAAGGGCGTTCAAACGTGGGCGAAGAGTGCAACGTTTACTTTTATTTTTTTCCCTACGGTGCAGATTTCCCGTCGACACCTCGTGTCGTATTATTTCACTGTCTTATTTTATCGTTACTGCTGTTAATTAATTAATTTGAGGGGGAAAAAAAATTCGGCTTTACTTTTAGGTTTTTTTTTTTTTGTTCGACGTGGACCAGTTTCCAGTCGGAGCTAGGACGGCGAGCGGACGCGGAGCGTCTGGATGGGCGAAAAGAGGATGGAATTTATAATAGAGGAGGGAATTGTTTTCAGTACGTTGCGCGGTTAACGGGGGTTCGATACAGTGGCCGGTACTCTCCGGGCGAGAGACCCGGCGGGGTTTGCTCGCTTCTCGACGAGGCCCCAACCGGGCAGACACGAATAACCGTTAGAACTGGGCCTCTCTCGCACGAGCACACCGGCTAGCGCACGGGAGAAAGGATATTATGGTATAATGCACGGAAACTTTTCGAGCCGTATACCGCACGATTATATCTCGGGGAGGCGAATGAATCGAAAAAAGATATTCGGTACGTGTTTTAATCTTTACCTCGAGGCCCCCGCGGAAGAACGAGTCGAGATCGCGAGCCACCTGTTTAGCCAATCGAGCGATCAATTTCCTCTTTTTTTTTTTTCCTTCAATTTTATTTATTTATTTTTTTTCCTCCGAAAATTGCACGAATTTTTTCGTTCCCCTTATGATATTCAAAATAACTTTTGGAATCGAGCAATTCATGAGGGTACAAATTTTCGGAGGTTGGTTGTTCATTTTTTTTTTTTTTTTTTGGTGATTGATTTATCGTTTTTTTTTCTTCTGTTTATTAGGGGTTTTTTTTTTTTTTTATTCAGTTTAAAATTATCCGATTTTTTTTTTTAATTCGAATATTGATTCAAAAAACATTACTCGGATTTTTGAGGGCGACGGTGTATCCGAAACGAAATTCATCCGGATGTTAATTTTGTACTGTCATTGTTCAATTTCACACATCGGTAGCGAAATTTCGGAGGCGTTCGGTATAACACGCTCGACAAAATTCCACCCTCGTTCACGCTGCCTTGGCTATTGTTACCATTCACACAGTGGAGAAACTGCTGCAGTCTCTTTCGGGTGTTCAGGCCTCGCTCGACTTATCCGTCGAAGCGTTTTTCGGGACTGTGCGCGCGGCTGTATTATGCATTCTGGTCTCTGGGACTCGTCCCGACGTCACGTTTCGTTTGAATCCGAGGGAATTTTTCGGTCGCACGCTTTGTTGTCGCGGGGAAAAACAGCTGGCGATGCTTCGGGCCCAAAATCCTAATGTCCCTTGCGTCTTATGCTTTTTTTCACCGGACACGTACATACGTCGGAAATTCCTCGAATTTTCAATCTCCATTTATCCTACGATCTAAAGTACAATTTTATTTAAAAAAAAAAAAAAAAAAAATGCCTACAAAAATAAAATTGATAAAATATAAAGTATATTTTTTTTTATAACAAGTAGACAAAATATTTTGTGTGAATATATTTTCGACGATTTGGAAATGCTGTAAAATTGAGAACGCAAATCGAGACTCAACGAGAGGTACAAAAATTGACGAGAATATGAACGAATGGAACGAAGAAAAAAATGTAGATAGTAAATTAAAATGTCAACACCGAGAAGACCAGAGTCGTGCATCGTTATGTGTAAAACATACGTTATATTCTTAAGCCATAAAAAGGAAAAAAGGCTGAATATATTTTAAAAAATTCGGCATCGCAAATAAATAAGACTGAATTGATTTTTTTTTAATCGTTATGAATTTTTCAAATTAATTCCGGTGTGAATGAAGTGGCTCGATGTTTGTTCGACTCGGTGGCTCGGGTGTGTCGCTTCGACTTTCCGAGACAAAGTCTCACTCGTCCTCGGGCATTTTTGTTGACAACGCCGAGACCTGACCGGCAATGTTTTTCAAGTAGCCGAGATGAAGCACACTTTCGCACAGTGTGTAAACTGTAAAGACGACCAACGGCTCGCTCGTGTATTATTCTCCAACCTATTTATTACGCACGTGGCTTCGTTCGACTTTCCGTCGGGAAAATAATACATTTTTTTTTCGCCTTTTTTTTGTCGTCGCTTTTATCGGGTACGTTTTGTTTTATTGTCCTTACTCTTTGTCTTCGGCATACACACTTATTAATCATGCTACGTGTTGGACTCGCTCGGTACATCGAGAAAACGAGCCATCAAATAATCAAAAAAAAAAAAAAAAAAAAACTAAAAATCCATCGGATAATCGTATTGTATCGTATTTAAAAAAAAAATTAGCGGTGTGATTGAACTTAATTTTTAAATAAAATCTCATTCTTGTATTTGTTCGACAAATTTTTTAAAAAAGGAGGAGAAGAAAAATTAACGAAAAATAACCAACGGTTCACAAATTCTCGGTCTTTTGGCAGTTGAAGGCGAAACGAAAAAAAGAAAAAAAAAATGCTGTTTGAAAAATCGATAATCGACGGTATCGTGAAAAATTGATTGAAAACAAATAAAAAGCCTTTTAATTTCGCTCGATGATAAAAAAAAAAAAAAAATTGAATCGGGTTGAATCAAGAGTGGGCAAAAAATCGAGAACCCTCTTAAATTTGTTGTGGAACGTATAAAAAAAAGTGTAATCTAAAATGTACGTCCGTTATGGCCCGCTCCAGTCGAAATTGCCGTGGTTGGCGATCGTGGAAATTGGTTGAATTATGAGATCGGACGAAATACTCAAATAACGTCGAGGTCGATTGTTATTTGCGGACGGTAATGAAGCAATCTGCCGAACCGTCGTTAATTTAACTCGGGCACTGTATCGATTTCATTGTTTCTATTCCCGATGCCAATCGGAAATTTCATCTCGTTAAGAAGCCACGCGCCCTGCCCTTCGAATTTTGTTCTGCGAAATAGTCGGAGTCGAAGCGACGGGAAACGCTTAGCACGCGCTCGTTTACGCGCCCGAATACTTGGCCGGACCGCTGTGGGGGGATTCCCCGTCGCACGAGCAGTGTATTATACTCAGGATGAAACTAGGATTAGCCGGGGTGCTTTATGTAATGAAAAAGACTCGTAACGTATGGAGATCCGAGTACGGGCCGGTGTACAAAAGTGTACGAGGCCGGGTATAATTATTCGTGAAATCTTTTGTTCCGACGGGGGAAAAAAAAAAAAAAAAAAAAAAATATTCTGCAGTACAAACGTGAAAGGCAAACCATGTCAAAATCACTGCTACCGAACGACTGCTGGGAATAATTGTCGGAGACGAAAAAAAAAAATAATGACATTTAAAGAAAAATAAATAAATAAGCAACAAGAAAAAAAAAAAAAAAAGTGTCTCGCCTGAGTGGCGAAGAAGGCAATGAGCTCTCCTCACTCCGCGCTCTCTATTCTCTTACGTTTCTTTTATATCTATCTTTCTCGAACTCTTTGTTCGGCGGCTCGAAAATTCTTTGAGAGTGCAGCACGTACCGCGCGCCAAAGACGGCCACGGAGATGAAGAAAAACGAGAAGAAGACGAGGAGAGGGAAGAAGAAGAAGACGGCGGAGACACATTGTGAGGACATATTACAATGGGGTAAAAGGCACATAGAGAGCTCTCGTGTACCTCCGAAGCCGGAAAGAGGTACGCCCACTTCCCAAAAAAAATTGGCCCTCTCCAATGAAATTTAAATAAAGCAAAAAATAAAAAATAAAAAAAAAACTCAAATGGAACCTGACGAGCAGACGTTGAAAAAAAAAATTATGTATATATATATATATATATATATATATATATATATATTAATCTGTGTTCGATAAATTCATAATCTTTTTGAATTGTGGTTTCGGGGAATATTAAGGGTAAAAAAAAAAAAAAGAAATGGTAACTGGGTACGCGGGACCACAAAGGCGAAGGCAAAGTGGGTGGAGCACTTCTCGATTTCACCGGTTTCAGCAGTGTTGAGGGAATTAATTTTGTTTCTGTGAACACGGTATACACGGGGGGGTAGAGTTGGCGGGTTTGTGTGCGAATTTACCGGGGCGGGTGTAATGGAAGAAAGGGAACCTGGCCATTGGCCAGATTCCCATGAAACTCGAGAGGACGGCGAATATAAGGCTGCTCCGGTGAGCCGGTTGATGACGACGACTACGACGACGACGACGACGACGACGACGACGACGAGGCGAAGGCAAAGGCGCTTCTCGCCTATAATACTTTCTCTCTCTCACCCCGATATTTCATGCTTCCTATATATACGTGTGTGTCTCCGTGTCCCTTTTTTCTTAGCCCATTCAACCGGCAAACGAGACGTAAAAAATGGAGAAAATAAATTTTCGTCGAATTATGACAGCGCGTAAAATAGAAATACAAAATAAAGTAAATAAAGAACAAAACAAAAACGAGCGGAAAGTGAATAGGCGCTTGCATGAATAACGCTAATAGGCTCGTCGTGTTGGTTCTTGGTCGAAGAAAAAAAAAAAAAAAAGAGAGAGATAAAAAATTCGTTCTTTTCGATTCCTTTCGTTTCTCGAATTTTTCGGTTAATTATCGACGCAGCAGGCACGGACCGTAACTGATATCTCATATCATTTTATGTTCTTTCATTGTTACTTCGGACCATGAGAGCGTGTAAAATAGATATGTTGAACAAAAGGCAATAAAGAAAGAAAGAAATTTAATTCCCTACGGATCTTTCCGTTTAGCGAATTATTCGCTGAATTATCGTCAAAATCTTCACACAACGCCCACAAATTATTAGTAATATTCAACATTATATTTTTATTTTTATATATATATATTTTTTTTCGTTTCATGTTTTACATTACTTCGCGGAACAGTTTAATGGAAACCGACGACTTTGATTTAATCCAGAGAAATAATAAGGCTCTACCGGCGACTACGAAAAATGGCAACCCCCGAAAATAGGCTTAAACTCCTAGCTGAACTATATTCCGCTGGCGCGCCTCGTTATTTAGGGTCGGCAAGGACTTGGGGGGGAATGATCGTCGTTGCGCGGCCACGCGCGCACACGTGCCACGCCATTCCCCGGTATGGAACGTTGAATAATTCGCAGTCAAATAATCCCCGAAAACGGACACGTGTCCGGCGCACACGACCGCTCGCCCGCTAAACTTTATCGATGCCGCCTATAAATACGGAAAACTCTGAACCCGTGCACTTTGCTCTGCACCGGAGATGCAATAAAATGCGGGCAAAAAGTGTCAGCTCGACTGGACACAAAAAAACGACTATGAAAAATTCAAAGGCAAATTCAAAATAAAAACCACAAATTATAAAATACTACAATAAAAAAAATAAAATAAAATAAAATAAAATTCAACAAATTATTAATGTATATCAAAGTTATCATAGATTTAAATTATTCTACCGAGGCTCGCTAAATCCCTACCCAAAACTCAAGACCACTAACAGAGGATTAAAAAAAATTCACGAAAAATATATCTAAAAAATTTCCCGAAAATTAACGCGAAGGATTTATTATGATTTTTAATGTTTACAAAAATTATTGAAAATTTTTATTCATCATTATTTTTAGTAAGTTCATGATTTTTTCCGAGAATGTCTGTTGTCAAGTGCGAGCCTCAAAATTCAAGGCCACGTGTCTCCGCGGGCAAACGAGCCGTTCACCGTGCGCGGACGGGACCTTCGCAGGACCGTCGGAGACAAGATCCCATGAATTCTCAACTCTTTCAGAGTAACTCTAGATCCTAGATGAACAAGGACGATAAGAATACGACGGGATATGGAGAGAGAGATAAAAGTTCGTAGTAGCGGCTGCGAACCGTCGTCGGTTCGTCGTTTTGAAACATAAAACCAGATCCGAATCAGGTAACGCGTGAGCTGCATGAAAGATTGTTCGCCGGTTAGCTTTTCATTCGCCAAAGGAGGAACCGCGACCGACCTAAAGATTTTTACGATCGACGATCGAAATTTCCCTCCTCGAATCTCAAAACGCCCTCCGGTGACCTCAAAAATATTAAAATATTAAAATATTAAAATATTTCAAAAATATAAAAAATATTTTAAAAATATAAAAAATATTTTAAAAATATAAAAAATATTTTAAAAATATAAAAAATATTTTTAAAATATAAAAAATATTTTAAAAAATATAAAAAATATTTTTAAAATATAAAAAATATTTTTAAAATATAAACAATATTTTAAAAACTGAATTTTTTTTTGCGCATCAAAAAAATTGCAAACGGTCGATTATTTTTTTTTGGCGCCTCGGAGGAATGTTTGCCATTTAGATTTTAGCTCGACGGAGAAAATAGTCGACTTGATGGTTTTTACGACGAGGGATCAAAATTTCCTTCCCGAAATCTCGGGACAAGCTCGGGGGAGCTCGGAATAAATGTGATTATTTTTTTAGAAACAAACAAATAAGAACGGGAAGGATCGATCATTATCTTCGAGCTCGTCCGTCGTAAGAGTGTCCGAAATGATGGAGAGTAACAAATTGAGATTAACGAAAGACGAGCCTCGAAAACGCTAGAGAGTGGTGATAATAATAACGGTAAGAGATAAAGATAACGGGAAGAAAATTGACTCTGAAAAATTCCACCACGAGCGTCTGCTTCCTTGGCTATTCAATCACCGGACGAAAAAAAAAAAAAAAAAAAAAAGTTTCATCTTTGGGAATTCAAAAAAGGAAACCCAAACGGAGAAAGTCCGTAACGAAAAATCGCTCTCGTGAACGAGATAGCTGAATGGGACGAAAAAATAAAATAAAAGCGTATGTGTGAAGTAAGGAGAAACGGAAAAAAAAAAAAAAAAAAAAAAAATTATTTCCTCCACTTTCACACTACCCGCCGGTCCAAAATAGTTTCGACTCGCGCCGTGAATTCCCGTCTTTATTTTTATTTGGATTTTTTTTTTTTTTTTTTTCTTTCGTTTCTCGTCTCCCTTAACACTTCGTTTCCTTTCATTCTGAAGTTCGCGAACGGATCGCTCGGGGCTGCGTTGCATATCTGACGGATATATTATTACTCTTGTTTTTTTTTTTGCTATAATATCCGAACGACTTTTGTCATTATTTCCAGGTATAGGAATCCGGAACATCGTGGCTGATGTGCCGCCTCCCGGTTCGTCGGGATCGTGACCGGTGCGCGTGCTAGAGCTTTGAGTTTCCTCGTCTCTGGTCTAAACTCGTGCCGAGTATGCCGAGTATACTACACGACTATAGCGTAATAGGCTCGGCCGACGTAAAGTTGGAAGAGGTGTTTAGTCGTCAGGGCCGAGCGTTAAATCGCTTCGTAACACTTTCGCGATGCAATTTTATTATAGACGATCCAAGCCATACGATCCGAGCCAGACGATCGAACACGGCTTGTCGCCAAAGGGTGCAACTAGGCTCGCACGTACGAACGAACAAATAGGAAAGCTTTTATTTTTAATATAATAATACACGATATTATAAATTCACGTAGGCTCGGCCACGATCAGAACGGAACTTCAAAGCCCACAGTAATAAACATAGTCGTGTCCCGCACGAAGGGAATTATCATTTTTTTGAATTACTTTTTGTTATTTTATAATTTATTGTGTGAAATCTGAAACGGTTAGAAAAGAACAAAAATCGATTATTTCGTTTCACTATTTTTTTTTTTTTCATGGTTTTTTCAAACAAACAAAAAAATACAAAAAAGTGATTTTTATCCACGGCTGGTATTTTATATTGAACCTGAAACGGACTCGAAGCGATGAAAAAAAATTGAATTCAACGTGTAATTTGATTTTTTGCCGTTGAAAAAAAAAAAAAAAAAAATGTCGCGTTTTAGTTATTAGCTGTGAAATCAGCGAGCTGAAAACTAATCCAATATCAGTTTCGTTTGAGAGTCGATTTCCTTATTGACGATCGTACAACCCGTCGCCGAAGGCTGCAATTACTCTCGCACGAACGAACGAATAAATAAGAAAGATTTTCTTTTTAATATAATAACGCACGATCCTATGAATTTACGCAGGCTCGACGACGTTTGGAACGGAATATCAAAGCCAACGGCAATAAACACAAACTCTTCGTGCGCAAAGAGATTTTAAGTCGTCGAGAAGAGTAATTTTTATATTATTTTTTTTTTATTTTTATTTTTTTTTATATTTATTTATTTTTATTTAGTTATAAAAAAAAAAATGTTACTTCACCTCCGATATTTCTGCACTTAAAAAATATTAAATATCGCGTTTCAGTTGTTATCGGGAATTTTAGCGCGCCGTAAACTGATCCAATATCAATTTCGATCGTGACCCGAGCGGGACGTTGGTAATTACAAAAAACGCAAAAAAATAAATAAAACAATAAAAAAAAATTAAAAAAAAAAAGAAAATTCCACTATTTTCAGGACTCGAATGTTCAACGAGTGGAACGCAATCGTAATTACACGCGGAGGAACGGACACGCGGGAATGAATACAAACCCGTAGAATCGTACACGCTCGTAATACCCGTAATGATAATTAATTGCTCGAAAATTGCTCCTCGCGTGAATTTCTCACCGTTCAATTATATTTCCTCGTCTGGTCCCCATGTATCCTTTTTTTTTTTTTTTTTTTCTTCTTTTTCATTACTTCACCCATCGCGTTTTATTTGTTTCTGGCTTTCGGTTCCTAATCGTTATTATTACCAATCGCTAGCCGTGTGTGTTTTTTTTTTTTTTTTTTTTTTTTTTTCCCCGTTGCCGACTCTCCCGTTCCTCGCCGTCGGACGTTGCATGCATAATATCTGGCTGGCTGAGCATCGAAGCGTTGATAATCGCGAGGACACGAGAAAAGAGATATTCCGAGACACGGAAAAACGGGAGAAAAAAAAATGTCTCTGTGTAACCGAGAATTAAGTTTCGCAAGGCTGGTCGTGAAAAAAAAAAAAAAAAAAAAAAAAATTAGACCAACGCGAGATAAGATTTCTAACCATCCAGAAGAGAGAAAAAAAAAAAAATAAAGCAAGACGAAGTAACGGAAAACGGGCTGTACGATCCGATGAAACGGTCGAACTGGCCTGCGGTAAGAAGCTCGTTCGAATGAAAACGAAAAGAAAGTGCGATCCCTCGAGGGTCCAACGGAATAACAGACACGGGCACAGTCGTTGGCACGTTAACGCCACTTTTGTCTCGCACAATTCGCCTCGGAATTTATTCCTCGAGATGCGAAAGACAAAGGGCAACGAAGAAACAAAACAATAAATAAAAATAATATATATATATTCACATGTGTGAGGGAAATCTTGGGCGAGATGGGCGAAGTTTATGGCAACGGAGCTTCCATGGCCCTGTGAGAATGAAGCGTGATGTAACGGGGCTTATTTTTTTGGGGGTTGCTCGTTGGCTCGGACGCAGGTAGGAAAAGTGAACAGGTAGACGAGGCTGATGAAAAATAGAGAGATGGCTCGACGAAACTTCCTCCACTCCCCCCCCCCCCCCCCCCCCAAACTCTTTCCCCGCACCGCCGAGCCGCTTCCTGAATCCACCGCAACTCCCAGGACCGAAATTATAACACCGTCATAAAGCTGCCGTAGCTACCTGATGGCTTTGCTTGCACTGGGGGGGTGACCGAGCTGGGCTCGCCATGTAACTGATAAAAATCGGTTGAACCTAACGCGAGGAACGAGAACAGTCGTTGCGAGGGTTCGGGTTCGAGAATCGTTTGATCGTAAGATTTTTTTTTTTTAGAGAAAAAAAAAACTTAAATTATCTTAAACGGGTTTTAATGTGAGAAAAAAATAATATAAAAATTTAATATAAAAAACATAGATTTAATATAAAAAAACGTTTGAAACAAATATTAACCGATAAAAATCGGTTGAAACCGAGGCGGAGAATCGGAACAACAGTTGCGAGGGTTCGGGTTCGAGAATCGTTTGATCGAAAGATTTTTTTTTTTCAGAGAAAAAAAAAACTTAAATTATTTTAAACGGGTTTTAATGTGAAAACAAATAATATAAAAAATTTAATGTAAAAAACATTTAAAATAAATATTAACCGATAAAAATCGGTTGAAACTGACGCGAATCACCAGAACAACCATTTCGAGGAATTCACGATCGAGCATCGCCTAATCGAAAGATTTTTCACTCGAAGAAAACGATCCGATTTTTTTTTCCTTACCAAAAAAAAAAAACTGAAATTATCTCAACAGACTAAAAAAAAAAAAAAAAAATGTTACACCTTGATTTTTCGAATTTATGTAATTTACTAATGCCGGCTGAGTTGAACTGGCTGTTTAACCTATAAAAATCGTGCAATAACGGAATGGACAAGAGGTGCGGAAAAGGATATGTCGGGACCTCCTCCCGAGTCTCGATCGTTCGCCAACTTCGAGCCGTTCTCGTTGTTTGTCGATGAAAAATATTTGCACGGAGAAACCATGAGCTCAAATAGCCATGACGTCGGGAGTGTCGGCCGTCATTTTCCGAGTGGCGAAACGGTTTACGCGGTGTCTCTGTCTTACGCTCCGCCTCCCCCCACTCCTTCTCACTCCGGCACCGGCTGCGAACGTTGCGCGACGCGTGCGAAAGTCCGCGCCCTATGTACTTTACGCTATGCACATACGCTCTTACCTACGTACACAAGCGTTTATAAAACGTCTCTCCGTCTGTGCGCATAACAGGCGACGACCGAACAACGGACGTTCCACGCTCTTAAATTACCGTGCGGTAGCTTTGCGTTATTTATTTTCGCCAATTATCCAAGCGTTTTCGGCGACGGAGCGGTCGATCGACGAACCGTGGTTCGAGCCCGTTATTGTCATTCGGCGTACGCTCGAACCCACGAATTTGTTTCCCGCTCGATATTCCTAAATTCCATTTTGTTTTTTACGCCTAATTAATCGCATATTTGCCGGAAAAATAATCCTAAAATTCCGATCGGAAAGACCTAACCTCAATGTCGAGCGACGATTATTTTATTTCGGATTTTCAGCCCGAAGTAATTCGGGCGAATTTTTTCTGCGCGTCGAACATTCGATCAGTGACATGGAATTGAATTTGAAAAAATAATGCGACACTAACCTCGTCGAACGTTCCAGAAAAATCCTCGTTTGCGGCAGCCACTGTAGCACACACTGTTATCTTGTTCGAACTTTGCGATGAATGAAGGAAATTTCGAAACACGGTGGTGCTGACAAAGAGCGATCCGAGATTCTTCACGAACGCGCACGTTTTTTTTTTTTTTTTTCTATTATTTTTTTTCTTTCGCTTCGGTTTTTATCCGACACACACTTCGAGGTTCGTCGAAGTTTGCCGAAGTTGTTGTTCGTTAATCTTCGACCATTCTTCCGGCTGTCCGATCTTCGAAGATGGTTCGAGAAAAAAAAATTCGTTCTAACCTCTTTTTCTCTTTCTCACCCAGGAGCGAACCCCGCCTGGAGACTTATATATGTATATATATATATATATATATATATATGTTTCGATGATTTATTTTCAACGAATTATTTCAATAATTCACAACCTCCCGGCAGCTGTGCCGTACCGAATTATTGGTTACGGTCGATAGAGGTGCAACGGCGATGAGTGCGAGCGCCATTTTAGCCCGTTGCAGCGTTTCGTTCGTCGCGCCAGGGCGAAAGGTGGATATCGCAGGGCAGCAGGCGACGAGTTACCCGGCGGTCCTGCGTTCGCCGCTTGGACGCTTTCACCGAAACGAAATCTATCGGGAGATCCCAATTACGGCCCTGTTGCCTTACTACAAACCACGGACCAACTCTTTTCACCGCCCAGACACTTTTTTTTTTTCAACCCCTCCAGTCAGTTCGAACTTTCAGTCAATAAATAACTGCGTCAGAATTTTTCACCGAAAAAAAAAACCACTACGAACCTGCGAGATACGTTTTCGTTCCGCGATTAGTAAACTCGCAGTTTGTCACCCGATCCGTTTGCAACCGTGTTGTTTCTCGTTTGAGAGCTTTCAGAATTTCCGAGAAGTCAGCGCCTAAAATCCCTTCGACATCCCGTCCAATGTTCGGTGTTGGGTCGTTCGAAACATTTTTCCTGTCGCTCACGAGCGAAATTCCAGATGTCTTCCAGTGTGCTCTGTTGTTGTTTTTGGTGTTAATTTATTCTTAGGATCGATGTCTCTTTACTTTCTTCGCCACCACTTGGCGGTTTTAGGAAGGGAAAAAAAAAAGTTTTTTCAGGGATACGAAGAGAGACGCGGAGGGGTTTAGGTTATTGATACAGGTAAGGGGAGGATGATCGTGGCTCGGCGTCTTTGGTTGGTTGGACGCAGCGATAAAGACAACGATATATGTTTAATATATAAAAGGTAAGAGACGAACTGTTTTAGGGGAGGGGGGGACGCGGCTCGCGACGGCGACGACGTTGTATTCACGGTGTGGCGGCAGCACGAGTCTCTCGGACACTAAACTCGCGACGAGACGGCTTCGCGTACGTCCGTCCTTCGCAACGAGTGAACACGAACTGAGTAAGAATGCTGCTTTGCCGCGACAGAACGCCGAACCGCAGCGGCAGCGGCAGCAGCAGCAGCAGTTCTCAATCTACGTAGGGTATAACCCAACATCGAGCGAGGGAGACCAGCCAGCAGATCGAGCCAGCCGCCACATACTCCAGTCGAGGAGAGACCGCCGGGAGCTTGCCCGGCTGGTTTTCATCGTACCGCTATTCGGCGGTATTACACTTGACGGAAGACTCGAACTACAAAGCCCCGTGCTATGCACGATGCGTATTAACCCTTACAGGTTAAGAAACAAAAAACGATCGACGATACAAATAATACATCAAAGTAATATTATTCTTATGAAAATGTTGAGCAAAATTTTCATTGTGTTTATTATTCGCGAACGAAGTTGCAATAATAAAGATTATTCGTGTGATCATTCGATACAATGGAGTAACGATAATTTGTGGTGGCTGCTTTTCGACGACGAACGAACGAGCAACGCTTTTCAATGGTTTATACTAAATAGTTTGAATAACGGTTATAACCGCGGATCTGTAAATTTCTTCGAGCAAGCGAAAGATTTTTCGCCTCATGCAATTGTAGTTATCAGCGTCGAGTCAAACGGATACGTTTTTTTTTGTCTGTCGAAAAATTCGAATAATCATTGAGACGATTTCCCGCTAGGGGTCATTGGTTGTTGAATTTTTTCCCCTCCTTTTTCAATCCGTCAAGCGTAATACGCGCGCATGCGCTCCCTCACCAACACGAAAACCCGAAAGATTGACATCAGCCGTTCTCAAACTCGGGCTTCGCTTTTGATGCTGCTGCTGTTCGCTGCTTCACTTGCGGCCGGCTCTTGGCTTGTAGCAGCGTCGGTAGTAGTGGTGGCTTGCTGTCCACGCGCACTAGAATGTCTCGGGGTCTTGAGACCCGATCCCTCCATGATTACTTTCCCTGTTGGCCTCTGCGGCGCTCAGGTGCTCCTCTTCAGGTGTTCTCCGTACTCTGACGCTATGCTACTCTCCCGATCTATTTCGCCACGCGAAATTGTTGCGAATTTTTCAATGACCACTTATCTCATTATTATTTATTTCATCTACACTTTTTTTTTCCTAATTTAATTACATTATCGCTGATTCTCAAACGAGAGGTTATGTAATCTGAATTCATCGATCGATGCCGTTTCCGACGACTCGAATTCCCCGTCGGGAGCCTCGCTCTCGGCTAACGTCCTCTTATCGGTTTTCGCGACGGTACATACGATTGACGCATTTTTCGTTTTGTTTTGTCTTCGCTCGACGACACACGAGCTTCTGACGGCTTTTCGATGATGATTTACGAAAGGCGATATTACACGATGCTGTAGAATCGACGTTACCGTCAGTCGGTATTGTCGTTACTCTCGTTAAAACCTCCATATTGATTATCGCATGAAATTTTCTGCGAATTTTTTTAACACGGATATTCTTGTGTTGCGGCTTCGGTGAATCTATTAATCGAGCGGCGTCAATCGACGGCTGTTGAAAAAAAAATATCGCTCGGAATTTTTCTCACGCGGTTGAAATTTCCAACTTTCTCGGAGAGACTCGGCGATAACGCTCTCGTTCTCGGGAGCGTCGTCACGCACAAACGATGTTAATTGATTGCGAAGCTCCGGCCGATAACAGATCGCTTTACAACGCCGGACTGTTCAAACACAGCGATTAATCACCGCGTACCAATATATCCGATGATTAAAAATTGAGCTCGTTCGTTCTCACGATTGTCTCTTAAGTCTTCATCAAATTTTTTCGGTTTCCTTCTGAATCACTCGAATTTACGATTTCGCTGTGGATTATTATCTCTCGTTATTTCTAACCGCGTGAACTCTTGACCCTTCACCGGGTCGCTGCGGTCGATTCAACAACTTCCATTATCAATGCTTTAATGATTAAAAATAAAAATACAAAAAAATTAAATATATAGTCGAGAGGAAGAAGCAACGGGGATTTTCATTTGACGACCATTATTACCGAAAAATAAAATACACCGACACCTTGGGAATAATAAAAAAAAAAAAAACAAAAAGGTTGAAAAAAAATATGGAAGCTTTTATTAATCCCCGAATGATCCACCGGAAGCTTCCGCAATTAGAGAGGCTTCGAACGACCCGGGACGCGCCACTGCATTGCTAAGGAATTCTTGAGCGAAACGAGACGATACCGAATGAAAAAAAAAAAAAAAAAAAAAAACCAAGGTATGAAACGCGACGGAACTGCCGGGCTTTCACACGATGGTTCTCCCGCTTTCCCCCTTCGACGCCCTAGCCCGCCGCTCTCACTGCTTTTTCTTCTTTTTCGTTCTTCCGTCTCGATTCACAGGGAACTTGCCGTCAAATTTATCCGTCTCTTACCACCTGACTGTACTTTCCGTTCTTCGTCTCTAATCGACAAATAATCTGTACGATAATCACGAAAACTGTGAGGGGGAAAAAACTAGTCTGAAGTCAACTATTGTCCGCTAAAGGTAATCGACGAAAAAGAAGATTGTAATTCACCCGCCTTGTATTTCTACACTCGTAATTCAATATTTGATAGAGAAGCCTCCAGCCAAAAATAGTTTCTTTCGTGTTTAACAATTATCCGGTTGAACTCTGGGGCAAAGTTCGTGTTGAATTTTTATTCGGCGTGAAAAAATAATGGAAAATCTGTGGCCTAAAAGCAGAAAATCGACGACGGACGTCGCTATTTTTGCAAAAAAAAATAGTATTTTTTTGTCGACTTCGGTCATTTTTCAGACGCTCATTCTCGTTCGTTTAGAATAAAAAGAAGAATCAGAGTGTGACGAGAGAGCGAGCGAGAGGTTTAAGAAATAAATAGAAAAAAAGTTTAAGAAGTAAATGAAACAATAAACGTAGAAAAAGAAGAAGAAGAAAGGGGAAGAAATAATAGGAGAAGGACTACAGATTGTTAGGAATGGAATAGAAGGAACAATGGAATCGGCCTAGTAGAAACAAAGGAGAAATAAGGTCCCGCCCGGTGAATCGCTCGTAGCCGTTGTCGCGTCGGCACCGGCGAGTCTGCATGGTTTCCATGTCCTATACGGGGTACGGTTCGCGCGTTCGCTAAGTTGGTTAGCTAAGTTCATTAGCGAAATTACGAAATATACTGCTGCCCCAGCGCCGACTTCGGCGAAAATAAATATCGCACGAGCGCTTCTCCACTGAGGCGTGTAGGCTTAAAAAAAAAAATACGGATCATTTCCTTCCTTGTTCAGCACAAGGTACAAAAAAAAACTTTGCAGATTCATGAAACATTTCTCGTTGAATTTACAATCTCGTTTGAAGTGAAAAAAGCAAGAAACCATTTATACCTGTGTATCTTTTTGTTCGAGATTATAATGTTGTTTTTGCGATAATTCCAAAGTGCAAGAGTCTCCAGTCGATCAACCTAAAGTTTAAAAAAAAATATGGGTCATTTCTTTCCTCGTTCCGTATACAGCAAAAAAAAAGCTTCGCACGTGCATAAAATATTATTTTCGTTAATTTGACCATTTTTTTTTTGGGTAAAAAACATTGTGTAGTTCCAAGAAAAAAAAAACAATAGCTTAAGTGTACAAACCGTTTACAACTTTGTATCTCTGTCCGACGTTATAATCTTGTTTTTGCGCGATATGTCCAGAGCCAATGAGTCTCGAATCGATCAGCCTAAAGCAGCCGACAAAGGCTTGCGATACACGATGTAGAGAAAGAAAAATCTGTAGAAAAAGAAACTAGTGAAACACAAGTTAAAAGATAAATAGCACTCGTGCCAAACATACTTTCGAAATCGGAATGATTTGCTAATGGATAAACCGAGTTTTCTCAGTCGACTTGCAGCGCTCGAGTTGCGCGACAGGCAATTACCGAATAGCACAATTCCTCCCGAGCGGCGAGCTATCGCTCGTACGACGACGACGACGACATGCCGATTAATTTTTTAACCCCGTTCTCATATCGTTGATTCAACGAATGCCGACATAAACTGCGCCGAGCAAACTCGCACGAGTACTAAAAAAGACGAAAAATAAGGGTAATTAATTTGTTTCTCGAAAAATCTCCGATCAGCCGGAGTCGGCAGCGAACTAAAATTCTAACCTCAAATACTTTCGGCCGTGCGGTTCCGAGCGGATTGTCGCGATCTCTCTATCGTTCGTCACGGCCTCTCGGGCAGTATCTCGAAGCAAAGCTATGGGTTCCATTCGAACGATCATTGGTGTGTGTGTGTGTGTTTGTATATGCTGTACGCCCTTGCTGATCACGGCTCGACTTGTTGCCCGGTGCAGGTGGACAGTGACTGGGACAGAATACAGCTCGTCTCGGTTATACGCTACGCTAGATAGACGCAGGAGTCAAAGAGACTCCCGGTCTCGTATTAGTGAACCAAGCCATCGGTGGAATCTCACCAGTCATCGGAGACGAATTCCACCGGTTTTCAAGCGCTATTGCGCCATGATTAATCGCTTTTTACCGTCTCCGGCTCGCAGCCTATATATATATATATATATATAATACAAGTGTATATAATAAAAAAAAGAGGGATGCTCTTTAACGGCACTGTGAAAGACGAAGCGAAGCGAGACGAGCCAATGTATAAAGAATCGGGGAGACCGGAAGTGCGACCCCACAGGAGTACCATAAAATACGATCGATCGAGGTCGATACTTTTTCTCGATCTTCGTCATCGACGATGAGTTTTTGATACGGTGACGAGAAAATTATGGATTAATTCGGGCCTTCACGAAACTATGCCAATAAATGCAAAAAATACATAGACACATATATATATATACCTATGGAGCGAGATCCTGAAATTCGTGGGAGTAAAACGAATAATTATCCGAGTCGAGTTTGTTAATTTTTCTTCGGGTTTGTGATATTTCGCGACTGGGAGGAAGGGGGAAAACCATAAAAATACCAAACTCGAAGAGGTTAACTGAGGGAAGAAGGATATAACAGCTCGAATAGCGAAGACGAGAAGGCAGTGAAGAAAAAAAAAAAAGTAAAACAAACTCGTTAAAAGCGGTCCCGAAGTCATAAAAATCCGAAGCGCAGGTATATACTAACGATCTACAAGTCCGAGCGCGAAGTTGATCCTAATCTTGCTGTATCCTTGTCTCCGTCTTACTTTCTGCCCATCCGCGCATCAGATATGTGTGCGAGCTCTGCAGGGCATCACGAATACGCCCGCGGTGGGTAGCCAAGGTCCGCTTAAATTTTAAATACTTAAAAAAAAAAAGAGAAATATATATAGATATATGTGTATGTATAAAAAATCGAATAGAAAAAAACGAACAGGAATAATGCAGAGGGGGAAGAAACATGGCTGCACGATTTAAATAGAAACGTTGTTCGATGGATACTCGTTAAGGACCGTTTCGTTTTTCTCATTCTTGAACTTGTGTTTTCACTGACTTTTATTTTTTCCATAAATACATTTTTTTTATTTTTTTTATTCGTCTGTAAGGGTCAGTTTACCACATCGATGGTTACTTCATTGCCCTCGTACTCGTTTTTCGTTTAGATAATTCGTTTTTCTATCTTCATACTTTCTCATTTCAATGATCAATACATTTTTGAGCAAATAAAATAAATTCTTGCTCTATAAAAAAAGTTATCTTGTATATGGATATAAAAAAAAGAAAAAAACGAGAAGGAATAATGCAGAGGAGGAAAAATTGGTTGCATCAATTAATCAGAAAGGTTTTCCGATGGACACTCGTTCGAGATCGTTTCGTTGATCTGTTTTTTGTATTTGTATTTCCTTCTGAATTTTGTATGTTTGATAAATTAATTGTGTTTTAAATTCTTCTGTACAAGGGTCAGTTTACCGAATCGACATCTACCTTACTATCGTACTCGAAAATAACGGGCTAAAATAATTTATTTGTCTACAAAAAATGTATCTCCTGAAAATTCTATCGCAATGTACCGTGGGGAGTTCAGACTAATATTCGTTTTGTTCTTGTTATCAATCGTGTTTGTAACACCCGACATAGTGGTATATTAATGGCAATATCGTTCAAACAAGATACTAACTCTTTTTTTTTTTTTAATCTCTCTCGCTTTCTAGGGTTCTTTATTATATTCCACGGCATAATGCATGTCTTCCGAAAGCGATTTTAGAAATTTGTCAGGCGCGACACCAACGCGATGTTATTTATTGCCTCAACGTTGCAGGATGAAGAAGGGAGGGGTGAAGAGATACACTGTGAGCTCGGAAATTCTCTCACATAGCTTCACCTTTTCGTTTGTGAGGCGCCTCCTCGCCAACGCGCCCCACCCTCAACATCTTGCCCGGATTATTAATGTCGGTAGTCGACAGCGCTGTATTTCCGTGACGGTAAATCGTTCTGAAGCGACAAAATAAATTGGAAACCCGCGGCCCGACCACGGTATATAAACTTTAACCGTACCGATTTTCGTGTCGTTCCCCTCGTGCTTGGCAATAATCAGCGACAGTAATAATTGCGGTCTGATCGCTTCGTAATTGAATAAATGTTGATAATTAGTCGACGACGCGGACCTATATGAGGCAATTCGCATTAAATTCTCTTCCAACCCCCTTCGCGGATCGAGCAGCGCTTAACCGTCACGACAATCTAATTTATACTTAATCGCGATGCAATTTAAATAACGTCGCGTACTAATTTTATTTAAATATTCCATCGGTTTAACGATCTCATCGGGAAGACGCGAGACGATGCGAAGGATATTCTTGGATCGCGAAATATCATTGACACGATAATGGTGATGATGATGATAATCTTATCGCCGCTCGCTCCGCCGTCGATGGATGAGACTGTCGAAAAATTACCTCAGTTATTTCAACGAGCAACAATACTTTATTGACAAGACCATGTAAAACAAACGATAAGCGGTGTCATAGCGAATACCCTTTGGACCATTCGCGTATTCGCCGTTTCAGCTTTATCCAAAGATTTTTTCGTTCCTTTCCAACACATGAAATTATCATAATCGTTAAAGATAAAAAATATAAAAGGAGTGGTGCGTTAAACAATAACAACAGCACGATTCAATTGTTAAACGACGTTCGGATCGCATATAACATTCTTTCGTCAGTTCTGATGCGTGAACGCTCGCGGAAAGAAAAAAAACTACTGAGCTGTCGTCGCCAGAGTATCAATGACTTTTGACAAACAATGGTCGGGAGCATTTTTCACGGAAAATAATTCGTCTTAATTTCGTTTTACCGTTAATCTGCTTGGAATTATTTGGATTTGTTGGTGTTCTTTGTGATCGCCGGTGGTGGGGCCGGCTGCTTCGGGTTAACTTGCGTCTTGTGCTTCTTACTCTCAACATGCTGGGCGAATGAGTTTTCCGAGTGGAAGGAACGATTGCACGGGGCACAGTAATATTGGCCTGAAAGCGAGAAAGAGGAGAAAACAAATTTTAATTTCGACAAATTGTTAGTGCGATTTTGTTTGAACCTACCCGAAGGAGTTCTATGAATAGAATAATCTATGGTGGATGGCGGTGGCTGCGTCGTACTGTTGTTAATTTCATCTGAAATAAAATTTATTCTGTTGACTATTACATCGTAGCGCCGAACATCGTTTCCGTGCGGTCTATTAATTTTTTTTCATATTTATTTTTTTATTTGACACCGACCAACTTCCGGTTTGACGATGCCGTTCATCTTCATCATTTTTATATGTTTCGCGCCACGCTTGTGAGTCTCTAATTGTTCCAGTCGATTGGCCGTTACACCGCAGAGCTCGCAATGAAAAGTCGGAAACGGCCAAGTTGATGGTTGATAATTGTTCGTTGGAACGACGGGTGGCAGCGCCGGCGCTGGAACGAGCGGCGGTGCCAGAGCGAGCTCAGGACTGCCGAGAATCGTAGCTTGGGCCTCGGTGGAAAATGGAATTCCAATCCCAAAACGACCCGTAGGATCGACGGGTCCCTGACTCTGTTGCTTTTTCGTTCTGAAATAAAAAAAGGTAAATTTCCGAGCGATCAGCGATCTTCATAACGGACTCCTGAAACTATAACAGTGGCAGTCGTTACTTAATATTTTTGCTCACTTATGCTTTGTAACTCCTGTCGTCGCTCTGATATGTTTCTTTCCAGCGTAGTGTTGACTAGCGTCAATTTGTGACGTAAACCACGTCTTGCACACCTAAACAAAACGAAACAAAAATACTCTTTATTTTTTATTTCCATGAATTAGGCTATTCCAAACTGTAGATATGCGAAGACGTCTAAAATACCTACGTCGCAGTACGTGTTCCAATCGGTGCTAGTACTGCTCGTGACTTGTCCATCATCCGGCTTTATTTTCTTTACACTCTGATTAAGAAACATTGATACTTTCTTCTGGTGAGGTTTACCTTCGTAGTGCAGCTTTGCTTGCAGGGTAGAATTCATCTGAAAGAGTAAATAAATAAAAATTCTCAATGACGAAATCGATGATCCAAGCAAACACCATATCAGTCTTTCGAGCAAGAAATTCTTACAATGGCATTGCAGAGATCGCACTTCAGAGGTTTCATCAGCGCCGAAAGTTCTCTCTGAGCATTGGCCACTCTTTCTGAATAAAAATTAGACCATCGAGTGAGATTAATAAATGTCAAGCTTGCACAGTAACATAATAAACAAGTTCCGAGTATGGCTCACCTGCATCCTGTGCAGGATCTATGCATTCGCTCTTGCGTTTGAAAAGTTTTCCCTTTGTCTTGCTCGTGGGCGAGGCAATTGTTGGACTGCTTTCCGTCCAGGTGGCGTTCTGATCGAACCATGCCGTTCTGTTCGCCAGATCGCCGTCGGTGTCCGACTTGTTTTGCACCCACCATGGCTGATTAACACTGGGTATTGGCGGTGCAGTCGGCTGAACAAAGAACGGAGCTTGCATTTCAGCCGCAAACAACGGTGGATTCTCGCTGACAGATGGTTTTGTGACATTGCCCGATGGCTTTACAGAGCTCTGTTCGCCCTCTGTGGTGCCGATTTTCGGATCCACCGAAACTGCCGCATCGGCTGCTTTGTCCGAACTTGCGGGAATCGTTGCTGGTTCAGCGATCACCTCATCGGAACTTATCAACGGCGTGGGAGGAGGTAGAGGCAACAAACATTCCAGACCTGAAATGAACAGCGATTTCCACAAATTTCAGTAATTATTTATGCATTGAATAAAAAAGCGACTTTGAAGAAAATTATATTTCTGCTTTTTAGTAGGTGCTGCCTCACGCGACGGTGAGCGCTTATGCAACTCTCCGGGCCACGTGACTCAAACTATACACACAATTAATGTATCATAGTAAAGGTATACATAAACTTATTCTACCTGGCACTTCGGGATTTTCGATGGTCTTCGCGACGTTCGACATTGCAACGTCGTAAACAATATATAAGTTTTATCTCGATTCTTTGCTCACTCGTTAACAATACGAGGAAATACTCCGCGGTCACTGGTCATTCATTGGTACTTGACACTTTGTCACAACTTTTTCGACACCGGTAGAGTAAAACGAGACAGACCGATGAGGGACAAAATCTTTGAAACTTTATATTATTGTAATATAATGAACATTAGTTTTTCCGGGCTCCGAGGTACCGCGTGGAATCCAATGTTTTCGTAAAAGTCTACACACTGTTTGTTGTGTGTATATCATGGACGAGCGGACGCGGCGATTATGAGATATCGACCAGACTGACAAGATGGCCGGTTGTAAAGCAGCGCCACTCCGCCCGCTATTGGATACAAACTCGACGGACGAGACTCGCCTGCTTTATTGAGTGTTGGCCGAGTAGAGTTCAACATTTTTTAACTTTATCTTTTGCGATCTAGAATTAGAATTAGAATTAACGTAATGATCTTTTTCATGAAAATGAATTTCGTAAACACACCCATGTATATTACCGAGGCGAAAATGAGGTAGTCACATTTTTTAATGTTAGCATTATCTCGTACCCTCACGTCATGATGCGCAGAGGGGAACGCGCGCGCGATGCGCAGGCTGCATGCGCAGTATGTCGAGCTTAGTCGCGCGTCGTTCATCGTCGAGTCCGGTTGCGTCGTGTTCCCGAGAATTACACAACATGTAAACAAAAATTTGAATATTTTCTGTCGTCTACGTAGTATGATTTTGAGATGTGCGTAGAATAGCAGCGACTCGATTTGATAGACGAGCATCGTTAGTGTTAATAATAAGTCGCGAGTTTTGTTTCGTCGCCGATGGAGAGAGGCAACGAAATTTGTGAAGCGTAATTAGGAGTGACGCGTACCCGCCTAGCGCGTAAGCAACTTCATTCCCGTACGGGAGGCTGCAATATTTTTTCCCACATAAATTTTCGGGGCGATCGGTCTGCCATGAAGCTACGTAAAGAATAAAGTTTCCGTCGGAACCCAGTAGTTAATTTTTATCGTGCTGCCATAACCCCTTTCTGTAATTTTAATTTTTTAATTTGATACTTTATCACTTTGACGGATTTTTCCTTTACAATCTGTCTACAATAAATCCTAAACATTGGAATGTCCGATTAACGAATTATAAGAGTTAAAAATATTGAGACCGCTCAAACTTATGAATCATAATAGTTACAAACTGTTAATGTAACAACGGACAAATCGATTTAGCACCAGCATTGATATAACCACCGAAATTAAAAACTTTTAAAAGACTCGAAGCGAACTGCTCTATTCATCATGTTCTGTACTGCTTTGGTTATTTTCTTACCCGTGCTATATCTTCCTTTTTTTAAATATTCTGCTTATGTTTAAACTGGCCTTTTTCTGCTGTATCGTGTTTGTTCCTCGGAGATAAATCTCTTACCTCAATAAAGATATATACATGTGATTACTTATATGATTCTAAGGATATCTGCATGACATTGATTTCTTGTTTGGTGAATCGTCAATGCCCTCATTTAGGAAGAAGGAAAAATTGTCGACTTTAAAAATTTCATTCGAGGGAATTTCTGAAAGCAAAGTTTGTGAGACGCAAAACACAATATAAAAAAAAGATTTAACAAGGGCACCCAAGAACAGTAATTGCTGAGAAATTGTTACCGAATAGCAATCGTGATAAAACAGAGTCCTCAACAGTGTTTGTCCGTCTTGGCTGCTGGCAGATTGTAAATTTGAAAAGTTTATGCATTATTATATTCGTCACTTCCAATGCCAATGCACGTTTGAATACCTAACTAATTTCTTTCAATTCCATCGCTGAGCCGTAACATAGGTCATTCATTAATCGTCACATTTTTATTCCAACAGAGACTCGTTCGGCGAGGGCTCCTGGGTTTGCCGATGGCACAGAAAACTATTATCCTCGACTAATTCCAAAGATCCATCAATCGTCCCTCCTACAGAAGCAACATGTGAGGACGTCGCATTATCTCATAGAGAAACATGGAGTATGATTCAGGCTCGAGTTGCGAGGGACGCATCAAAGATTTGCAGGCGGCAGAGGAGCTTCCGAGAGCTGGAAGATCTCGCGAAGCAGATCGAGCAGAACTCCCTCGGTTCTCAACTTCAGAGTGGCATGTATTGCGTACGGCAGGTCCTTGTAATGCCAATCCTCCAGACATCTCCAAGCGTACGCTGTCGGCGCAGGTGATGGAGTATTACCATAAATATTCAAAAAATTCATCGCTCGGCCGTTACTTCTCGCTGGCGGAGACGGACGCGAGTGGCGGCGGAGGAGTTTACTCGCGGTGCACCGATAGCGGCGCGGATGCAGGCAAGGGTTATCCCAGCTATGTGATTCTGTCGTCGGAGGAAAGGTCGCGTTTGGAATCGTCGATGCCGCGTGAGAGACGCAGATGGGCTCGCCCGCCCCTGATTGGTCAGCCGTCCGAAGCTCAATCAGCGTCCTCGTACGTTGGAGCGACGAGCGCGGATTCTCGCTCACCCTCACCCACGAGCAAACGACCGACCACATCAACGATAATCGAGGAGACGAGCGAGAGTCGTGAGACGTTAAGCCTTCTGAAAGAATCTGAAACAAAAGGTCCGGCATCGCCGACGTCGAGCGTAGCTTCGCACAAGCCACTTGAATGGGACAGCGGAGCGGATGTCGGTTACTACAATGCTCTGCCCCGTTCCAAAGAGAAGGACAAAAAATTGTGCACCATCGAGCGAATGGCTTTGGCGCGCGGTTGTTCCGCGGCGCTGCGATTGGATCCTGAAGGCACGAATGAATCGACGAGCGGACGCCGGAGTCAGAAACATACAATGAGACCGGACGCAAACTCCACGCCTCTGCCGGGTATTAACGCTTCCGGCGAGTCCGAGAGCGAGATCGAGATAACACCGATAGTCAAGAGTCACCATCATCGTCAGTCATGCATGATAACGGGTGACGAGGAAAAAAATACCGGAGCTCGGTGCGAGGAGGGAAAAAACCCGAAACGAGAGACCAATGAAGATGAGAACGTTCCCGTAAATTCTGCACCGATAAAGTATCCAACGGAGGGCTCTCGCTCGTCGAAACCTCACGATCTCGAGGCTTCCCCCTTGAAGAAGAGCTCGTCGATGAATCACTTGCAGTTCCCACTGTCGAGATTGTCGCTGAAGCGCAGTCAGAGCGAGCTCAATTTACGGGTACGAGAGAGGAAGAACGTTCAAACGCTGACACCATTGATCTTCGATTCGACGTCTTCCATCGCGACTGTCGTCAACAAGCCCGTGACTCACGACAAATTTATACAGACGAGTCTCGACACTTTCTCTCAGGGTATACAGGTATCACCCGTCGACGTCGAGAGCGAAGCCAAGCCTCGGACGGCCGAACAGGTCGGCGATGAGGCGAAATACGAGAAGGGAGAATCGGAGCGGAAACCTCCGTTGCCGAAGAGAGCCAGTAGCCTCGTGCAGAAGTCGCTCCAGTCGATCCTGAAAAATTCCAACACCTACGACGTCCGCGAACGTAGCCGGGATCAGGTCGCGAGCAACAGCGAGCTCTCGGAAAATTCGGGAAAGTCTCGGGAGAGGGAGAAGAAAAATCAGAGGCGCGAAAAATCTGAGACCGAGGCGAGCGGAAGAACGAACACGAGCTCTTCGGAGGGCTCGAAAAATTCGAGCTCGGTGCCGGAAGTGGCAGTCGAGGAGACGACGGGCGATAACATAACCGGCCGAGCTTCTAACAGCTTTGAATATTTTCCAGGTCACATTTACCAGAACGTCCCGGCCGGAAGTACGAGTCACGTTTCGTCGGTGGACACGGGCCGCGAGTCTCGATGCTCGACTATGCCGAACACGAGTTCAAGCATCGACGAGAAGCTCTGGGGTGATTCCGACAATCTGGTGCGAGATCTCGAGAGGAGCGTGAATATATTGAAGAGTCTCGTCGACGCGAACAAGTGCGACAAGCAGGTAAAGAAGAGACTCATCCATCACGTTATAAAACGTCTCGTTACGGCAAAATACACTGACGACAAAATAGAACGGGACCTTGACGAGAACGTACCGTGGAATCCAGCCGACGCTCGGAAGAAGATCTACAGAAACGAGATAATTCAGGCTCTCGCCCAGAAGCACAACACGACGGATTCATCGGCCGAAGAGTGGCGACCACGCAAGAGAAACGTGCGAACAAATTCGTCGAGTCCGAAGAAAACGTCCAAGGAAATTCGGGCGATGAAGGAGATAATAGATCTAGCGACGAGTCCACCCAGCACGGAGGTGAGCGACAAATTTCCGTTCGATTGTCACACGGTGATGGACGGAAGGAAGGCTCGGATGGGTCTGAGGAGCGAGGATCGTCGTCGCGAGGCTCGGAGCGACAGGGACAAGAGCGAGAGCTCCGAGTGCTTCGTACCGTCGTCCCACGCCCAGGCACCGTACAAAATCGACAGTACAAATATATTCTTCAGCGTTGAGAAGTCCGACGATAAATTACCTCGGGGATCGGAATCAGCAGCCGGCGCGACGACGACCTCCGGCACGACGCCCAGTAGAAATCCGATAGCCGATCGTATATTGTTGATCAAAGATCAGGCTCGACCGGAGAGCAACGAGACCGACTGGCGACTACCGACGACGATGTCCGAACGTAGGTTCGAAATGGGAAGACGCAGCAACTCAGAGTCCGGCGACGCAAAACTCATCAATTACGCCGAGATGGAGAAGAGGAACCAACTCGTTTGGATAACGAACGAGATCAGTCATCTGTGCAATCTTAAGAGATTGCTCGAAGCGCCGAATAAATCCGAGGGTGGCAGCAGAGGCGCCAACTCACCGAGGAAAAAATTGACCTCCGCCCCGTCCGGTCAGTGGACGATCAGACGCGAATCTTCGCCGGATAACGAGCGTTTGCCGACGGAAAAAACGGCGAAGAGGCTCGAGGAGAACCAGTGGTCGTCCCATGGGAATTTGGCGAGGGATCGAACCGACCGGAGAGTCTGCGAGAAAGTCGAGCATACAAGAAAGCGGAACAGCTGCACTCAAACCGGAAGCGAAGGTGGTGCAAGTGGCCACTCGAGAACAGGCGGTGAAATCGTTTCGGCGACGATTCCGTTGCTCGCGACGGCCTCGAACTCGAGAACCGATGGCGAGAGGACGACGGAAAACCGTAACGTTTCCGTGCAGACTGTTGAGAGCTCGATCCAGTGCCAAAGTCGAGTCGGACCGATCGCCGATGAGAAGATTCATCGGGTTCAGAGACACGTTTGCTATTGCCAAAGATACGCGGCTCACAGCAGACACGCCGCTTGCATAGTACATTCGCCCGCTAGATGCAAGAAACACGAGAAGAATGTGCCAAGGTTGTCTAACAGGCGCGAGGAGAGACCGATAATAAGTCAGCCTCAAGCGAATATCGTCCCGAAGAGCGTGGATTCGAAGAAGGAAGCAAAAAATCAGCTCAACGCAAATTGTAAATCGAAATGGGCGATACGAGAGTTACCGACTAAAAAGAGTCATTGCGAGAGATGCGAGGGAGAGGAGAAGTCAAAGGTGGACGAAAGATTGGAAGGGCCTCGTGGGAGTGGAAGGACGGTTCCAAAGAGCGAGGTGGAAATGTGCGAGTGCTCGAGCGACTGCAACGGCGACGCGAGACAATCGGTGAGTCCGAAAATGAGTGGAAGCAGCGACAAGGAAGCAGAGAAAGTCGAGACTTCCGGATGCTGTGGAACTGCCAGCGAGGCCGAGGAGGCGCGATGCACCTGCGAGCTTCGAGACAATTCGTGCATGACGAAAGATCCGAAAAGCTCTGATGGCGGGAACGAGATAGCCAATAGCGACGAAAAGAAGTCAAACGAGAAAAGCTGCAAATCTTGCAGAACTTGCGGCACGGTCTGGAAGATTCGCGAGGGAAAAGGTGCGAGTAGGCGATGCAAATGTTCGCAGGATTATCTGAAGCCGGTGGCTTACGAGTTGAAGTTTAATGATGCGAAGGAGCCAAAGGAAAAAGCGAGAACGTCGAGGACGAGGAACAGCGGGAGGGGAAAAACGGCGACCGATAAAAATGGTATGAGAGGCTTGAATTTTGTTGAGAAAAAGAATCCAACGAAGGAAAGTCAGTCGGTACCAAATTTGGCGAAAACTCGTGGCAAATGCGCTTGCGATGAGGAGGAAGGAGTGGATCAAATTGAAAAAGGGGCGGAACAGGACGTCGAGGACGAAGACGAAGGACCCGACACACTGAAGGTAATAATTTGGAAATTTGAAGCAATACTATCGATGTTATAACTTTTTGCAAAATTACCCGAGACTTTTGACGAATCTTATACGTATTGATATTTTTATGTCCAAAGGAATTTTTGGCAACGAACAAGCCGGAATTCGTCGACAGCGTGGAAACTCGTCGTCGGTACATGACAGAACTATCTCAGCTTAGACAATTGAAGAGAGAGAAGCGCAAGCAATTCTTAGCGATGGCCGGTACTTCGGGATTCATTAAACCTCAAGGAACAGTAAGAAGCTCCACAGGTAAATCAACTTGTCCTCTCACTTTTCTTTTTTTCTCCACGTGATGTAAAATTGTTTCAAGGACCAATATGGCATTTATTCTCTTTAACAGCGAACGCGCAGAAAAAAATCAGCGAGTACGAAATGAAGTTGAGGCTGCGTATGCGATATCTGAGATTGAACGAGGTGAGGAACAAGCGTCGTCAACGCGAGAAAGAAGAAGAGGCTCGACGTAATCATCTCATGGCCAAATTGTTTGGTCAAAAATTGCAACAAAAGGTACTGCAGGGGCAAGTCGATCTGTCACAAAGCGTCAGCGTTATATCGAATCTTTGATCAAACCAATTGACGAAGCTCGCGATCACGCGATCCGAACAATAGTTCTTATTTATATTTTATTTTTAAAATCCATGAAATATTAGTATTAATCTTGAGAAATGAAGGTCGATGTGGACTGAAAAGTACAAAAATTAACGAACATACAAAGAGAGCATCGAGTGTGTATTGAATACACAGATTTGATGGTTTTTAGATACTATCATTTTTTAGAATTAATTTTAATCGTAAGGATTCCACGAGTGAAGTGTTCATAATACAAACAGTATAATAGTATAACTATGAAAAAGAAAACAAAATATATATATATATATATATAACTGTTTCATTTTATACTTCCCACCGTCGTTATGAACGTAATAAATCATAGCCACAATGTGGAGTGCTACGTTTGAGTTTCAGCGTACAAAATTGACGAAGAGTGAGATGTCAAGGCGTCTGTTACGTATTTCCTCCTCGACTCTCAGTTAAGGCGATATGAAACTTCCGCGTTTTTGTCTGACCTACGCTCAATCGGTAACAAAATCAGTAACAAGTTTTTCTCAGCATCATTGACAATTTGCTTCTGAAGATAATAATTTACAGTTTTAAATACCGACCGCTGAATTTCACCTTGCCGGCAGCTGAAGTTGCCGTTCGGGGAATCGTGTCGCTGGCTCCCATATCCGGGGACCTACACGGGATAAGCGAGAGCTCGTAGAGCCAAAACAGCACCGATTGCTTGGAAGAAACTCTGACCAGGTGGCTCCGATTCTTGCATGGAAAAACATAACCAAGGGATGAAAGTTATGATCGAGGAAAGGAAATATTTAAATAGTTTCTTAAAGGTAATCTTACCGATGTTTTACGAACTGAATACATTAGCGTCAATGATCTTTAACTACTGCGTACCCGTGCGAGCTTTAACATGGCTCTCTTCTCTGCACATAGTTCACTCAATTATCCTTATTATTATTATTATTTTTCAATACTGCGAAGAAGCTGCAACATTCTTGTTTAAAATTCGTATGATTTCTTTCGTTGTTTCTTGTGGGACCGTGAAAATTTATAATTGCCACTAAGATTTTTTCCTATTTTAATATTAACAAATGTTTGATATAAAAAACTTATACACATTCACAATCGCCACCACACATTTTGGTTTCAAAGTTGGGGAAAGTTTTCCCCAACAGCAAAACGATAATTTAGCGGTTCGTAACGCTTGCGATCATCGCCACGAGGGAAGACTTAAAAAATCGCCTTGGGTACATTTTTATATCGTCTCATTTATTTTTCATTTTTTTTTTTATATTTATCTCGATATCTCTCCATGCAAGCCCAGAGATTCGGGTTTATCGTTGTACACCCTCGAAACGGGAGTCCCGTTATACACCCCCGATGCGATTCCCCTTCGAGAAGGCATTCGAAAGAGTATGGATTATAGACGAGCGCGGAGAGATAAAGAGAGAGGAGTTCCATGGCATGGTTCATTCATTCATCGAAGCGTCCACCCTCGCGTGGATCACAGTAGTTGCAGTGGCGTTCTCTCGTCCCTTTGATATACATATATACATAAACTGCCCCCCCCCCGAAGGAACGAACGATGTACCCGATCCGGCGCCGGCCGGCAGGCTAGTGAAGTCGCGGGGAGTGGGGCGCCCTCGCGTTACAGAGGGGTGGCATTCGCTAGCTCAGTGTCGTCGCGACTCGCGCGTCAGTCGGGCGTGCTAGCTTTGCGTCAAGCTTTCGTCCTTGGCCACCGACGGAAAGCCGGTCGAACGTGGTTAAACAAAAACGTAAATACAGTCACAAAGTTTCATTGTCAATCTCGTCAACGATTAATCGACTGACAGTATCAACGAAAAAAAAAAACAAAATAAAAGATATGTGCGCGAATAACATAACAAACAGTGAACGAGATTAGGTTAAGTCTCGTCCTTAGCGGAAGAAAGAACGCAAATGTAGTGTTCGCAAAGCGCGTCCGCGCGAGTTTTACTTCGTACAGTTCACTCGAAAAAGTTCGATGAAGCTTCCGTGTACTTCTCTCGGCCGGCCTCGTATACTCGACAAATTTTTGCGTCCAAACGCGAATGCACGAGGAGCGTTGCTCTCGCTCGTGTAAAATTCATTGCAGCAAGCTTGCGCGTGAGTTTTTCCTGAAGTAAATGAGACGGGCGGCAGACACGGATAGGGTGGGGGAAACGGAGAGAGACTGGAAGTGAGTTTTGGTATACGCGGCAAAGTTTTTAATTTAACTGGGAGTTCGGTGATTCGCGGAGGCGAAACAGCGGCGGATGGTAGCCCTGAGGTACGGAAAACTTTTTTCTTACCCCAAGCCGAGCCCGCTTACTGAGTAGGTGCACCTCGTGGACGACGGGACGGGACCCGAGAACGTCGAGCAATAAAATGGAAATATTCCCGGCATTGTGAGTAAAAATTGGTCACGAATACTTTATTACAAATTTTCAGCTACGCTTTCGTTGCCGCTGATACTGAGACTGCGCAGGCGCCGACATGCGACCGTTGTCGCTCGGTGTAGCGGCTGAATTATTTGAAAACAAAATGGCATTTTTTTTGTACCTTCCGGCTCGTGCTTTTTTTTCGCAAAGAAAATCTCGTGAGCATGGAATTTGCTGCGCATCGTTCGATTAATCCATTTAATGTTTAATTTGATTTTAAAAAATCAAATTAATTGTAGGTTATCTTTTAAATTCCGTAATTAGAAAAAATTTCAAACGCCATTTTGTAGCACACTGGGCTATTGAGGGGAAAAAAATTGTCTCACTGTATTTCTTTGAGAAAGTTTTTCTCCTCGGATAATTACAAATGGCGAAAACTAAGAATTTTTTATACGCGAAAAAAATCAATGAAAATGCATTAAAAAAAAAAACGCACGCACTCAAAAAAAATCACGCCGTCGAAGCAAGCAAAATAATTCTCACGTTATTCTCATTGATTCCCTAAAATAATATCAAATAACAAACATCAAAGTATTATTTGGTATTTTTTATTGAACAAAAAAATACCAATGAATATATAATATAAAAGATTTTTTTTTTTCGAAAATACCAAGGAAATATCACGAAATTTTTTTTCCCGATCTACCACCCTGAATCGTGTTCCAATACTATCGTAACATTAACCCAACGTCCAATCGAAAAAAAATCACACCGCACATTTTTTTTTTCCCCACATTAATATTGACTCGTCCGACAAAAAAAAAGCGCACGGTACATGGAAAAAAAAAAAAAAAAAAGCTCACACAATATCGGTGGGCAATTGCAAAGTCCATATTGTCCATTTCATCATCATATTCTCCACAGTCATATTTTCATTCAATCACATCTATCGGAACCTTTAAAAAAAAAAAAAAAAAAAAAAAAAAAAAAAAAAAAAAAACAAACCACAACGAAAATCACATTGAATAAATCGTTATTTTTTTTCTCTCTCTCTCTCTCTCTCTATCTCACGACGTGTCGCATTGAATTACGTTGGAGCAACGAAAACGTTGAATATATCAACATGGAGCGTCCTTCATGCGTGATTCCATCGCGAACCTTTTTGACTAGAGAAGCGACGAGTGCGGGGTGGCCGAGACGAGGTTTATTTACATTTTTGGCGTTTTCGTAACCGACACCGAAATGTGAACGAGCGACGGTGTGAAAAATACAGGGAGCGGAGATGTTTAGGACGATCGTTAACGTCGCTTTGTTGCTGCTTTTGCGCAACAAAGCGCTTCCATCGTATCGCCAAGAGTCGCGGTAAATTGGGTTCGTGGACGTCGACTAACGCGATTAAGAGAGTTCGGCTACTCGTCTCGTAGGCATCGTTCGCGAACGAACGCTTCCTCCGTCCGAGCCTCGCTCCTCGTACATTGTTTTCCGGTTCACGCCGAGCATTATATAGTTGACCGGGTCTTTGTCAACAGTTCGGTTTTTTCATCCAACTCCCTCAGCGTATCGACCCTTCAGGTCCGACCTTTTGAGTCGCGTGGCGAGACTAAAATTCACTGGACTGAATTGGACTGAATGAAAAAAAAAAAAAAAAAAAAAAAAAAAATACACGCGAATAAATAAATAAGGAGAAAATCTTCCGGACGTTAATCGCCGCACGAGAATAACGTGGCTTAGGACACAATTTTTTAGTACGGTGACGAATCTCATGCTCCTGTGTAAACACATTTTACCGTGAGGAATATCATTATTTTTCGTGAAATTCAAATCACAAAGTTCAGGGAGTTGGCTCGAATCACGATGAATCGAGACAGAGACCAGTGAAATTATCACGACTGGAAACGTTTTTGCTGATTAATTATTTGGGTGAATATTGTCGATTCGCGAAATATCGTGGCTCGACTTGGCGATTACGGCTTGACAAATCAAACTGCTTGCAACTTATAGCGAGCTTTTTTTTTCCCACTATGATTCTTTATTTTGGGATATTTTGAACATGTTTTCCTTTGAAATTGCAAAAAATTTTCTTATTCGGACAAACCGTTCTTTGTGAGAATGAAAAAATAATCATCTAACAAAGGGAATTTTATATATATATATATATATATATATATATATATATACGTCGCTGGAATGCAAAATCGAGGGAAAGAGGAGCTCTTAATCGTCCCCAATGCACTCTACGACAATCCGTCGGTCGAAAAACCCGTCGAACCTCTTCGACGAATAAAGTTACGATTCTCCTTTGCTTCCGTCCAATGTCTCATGAATAATAATAAAACGGTTAGTGCAGCGGCATTTCGCGTCTTACACAATTGTCTCTCGCGATCGTTATCGACGAGATCCGATCCTCGAAACTGTTTTTCCCATTAATTTTTTTTTTTTTTTTCCCCCTCCCGCATCCCGTTAATATAATTGGCTCTATTCTCCCACATCGGGACTTCGAGTTTTGGCTTCTTCGTTCCACGCGAAAATTTGTCTCAGCGTTCACGCTCGTTTCGGTCTTTGAAATTCAAACACGAGTGCCACGTCGTGTCTCGTCTTATAAAAAAAAAAAAAAAAAAAAAAAAAAAAAAAAATCAAACAAATCGTTCGCTTCGTTATGGAACGCCGCGAAGCGACGCATAATCCATCGGATTAGCTCGAGGATTAACGTGGAGAGACGGATCGTAAAATTTCGTTCTCCCGAATGAGAATATTCACTCGGATGGGAAATGTTAATTTATCGAGGGTGATCCGCGTCGATCGATGCGCGATCGTCGAGCAAACTCGGCGAATATTTGGGCGACTGATTAGAACCGAATTCGCGCGGGAAACCGTCGCTCTGTATATCAGGTGGAGGTATCGGGTCACGAGCACACGAGCGAGCGGTGTGACGATAAACAAACTCTGTCTCCGTGTCCGTGACGGGTTGCCGAATTCAAAATCACACGGCGAGGCTTCGAACAAGCTGATCGACGATGCTGTTGGTCAAAGGCAAATGGTTGTCGACTGGGCCGGTGTAACGTCGTCGCGGCTGGGATGCGAAGCCTCCGGCTGTTGGGACGCCCGGGAACGAGAAGGGCGCAAGTCGCCGAGTCACTCGAAAGAGTTACGCCCTTTTGATTCCCGCTTATAGTTACAATAATCCCGATCGAATAATATAACGAATAATATATCGTACGGAGATGCGCGTCGCCGTTACGTCATTGTTCGTGCAAAGAGGTTGCGTGACAGAAAAAAAAAAAATATGTTAAATGTAGGTTCGAAAATTAAGTTCCCTGGATTTTTGGTTGGGAGAGCGGAGGAGTGGGGGAATGTTGGGATTGGACGCGAGGGATTTTCGTCGAGGGTGAGCTTTGTAAGGAGAACGGAAATGGAAGCGGAATGAAAGTTTGGAATTTCGTTGGAAAATACATTGTTTTCCAACGAAATTCCAAACTGCATCGTGGATGCAGAGAATCATTTCTCCGTGGCATTTGATAAAATGTCGTTCGGTAATATTTTTTTGGCCCCGGCACGAAAAACGTTTCGTACGAGTAAAATGTTTTTTTGCTGAAGCGGAATATACTTCTTTTTTTTTTTTTTCTTTTTGGTGCAGCAAATTATTTTTTTGTTCCTTTGTCGAGCACGTGCATTAGTTATGATGAGAAAATTCTTGTTGCCTTTTTTTTTCTTCTTATTTGTTATTTTTTTTTGAGTGAAGCTTTATTAATGCAGCTTTATTAATGTGGAGTTGTGAAGAAAAAATAATGTATCGACGATTTAGCGGGTTTCACGGAGAATTCAATAATTTAGTGTGTAAAATATGTGAGAACGCTTTTAAATACGGTCTCGGATAGGCGAACGAAATTTCCTAGCCGAGTAATTTGCGTTTTCTCACGTTCCGTCGGCTCGCTGTGTGCAGTTTCTCATCTTCGTTATTTCGGAATTACATCTCAGACGAGAATGGACGTTTGTACACAACTAAAAATATTTATTAATTCAACAAACTTCATCGTTCACATCGGTCACAATTATTCTCGTCTCAATTTTTTTTCCAAATAATATTAAATCAACAAAAAACATTTGAATAAATGGACGGCAATTTTGCAAAGCGTTCGTCGACGAAATTTCGTTAAAATAATTCTCGGATATCTCATCTCGTCTCACCGATACATCGGAATTTTTAACACTGTTTTTCCATATTCGCCATAACCGCGACCGTCCGAAATTCTTTGCAGAATCGCGCTTCGCCCCATTGTGTTATTTTGCTCAGCTGTTCGCAAGAATATCTTCGGCCAAATTTCCAGCGTATCGACACTTTCATTGTGTTTCGAATATGCATTTTTTTTTTGTCGTCATTTTTTTTTTTTTCGGTTTTCGCTTTTGAGCCGTGGGCAACCGCGTGGAACTTAATTGAATTTCATTCGATCGTTCTGTATCGATTTCATTGATTAAAAGTGGTATTTCATGGTCGTAAACGTCGCCCACTTTTTTTTTCACAATTTTTGTCAAGCGTATGGAATTTGCTGACACAGATGCGAAGTTCCGTCGTGCTGGAAATAAATAAATAAAAATACATCGAAAAATCTCGGAATTTCGCACACTTTTTTCGAAAAGGGTAAAACCTGAAAAAAAAAAAAAAAAAAAAAATTCGCTCATCGCTCTGGAGTTACATTCCATATATTTTTTTCTCTATGTCGATCCGAACAAATATCGTTCACTCCTAACCGGAATGAAATAAAAATAAAAATATTTCTCCTACTCGTCCAAACCGTGCGGGAATTTTACCCTCGAGACTTTGCAATTTAAAAAAAATCGTTCCGAAATTTTGATTCTCGTGGGTGACGAGCAACGATTGAGACGTTTTTCCCTACGGACGAGACGCTGATTTATGCGTCACATTTCACCGTGTCTCGTTAATAAACGTGCTCTCGGATTGATTATGCGCCAGTGTAAAACATCCGACGGGACGAAAATGCTTCGCGGCAAATTTCTCTTCCACCTCCTTCCGCTCCTTCACGTACTCGACCGAGCGCATAAACTTCACCGTCCAAGTTATCCTCGCTTAATTACTGTACGAATCGTCGGGCGTTCGTTAATTACGATCTCCGTCGTTAACCCGATAGTTTTGGCGGACGGACAGTTGACCGGATAACGGGACGAGCTTCGAAAGCTAAAAGCAGTTCTCGAGTTCTCAAAAGTTCGTTCAAGTTCCCGGTTAATTAATAACCGATATAACTATGTCGGACGAAAGGTCCGTCACTCAAAGTCTCACTTCGAAATCGTCGTCTCCACGTTGTCCTTTAGTTTCGCAACCCCGCCAAAGCTTCTGCAACCGAACGTTTGGTTCTTCCTTTCATCGCGAAATTTCACGGAGTTTCAGTAATTTGGAGAACTCGTTGAAATTACGAAAATCGTGAGCGACCAAAAATTAATATCCGATAAGGGTGAGTTTCGATTGTAACAGGTGGAAAATAATCGACTCCTTCGAATAATCATTGATAACGAACGAATGAATTTCATTTAAAATAAAAATGTATTTTTGCCCGCTGAGAAAAAAAAAATTAAAAATTGTTATTTTAGTGAAGTCAAAAAAAAAAAAATGTCGGACTCGCGGCAATAAAGTGATCTTCCGTCGGAAAGCTTATCGAGCTTCGTCGAGGACAACCACTTTTTCCCACAATTTCCACAAAGTAATTTGAAGAATTCATTAAAATGACGAAAATCGAAAGTGACCAAAAATTAATTTCCGATAAGGGTGAGTTTCGATTGAAACAGGTGGAAAATAATCGACTCCTTCGAAATTTCATTGAAAACGAATGAATGAATTTCATTTAAAATAAAAATGTATTTTTCCCCGCTGAGAAAAAAAAAATTAAAAATTGTTATTTTAGCGAAGTAAAAAAAATAAAATCTTATTTTTTTTTTACTTCGTCGAAAAGAACCACTTTTTCCCACAATTTTCACAAAGCAATTTGAAGAATTCATTAAAATGACAAAAATCGAAAGTGACCAAAAATGAATATCCGATAAGGGTAATTTTCGATTGAAACAGGTGGAAAATAATCGACTCCTTCGAAATTTCATTGAAAACAAGCGAATGAATTTCATTAAAAATAAAAATATATTTTCCCCGCTGAGAAAAAAAAAAATAATAGTTATTTTAGCGAAGTAAAAAAAATAAAATCTTATTTTTTTTTACTTCGTCGAAAAGAACCACTTTTTCCCACAATTTCCACAAAGTAATTTGAAGAATTCATTAAAATGACGAAAATCGAAAGTGACCAAAAATGAATATCCGATAAGGGTAATTTTCGATCGAAACAGGTGGAAAATAATCGACTCCTTCGAAATTTCATTGAAAACAAACGAATGAATTTCATTAAAAATAAAAATATATTTTCCCCGCTGAGAAAAAAAAAATAATAAAGAGTTATTTTAGCGAAGTAAAAAAAATAAAACGTTATTTTTTTTTACTTCGTCGAAAAGAACCACTTTTTCCCACAATTTTCACAAAGCAATTTGAAGAATTCATTAAAATGACAAAAATCGAAAGTGACCAAAAATGAATATCCGATAAGGGTAATTTTCGATCGAAACAGGTGGAAAATAATCGACTCCTTCGAAATTTCATTGAAAACGAACGAATGAATTTCATCAAAAATAAAAATATATTTTCCCCGCTGAGAAAAAAAAAAAATTAAAAATAGTTATTTTAGCGAAGTAAAAAAAATAAAACGTTATTTTTTTTTACTTCGTCGAAAAGAACCACTTTTTCCCACAATTTCCACAAAGTCCTATTTTTTTGTTTTTTTTTTTTTTTCTTAATTTCCCACCGACTCCACATCCGCCTCTACGATTGCCGGTCGCAACGAGAGACTCTTCATTGAAATTCGCCACAAATAATTAACCGTCGGAAAACGTCGCTCCAAGTTTGACGAGTGACGCGTCGAGTCCGCGGAAATTCATCTTACGCTCCGCGCTGAATGTAGAATCACCGTCGGTCGCGATAGCGGGAGAAAGAAAACGGAGATCCGAGCTCGGAACCGGAACCGGAAATGCGGTGAACGACACACCATGCTCGCAAATAAAAAGCGTCTAGCTGTCGGGCCCGATAACGCGAGTTCCTCGACGGCGAAGGAGCGCTCTTCCATGCGGATTCTCCCGACACAGAGACACGACAAGAAACACTCTACACGAATTCACCACGAGCAATTGCTTCACGGTGGTAAAATTGAACTCGAGTCGAATGAACAATAACTTCCGTCTTGCGTTTCTCTCCCGGGAAAAGCCATCGTAGGAAGGGCGAAAAATCGGATAGGGAGGGGGGGGGGGAGGGAAAGGGAAAGATATCGTCTTCTCACGTTCGCGGTGATAGAATAAATTTGCATATATATTTTCTCGCGATTCCTAGTTGGCTTTGTCTCGCGGTTCGTTCCAACCGTCCGTCGTTTTCGTCTCAGACAGTTTTTTTTTTTTTAATTTTTTTTAATTTTTTTTTTTTTTTTAATTAAATATCGCGAACAGCTTCGAGAATAATTCGAGGCGGAAAGGTGAAATTTTCATCGGGAAAGGTCATAATGGTCGAATAATGTTTCGGAAAGACGCGAATGCCTCGGAGAGAAGTGAAAGGGTAATCGTTGGACACAGTAAAATGTTGGAGGTGTGGTGAACTCTTTATTAATTTTGTGACGCGAAAATTATCATCGGCTCGGTCGTTCGTTCATTACTCTCTGCATTCACCACAAGCGCCACGGTAATTTCTCCGAAGCGATATAATTATTTTTAGTGGATTCCTTTTTCAGTGTAGAACGACTTCTTGACGATAACAAAAAATACAATTAAATATAATTAATATAAATAAATTAAATATAATAAAATTAAATATAATTAAATAAAAAATAATAATAATTCTTATTCTTTACACACACACATATATATATATATATATCTATGCAACGGTGGAAAAATTGAGGATGAACAGAGCCGAGTGAAAGCCCCGTTATAAATTCGGAAATAATGAGTCATAAAAATACAAACGAAGCATACGAGATAGAGGCAGCAACAGTTATCTATGTTGAAGCGTTCTCCTGTCTGCGAAGAGGCACTTATAATTAGCGCAAATCCGACGAGATGAATTTTTTTGTTTTGTTTTGTATATTTTTTTTTATTTTTTTTTATTTTTTATTTTTTTTTCATCCCCTTTTTTCCGTCTCGTCGAGTGGATGATAATTCCATAACGAGTTTCCTGGAAACCTGGCCACGTGTAGACGGGCTACGCGAAAGGTTTTTTTTTTTAATTTTTTTTTTTCATCCCTAGTCGTGTAAACAAAAACGCGAGACTGCGCATTCCGTTGGAGGGTTGTTGACTTTCGGCGAGGGAGCTGAATTCAGATAATTAAAGTAAAATTGCCGACAAGGTAAATTTCATCAGCTCATATTCGCGAGTCTCGTATTGTTATTTTAGTTTTCGGTGAAACAACAAAAAGTGTGACAAAAGTGAGCTGTGTAACGCGAGTTGACGCTCAAAGCTTCATGTTTCATTATCTCTGGTGCGCACAGTTTGCTTTGTACTAATTAGTTTGCCACCCGGAAAATACTTCCGTTCGCTTCGCTATTCGCATTCCCGTAGGTTTTTTTTTCTCGTTATTATTGGAAAAAAAAAAAAAAAAAAAAAAAAAAAAAAATTGTTCCTCGGGAAAATTGTACATATAAAATCTCGAGGGCTTGTGCGACCACGATAGCGTGACGAGGGCGCTCAGCATTCCGCGATACCTCTCGGTTGAGGTGCGCAGGTTCGTCAGGCACATCGTTAAAAAATCGTTTCGATGTCTTTCACGAGCTTTCCGAATGTCACCAAGTTTTTTTTTTTTTTTTTTTTTTCTTCTTCTCTACTCTCGGGAAGTCTCGAACGCGAAACAAAAAATGAGGAGTGAAAAGTACAAATTTTTCGTGTCAAATTTGTATCGGTACACGTTCGGAATTTCTCGCGCAAGGAATTTCCGTGGCGATCGTGGCGCATTGTGCAAGGAATGAAAACCTCCGAGGTGGATATTTTTTTTTTTTTCGTGCGATTTTTCATTGCACACCGGGGTATCGAGCATTGAATTCTATATCGGAGCGAACTTTCATACGCGGCAGTCGCGATATTCGACGGGGGGATCGTCGATAAAGTATATTGAAATTTCGCGATTCGCGAACGAGCGTGGGACAGATGCGTGGTCGAAAAAAAAAAGCGATTCAATATCGCACTGCAAACGAATATCCAAATGAGATTTTAGCTAAAAAATAAAAATAAAAATAAAAATAAAAATAAAAATAAAAATAAAAATAAAAATAAAAATAAATAATGATTTGAAGTTTGGGGAGACTTCGATTGAGAATATCCGTTGGAATTATTTATCCGACGACAGCTCGAACAAAAGAATGATCCGAAGAGTCCCGCGACTGCGTCGGCTCGGACTCATTAATTCGAAGCTTGTGAACGAGCGCCTTTTTTTTCCGAACATCCACCTCGATGACGTAGAATACAGGATGCGACCGATAGAACCTTATTTCACTGGCACCGGAGTAAATCGAAAATCGGAGGAGCGCAATATCGCCGATAATTTATTGTCCGATAAGAAGATTACGCTTCGCCGTCGTGCAGCGAAGTGTCCAACAACGAGGAGTTCGCGTGCCGGAACCTCGACTATTGACATAAAATATATATATATATATATATATATATATATATATATATATATATATATATATATATATATATATACACCGAATATGAATACGCGACTCTCGACGCGGACCTTTTTTTTTTTTTTGACCGCTCGCGGAAACTCGGGTCATTAGGGACGCGCATAGAAACACCTGAGACCTTCTCGTTCGTTTTGTCTCTGCGTTAAGGCTTGCTCTCGACTATTTATATTTTTGTCGGGAGAAAAATAAAAAAATTCGTCGATCGGTGGTGAGGTTGAATTAAGAGAGGGTTCAAAAAATTTCGAGATACTTCGGTTCGGAGTAATTAAAAAAAAAAAAAAAAAAAAAAAAAAAAAAAAAAAAAATTCTCGAGTCGGTAGAAAATTGTAACTCGATCGGGCAAACCGATGGGGAATTTTTTTTGATGAAAATCCTCGGGAAGTCGAGTCCGTACATTCGTAACGTTTATGATAATTTCGGTGATTTTATTTTATTTTTATTTTTTTTTCTTATCGGCGCGCAATTAAGGTCACATCCGCTTTTATTTCGTTGTTCTCGTAGGTGCGGCGGAATTTTTTTCTCGCGTCAAGTGGAAAAAGACGAGGAGAAATTTAAAAAAAAAAAAAAAAATGGCAAAATAATTCGCCCTTCGTTTTATTTGCGAACGCGTGAGCCCGACGATAAATTCCATTGGATTCTTGCCGTAGACGAAAACTTCGCGCAATTGTTGCACTCCGTAATTTGTATGCATTAATTTTCGTCCCCGTACGTGCGACTGCGAACCGAATGTTTCGCACATGAATGGTATAATAAATACATGGAAATATATGACTATACATAGTTTATCTATGTCGAGATATAATATGTATATAAAGTCAGTTTCGTATGCAAGCTTCGCATCCCTCCCGCAGATTCGCCCACCTCGTCGCGTACCTTCCGTCTCTAAATTCGTCAAAGTTTATGACGCTATTCAATTTGCTTCCAGTTCGCAGTACGAAGCTTTCCCTCCGGATTCATCTACATATTATACATGTATATATATATATATATATATATATATATATATATATATATATATATATATACATTTAATAAACCGCCGCGCAGACAATTTCACGAATCTTAATGCAGTCGACTCTCGTTTTTCAATTAGCAGTTTTTTTTCTTTCTATTTCTTTTTTTTTTTTTTTTTTTTTTTAATGTCAGTAAACACGGAAAATGTGTCGACCTTTGACTAATTGACGAACGAATCGCCCACAGGAAGTTCCACTATTTCTTGCATTTTTTCTTTAATTGAAAAAAAAAAAATAAATAAATTTTATTTGACGTTCGGTGGAAAATGTTTTTTTCTTTCCTTCCGGTGTTCCACCGGGAGAAAAAATAATGACGGCTCGGAATGAATGAGGTGACCGTGACGTTGAGATGTTGATTGCTTCGAGAATCGTTCGCGAATGTTTGTTTGAATAATTATCACACACGCAATTTAAATTTACAAATTCTGATTTTTCTACAATACTGATGAAAACTATGGATTTCGTTTGAGGGTGCTTTTTATTCGGATTTTTCACGAAAGAATTTGCGCAATCGATAGAAGTTAATTTGAAAGTCAGAACAATCTCTCTCGCAGGGAACAGCTGTTTCATTTCCGTTTGCCCTCAAACCATCCGACAATTGAAATTCGCGTTTCGTTGCCGCATCCGTTATTTTTCATATCGCTAAAATTTTTCACTCACTCTCCTTTTCACAAATGCGTTCAATCATTTTTTTTTTTTTTTTTTTTTCATACCGAAAATTAATTTTCGCCTATTAAAAATTTTTTATTCCATTATTTCAAATTTTTCCATTATTTCAAATATTAAAAAAAAAAAAAAAGAAAAAAAAAAATCCCAACGAGAAATAAAATTCTCTCGAACCCGACGGAATTTTCGTCGAGCTTTTCGTTTTCATTGCTTCAATTGATATTTTCACTCGTCTCGCAGCCGGCACCGAGAGCCAAAGTGTTCTCCGCCGAGGCGAGGGTTGCCGGAGTAAAGTTCCGTTCGTCCGTGACACCGAAACTAACGTCGCGTGTGACCAAACCCCCCGTCGAACAATACCGCTCGCTTTCTCGCAAAATGCTACTCTCCACATCTGTCTCTATATGTCTATATATCCATCCATTTTTCCAACCCTCCCTCGTTTCTCTCTTTCCGTTTCACCTCCACCTCCAACTTTTCCGCCTCCGGCCGGACCTCGCGCGAGACGGCCGGTATCGACGTTATTAAATATGCAGCTGATGACGATGGTTCTTGGTTTGCCCCCCTCCCCCCCCCTCCCCCTCCCCCCCGCGTGTTCAACCAACGAAGAAACTCCTCGTCGAATATCGATCACGATTACGACACGCGGAAGGACCGTTCCAACCGCTTTTATCGCACGGGTCTACACCGGGCGATTAATCGATCCACATGAGAAATGAATTAAATTTTCTTCGTCCCATTTCACAAATTGAAAGAAATTTTTTTTTCATTAAAAAATTCTAATTGTAGATTTTTTTTTTGTTCTTATTTTTCTTCGGTCCATTATCGTGTCTAACGTCGAGGATGGAATTGTTCTGCATTTTTCCGATTGAATTTTTCCGGGTGCTCGGGATATTGGTGAAGATATTTTTCGTTTGATGGATAATTTTTTTCTGGGAATATTAATGGGAAAATGAGTGTGGACGTTTGCGGACGGGAAAGTTTGGCGCTCGTTTCGTCGTGTGAAAAAGTCATTTTCACGTGGAAGATGAAAATGCCAAAGTTCGACGAACTTTGGCATTAGTTCATTTGGAATAAGTTCATCTCGACGCGGTCGAGATGAACTTGTTTCCCTATCGAAGTCTCCCATCGACTCCCAAAAGAAAAGACATGGAAAAAAAAAAAAAAAGAAAAAAAAAACGTGAATATTTACGTGGAGATTACGGAAATCGAAGAGAGTCGGAGAAATGTGATTTTCGGATAGATTTCCACTGAACTTTTGTCTCCAGGTGCAAATAAAGCCGTTCGAAAAATTATAGCTTTTTTGAAAATGCAAAGAGAAAAATCACTCACTTTTGCAGTATCGAAGAAGAAGAATCCCTGCAAAAAATTCGAATTATTTATTGTATTGGATCTGGTATTTTTTTTTTAATTTTTTTTTTTTTTTTTTACGGAGCGACTCATTCAATCGCGACTAAATATTTGGCGCGAAAACCCGTGTCAGAACGAAAAAACACGTAATATCTCGTAAAATTGGAGACGTTAAAAATCTCTGAACACTTGTAACGTTCGATCAATCTTCCAAATTGACAACTTTTGCGCCCAACTTTTTAGCCACCTCAAAAATTATAGCAAAATATTTTCCTACGAGAGCAAAATAATTCTTCGATTCGAATTTAAAAAAAAATTATATTAAAAATCAATCAATCGGCGGCAATTTCATCGCCATTCTCTGTCTCGTTGAAGAGCGCGACGGAAACCTACGGAAAAAAAAAAAAAAAAAAAAATGTTGGTCCAGCCAGAGACCGGCGCCTTTCCGGTCGGCGACTTTCTCGCTGCGCGAGACGATAGGCGAGTTTTTCTTCGCACTGCGGTCCTCGATACGCTCGACTGATTTCTTATGGGAATCTCTCGGAGTTACGAGGATTCGCGGAGGAGGCTGGAAAAGGGCGAGGGTGTTCCACATCGTAAGTCGGTACAGTGTGAGATGCGTCGCACAGGAAAACCGGCGATTCTCCAAAGTACGATCGTGTCGTTGATGGATATCGCATGAAGGACAACGCAAAGGGGCGACGCGCATTGTCCTTTCTATCACTGACGGAAGTCACTTCCGCTGAAAGTCGACAAATATTTGCCGTTGGCTTTTCCCTCGTAACACTCGGACGGATCCCCGTTCGCTCACATCGATCATGCATGGGAAATTGCAACTCCAAAAATGCCATTTATTTTCTTAGCTTCGACCACCTTTCGGAATTTATCATTATTTTACGGAAAAACAAAATTATTATCCAATATTTCCTACTCACTTTTGTAATCGCACGAAAGACACTCGACGGTGATTAACACATTTGTATTAGGACTTTTACAAGAAGAATTAAAAAAAAAAAAGGATTTAAAAAAAACCATTCCAATCGAAAAATCCTAAAAGGTTCCGCATTCGACTTTCGTAAAGTCCCGTGAAAATTCTCAAACGCAAGTTGGTAATTCACGTGTGTCCTCGTCGATAGTGTTATCGTCCGTTTCACTAGCAGCGAGATACAATTAAAAAAAAAAAAAAAAAATTTAAATTAAAAAAAAAAATTGCTATTATTACACAGAACGTAAATCAATATAAATATAATAAAGATACGCGATATAAAATACATCGAAATAAAACATTTAATAAAAAAAAAACAAAAAAAAACACCATTTTCCCATACATTAATTTTTTTTCACTAAAAAAAAAAATGTCCACACGCACACACACACACACACATGTATATAAATTTGACCGCAAACGATTTCACGATAATTCGCGATCGAGTGTCCGATAGCGTTTCGATAAATCGTGCCGGAGCACTTGAGTGTAGGTGGGCAGTCGAGGTGCGTGCGAGTTGAACTCCCGACGGGTCGAAGGTGTCCAGTCGATAGTCTTTCTGTCCGTGCAGGGTTCATTCGCCCTCTGTTCTCCACCAGCTCACCCACCGACTTCCTCGACTTCGTGTGTATGCGCGCGCGTGTGTGTGTGTGTGTGTGTGTGTGTGTGTGTGTTCGTGTGCGAGCGAGCGACGTCGCGACGCCCCGTCTGTGGGGGTTGAACGCGATCGTTTTACATCGATACGTGCATAATGTGCGTTCGTGTGGAGTACTTCGTCGTCGTCCATGTGGATGTAACACGCCTGCACGCAGGCGGTGAGTCGCCATGGGTTGCAGCGTCGGCGTGAAAGGCCGAGGGACCATTTGGAGTCGAGAGAGTGGGTTGCGAAAAACCCTGCGAGCCCTTTTGTTAAACGTTCCTTCTCGCTCCCGGAAACCACGGCTCGAAACTGAGAGAAGGATCCGATTTAAATTATTTACCATTTTAGGAAAAATTATCATAGACACGGTAGAATCGTGTGAGCGCGACTTGTGGCAGAAATTCTCAGATTGTTCAACGATTTTTACCGTGTTGTTGGAGATTTTTTTTTTTTTTTTTTTTTTTTAATTCGGTACTCGCCATGGCGCTTTAACGCTGTATTACTGGTTATCTTTTTTTGGTCCTTTTGTCGATAAGGAATTTCAACGAGGATCGAGAATCGAGTCCGGCTCGATGAGTGGACAATTTCTGCAACTGAGATAACAGAGAAGGATCCGGTTTTAATTATTTACCATTTTAGGAAAAATTATCATAGACACGGTAGAATCGTGTGAGCGCGACTTGTGGCAGAAATTCTCAGATTGTTCAACGATTTTTACCGTGTTGTTGGAGATTTTTTTTTTTTTTTTTTTTTTTTAATTCGGTACTCGCCATGGCGCTCTAACGCTGTATTAGTGCGTGCCGTGGCGATGTCTTCAGAGCGATGCGGTTATCTTTGTTTGGTCTGCTTTAAATTATGTACCATTTCGAAAAGCAATAAAGCAAAAATAAAGTGGCCTTTTTTTTCAATTAAAAAAATCGGGTAGAGGATCTAGAATTTTTTCAAAATATTTTCCAAGCAGGCGAAGCAACGCGGCAAGGGTTTGCATCGGCTCGAAGAAACGTGGCGATTTTTCGGTGCGAAATAAAAATGCATCGAGACGGATTCTCGGTTGCGCTCGTGCACGCTGCCATCGAATCTCCGGGGTGGGAAAACACTCTGTTGGAGGACGGAGGAGAGACTGTGACGCAGTATCAGATCTGTATGTTCCATCTCTGAATGTGCCCAGCGAGAGGCAGAGACGGAGAAGAGGTTTAGTGGGTCAACCCGCGGAATGTTGGCGAACGTTCAATGCGGCGTTTGCAACATTGACCCAAAGACCTTATCCGACCGTCAATAGCGGAAGTGCAGATACGTTCGTCGTCGGGCAAGTGGACATTCACGTGTGTTCGCGACATACTCGCGACCGGTATCGACGCACCGTCGATTGCTGTGACAATTTCAAGTTCATTATATCAAATCTTCATAGGTCAAAGTCACTCTCAAAGCGATAAAAATTAGATAATAAATTTAAAAAAATAATAAGTCGTCTTTTATTCGAGGTTCATTATATAAAATCTTCATAGGTCAAAGTTACTCTCAAAGCGATAAAAATTAGATAATAAATTTAAAAAAATAATAAGTCGTCTTTTATTCGAGGTTCATTATATAAAATCTTTATAGGTCAAAGTTACTCTCAAAGCGAAAAAAATTAGATAATAAATTTAAAAAAATAATAAGTCGTCTTTTATTCGAGGTTCATTATATAAAATCTTTATAGGTCAAAATTACTCTCAAAGCGATAAAAATTAGATAATAAATTTAAAAAAATAATAAGTCGTCTTTTATTCGAGGTTCATTATATAAAATCTTTATAGGTCAAAGTTACTCTCAAAGCGATAAAAATTAGATAATAAATTTAAAAAAATAATAAGTCGTCTTTTATTCGAGGTTCATTGTATAAAATCTTCATCGGTCAAAGTTACTCTCAAAGCGATAATAATTAGATAATAAATTTAAAAAAATAATAAGTCGTCTTTTATTCGAGGTTCATTATGTAAAATCTTCATAGGTCAAAGTTACTCTCAAAGCGATAATAATTAGATAATAAATTTAAAAAAATAATAAGTCGTCTTTTATTCGAGGTTCATTGTATAAAATCTTCATGGGTCAAAGTTACTCTCAAAGCGATAAAAATTAGATAATAAATTTAAAAAAATAATAAGTCGTCTTTTATTCGAGGTTCATTATATAAAATCTTCATAGGTCAAAGTTACTCTCAAAGCGATAAAAATTAGATAATAAATTTAAAAAAATAATAAGTCGTCTTTTATTCGAGGTTCATTGTATAAAATCTTCATGGGTCAAAGTCATTCTCAAAGCGATAAAAATTAGATAATAAATTTGAAAAAATATTAATAAGTCGTCTTTTATTCGAGGCTAATAATTTCACGCTCGAACGGAATTATTTAAATAATTGGTTCCATCGACAAAACGATATTTAGTCGTGGTAGTCTCAGTAGCGATTAATTCATTGAAAATATCTGAGATCCAACGATTTTTCGGTACACAATATTACACAATTTAAGTCGCGAGAATATTTAAAAAAATATTATGCATCGGCCGTCGACCCAAATCCGTCAGAAATGGGTTTTACGTAATTCATTAATATATATAAAAAAATTTTAAATGGTCAGTTGACACATTTTCATTGAATCGACATCTTCCTCCTTCCTTGTTTCAACCTTCCTTTATACTGCACGTCACGAGTCTTTACCTAACGGTAATTAAATTTAAACAATAAAAAATAATAAAAAAAATTAAAATAAAAAAAATCCATTCAATTTAAAGCGAATTATCTCCGCTCCGACTCAATCGAGTACCGTCGATCCCCGACGGTCTTTGAAACTCGCGTCTCCAAACCGGAAGTCTCGCGGTCGACCCTTTAACAGCCGTGCGAACGCGCGCACCGCGAATTCGGTGCGGGACACCCGTTATTCCGCGATTCGTCCTGTAATTAGATTGCGACCTTCGCCGGTGTCGAGTCGGAGCCGGGAGATGCCGATTTCGCATATATCTCGACACATCTTGCCGTGGCGTCGCTATGACGACGGGTGGAAGGGTTGCGTGCGCGGTACTCCGGCTCGGCACCGCTTTGCTCTCCGACTGCTCCGAATTCGCATCGGGGTAGGTAACAGCGGCAGCGGGAGCAGAGCGGCGACCCCCGCACCAGAAGCCGCCGCTTCGTCGTTAGATTCGTCGAGCCGGAAGGGCTCGTTCTCTCGTGGCAAGGGTGCTTTTCACTCCCGCGAACGAGAGCCGAGTTTCGTTGCGGCCGCAACGAAACTCCGCTCGGCCCGTTCTCCGCGCCGAACGGAAATTTACTTTTGTCACTTTTTTTTTTTTTTTTTTTTTTTTTTTTTTTTTTTTTTTTTGACTTCTCGTCCACCGATTCTCTTGCACAAATTCGCGGCGACGCATTTGTCGCAACGGCGTGGCGAAAAAAATTGTGGATAAATTTTCGGGTGGAGGGGAAAAAAAAAAAAAAAAAAAAATTCCCGGCACGCTCGTGAAAAGTTAAACGCGTCGGAGTCGGGATTATTGCGAAGAGGAAAAAAGGGCGAACGCTTCGGGACAGAGCCCGAGTGCCTTCGAAAATGGCACATTTGTCATGGACTCGTGGAGACCGGACGATCGTCCGCTCGCACCGCGTTTCACTCGTGGAATTATTGATCCGGCTACAAAGGTCTCGCACCACCACGGGTCTCTGTACTTTTGCCGTGTTTTATTTCCCCTCTCGTTTCGCTCCGTTCTCTTGCTCCGTTCGGGACTCGCGCCGCCACGTTGCGCGGGACATCGGCGTTTTCACCGTCTCGTTCACTTTGCAACTCGCTTTGTACACTAATTCCTCCGTCGTTATTGACACCTTCTCTATGCCCGATTTTTCATTCGAACACACACACACACACAGAATAAAAATACCGTTTCACGAATTTCGTGCTTCTTCTCTTTGGGCGTTTAAACGGTTGGGACATTTATCGGTAGAATTTTGGGTCACGTTTGTGATCGAGCGTCCGACTCGTTTTCTCTCTCTCGCAGCGAATGAACGAGAGAATTTTTTTTTTTTTTTATATATATATATAAATAAATTATGCGAAATAAAAATGCTCGTGAAAATAATCGTCGCGCGTGGAATGAAAGAAAAATATATTTAAAAAAAAAAAAGTGGGTAAGAGTTGCACTAGAAAAAAAAACAAATTTATTGGATTAAGGGAAAGAATAAAAGGGCCAAGGTTCCCGTTCAAGTTGGGCAAAAAAATATATGTATATATAAATAAATTATGCGAAATAAAAATGCTCGTGAAAATAATCGTCGCGCATCGAATGAAAGAAAAATATATTTAAAAAAAAAAGTGGCTAAAAGTTGCACTAGAAAAAAAAAACAAATTTATTGGATTAAGGGAACGAATAAAAAGGCCAAGGTCCCCGTTCAAGTTGGGCAAAAAAATATATATATATAAATAAATTATGCGAAATAAATCGAATGAAAGAAAAAAATATTAAAAAAAAGTGGGTAAAAGTTGCACTAGAAAAAAAAAAAAAATTCATTGGATTAAGGGAAAGAATAAAAAGGCCAAGGTCCCCGTTCAAGTTGAGCAAAAAAAAATATATATATATGTGTGTGTATGCGTATATATATACATATATATAAAATAAAAATGGTCGTGAAAATATTCTCAAGTATCGTGAATACAAATTGGACGAGTCTGAGAGTCGCGTACGAGTGGAATAGTCGAAAATAAAAGATAAAACAAGAGAGGAAAAATGTTCTCGTTGTGACCGTTAATGACTGCGTGCTTGCGACGGGATTTCTCGAGTACCGATCGTCGAGACCGATGCCCGGAGCCGGGCCGCTGAAGTAATTACCAGCGTGAACTGTACGGAGAGTGGGGAAAAAAAAAAAAACGCGGCGGGACGTCGGAGAAGTGCATGGCAAGTCGAGAGCGAAAAAAAAAAAAAAAAAAAAAAAAATCCCAAGAAGCATAAGCACGTGCCACGGGCACGCGACTTTGCGTGACGACGAAAATGTAGCTGGAATATTCGTCCTATTGATTCTACCCTCGCGTTATTTTTTTTTTTTTTTTTTCACAGGAAGAATTTAACCATTGCTTCAAAAAAAAATTTTTTAAATAAAAAAAAAACGAATGAAAAAAAAAGTTAAAAACAGAAAACAATTTCTCGACATTTCGAATTTATTGCATTCCCCAGCATTATCCGTCTAACGAAACAATCATTGGACAGCCTTTCTCAATTAAAATTTCATAAATTTTCGGTTCTCTAAAACTTTTTTATTTTTTTTATTTTTTATTATTATCATTAATTCTCACTGAATTTGCGTGACGACGAAAATGTAGCTGGAATATTCGTCCTATTGATTCTACCCTCGCGTTATTTTTTTTTTTTTTTTTTTTTTTTTCACAGGAAGAATTTAACCATTGCTTCAAAAAAAAATTTTTTAAATAAAAAAAAACGAATGAAAAAAAAAGTTAAAAACAGAAAACAATTTCTCGACATTTCGAATTTATTGCATTCCCCAGCATTATCCGTCTAACGAAACAATCATTGGACAGCCTTTCTCAATTAAAATTTCATAAATTTTCGGTTCTCTAAAACTTTTTTATTTTTTTTATTTTTTATTATTATCATTAATTCTCACTGAATTTGCGTGACGACGAAAATGTAGCTGGAATATTCGTCCTATTGATTCTACCCTCGCGTTATTTTTGTTTTTTTTTTTTTTTTTTTCACAGGAAGAATTTAACCATTGCTTCAAAAAAAAAATTTTTAAATAAACAAAAAAAACTAAAAAAAAAAAAAAGAAAAAAAAAAGAAAACAATTTCTCGACATTTCGAATTTATTGCATTCCCCAGCATTATCCGTCTAACGAAACAATCATTGGACAGCCTTTCTCAATTAAAATTTCATAAATTTTCGGTTCTCTAAAATGTTTTTTTTTTAAATTTTATTATTATTATCATTAATTCTCACTGAATGGTCACCCAGACTTTTTTTTCTAATTTGAGGGGCTCGCAACAATTTTGTCATGTAATCATTGTAAAGAGCTCCACGTCGGCACGCGATTGACAAATAAATGCGCCAGCTGTTCGAACCGCGCTGTGAGATATTCTGGCAGAGACAGCAGACGGGCAGGATGATGGCCGGGGGGGATTTGGGGGGGGGGGGGGGCGCTCAGGCCACGCGCAAGCATCGGTGTTATTAGCAATTGTCACGTGGCAAGAGAAAACTACCTCAGCCGGTTCACTGCACATTCCCAATTACGTTGTCTCACCGGCGAGAGCGTTCAAGAAAAAAAAAAAAAAAAAAAAAAAAAAAAAAAATTACCTTCTTTAAAAAAAAAATCGATTATTTTTATTATAAAAAAGTGAGATTAAAAAAAAAAGGAAAAATAAATTTAGTCTTGAGTGGAATGGGTTGATGAACGAGATGCGCGCCCGCATTGTCAATGCGCTTGAAATTGTTTGGATTTTTGGAGCGCCCAGAAACAAAAAATTTGCCTGCGCGAATGTAACGCTGTGAGTTGGAACGAGATCGAGACGGCTTGTGTGAAAAATGATGGCGTCGAGCCTCGCGCTCGATGACAAAATTCATTGACGATTGCGGAGCCGAGTCCGTCGATCGGACGCATTCGTAAATCGTCACGTGTCGTTTCCGAGCCCTCGAGCTTCGTCCCCACACGTCACATCGATTAATTCTTCTCCGCGACTGTTTCCCAGCTAAATAATTATTTCCTCGTTTCCACGAGCAGGAACGGAAAATCGTCGGAGGGCGAAACGACAATTTTCCGTAGCGATTGCTCGTCGCTACGGAAGGAGACGAATCACTGGAGAATCCTCGTTTCCCTTTGAAACTCCTTCGCCGATCGCGTTATTTTTTTATTTTTTTATTTATTTCGGTCGGGAGTGGCGAAAGAAAAAAAAAATAAATAAAAAAAAATAAATAAATAAAAAAAAAATTTATTTATTTTTTTTTTCTTTCGCCACTCCCGACCGAACACATTTTCATTTTGTTCTGAAATCGTCAAATTTTTTTGCTCCAACTCCGACGACGCGCAAACCGAGCGTAATTAATCGTTGATTACCCCGTTCGGTGAAAGTTAAATTGCGCTCGGCTGTTGGCGAATAATTCCCGATTGATTTTTGTCATCGGGAATCTCGTGCGACGAACCTTTTGGCTCTTCGACGGAGATCGTTCTGCGATACCGATTCAAGCTACCAATGGTGGGATTTACCGATCGCTCCCCATCATTTCCGACACAGAATCAAACAATTCCCCAAATTCCTTCTCGCGACCCGCCTCGGAGCCAAATTCCGTGCGGTTTTCCACACAATTAAGTTCTCCGCGAGGAATGTCGATAAATTTTTATCGACGATCGAAGGGTGAGCCGGAAAATAAGTCGAGGCGAAAAAAAAAAAAGGAAAATTGTCATCAGCGCGTGCGGTATGAAGTGGTCGATGGGAACGGAACTGTTCGAATTTTTCTTTCGAGAAAGTATTTGCCGATGGACGAGTGGGAATGAAAAACCGGCGAAACACCAAGCGGGACAGAGGCGGGTTTGTTCGTCTTCGGAAGGGAGTCGATGAAACAAAGGCGAGGATCGTTGGACGATTGTGAAAAAAAAAAATAATAATAAAATAAAATAAAATAAAAGTCAATGGGGAGTGAAACGGGGAGCGAGAGAACGAAACAAAGCAATTTGTTCGTCGTTGAAATCGGTGCGTCAACGGCGACGACTCCGGGGACAAAAGGACGATTAAACAAGAGCACCGTTCAACGAAACCGACGAGCAAATTAAGAAAAGTGGAGTCTCGTTTCGTCGCAACAACTCGACGATCTCAAACGTTATCTTATTCGAATGGGTGAAAATTTTGCAGGCTTCGTTTTTTTTTTTTTTTTTTTTTTTTTTGAGTAAACTGATAGGCGAGAGATGCGCTTGAAACTCCATCGCGGTGCCAAAACAATGAGCGCTGAAACGCGTGGAATTGTAGCTCCGGGAATTGTCGGGCGAAATCAGGTGGATTTAATGAAGCGTCGTGGAAAATAATTAGCACGGGAAGCTACGCGAAAATTTAAGTTTACGGTGAATTATCGTTAGTTCCTGCCGACGAGATATCGCGACTCTCTACGACTAGCCTTGTTGCCTTGTTAAGGCGATGGCAAACGTTGCAGGCGCGAATAGGCATGAAATTACGTCGGGTTCTTGAAAAACAAGACTCGGAAGAAAAATTATTGTTCAGGTCAATTGTTCTTCATGGCTGTGGCATAAGATTCGAAAAAAAAAGAAAAAAAAAAAAAAAAATTGACAGCGGTGGGATTCGAACCCACGCCCTTTCGGACTGGTGCCTAAAACCAGCGCCTTAGACCGCTCGGCCACGCTGCCTGTACGGTAAAATGCGAAGAACCAGAACAAAAGTGCAGCTTCGCCAACAACGACAAACAGACATGAGAAGAGCTCAGCACGACCAGTTTTAATATTTATATTATGTTACAATACAACTCTAACGTCGCTTCCTCCGCGCCTCATATAGAAAAAAAAAAAAAAAAAAAAAAGAGAAAAATGTACATAATGTAAATAAAATTGTTTAATCGAGCTTGATCGATTTTATACGATCCAACGTTACCAAAATTAACGTGATTAACGCGCCCAATACGTCGCGCGAGTTTCGTCACATACCACAAACCCGAAGCGCAGATCGACCTAGGAATTTCCCTTGCCTCGAAGCTCAAACAATGCAGGCTGTATTAATTCGAAGAGCGAAGCTGGAGGTCGAGCCAAGGTAACCTTTGAAGATCCATGACCGCCGAGCACGCTCGCCGCGACGTAATTAATACCAACACATCGGTCCTTTGTTCATTGCCTTGCGATTTGCCACTCGATTTTGGGTATTTGTAGTCATTGCTGATTATCGTTGTTTCTCAGGACAAAAACTTACAGCGCTTTGGACGAATTATTTTTTTAATTCTTTGTGTCAAAAGTAAGGAAAAACTCACCTATTTATAAAATAAAAATCTACAACGCTTTTGATGAATTATTTTTTAAATTCTTTGTGTCAAAAGTAACGAAAAACTCACCTATTTATAAAATAAAAATCTACAACGCTTTTGACGAATTATTTTTTAAATTCTTTGTGTCAAAAGTAAAGAAAAACTCACCTATATATAAAATAAAAATCTACAACGCTTTTGACGAATTATTTTTTAAATTCTTTGTGTCAAAAGTAACGAAAAACTCACCTATTTATAAAATAAAAATCTACAACGCTTTTGATGAATTATTTTTTAAATTCTTTGTGTCAAAAGTAAAGAAAAACTCACCTATATATAAAATAAAAACTTACAACGCTTTTGATGAATTATTTTTTAAATTCTTTGTATCAAAAGTAAAGAAAAACTCACCTATTTATAAAATAAAAATCTACAACGCTTTTGATGAATTATTTTTTAAATTCTTTGTGTCAAAAGTAAAGAAAAACTCACCTATATATAAAATAAAAACCTACAGCCCTTTGGACGAATTATTTTTTAAATTCTTTGTGTCAAAAGTAAAGAAAAACTCACCTATTTATAAAATAAAAACTTACAACGCTTTCGACGAATTATTTTTTAAATTCTTTGTGTCAAAAGTACAGAAAAACTCACCTATTTATAAAATAAAAATCTACAAAGCTTTTGACGAATTATTTTCTCAATTCTTTATGTGAAAAGTTAAAAAAAATTCGCCTACGCTGGTGCAGACCGTTCGAGATTTGCCACTCGATTTTTAATTAACGAATTTAACGAATTATTTTTCAAATTATTTACGTCAAAAGTAAAAAAGTAAAAGATTCTTTGTGTCAAGAATTCCCGATTGAATCAAGCGAACTACCGCGATCGGTAATGAAAATTGTAATAAACTTTTGTCACTGGCAGTGGTGTTCGCTGTCGAAAGAACAGTTCAACCGTACGCTGTCACGAGATCCGCTTCGAACGAGACGTTTCATTTGATCGTAGATAACGCGAGTCGGTGGAAAAAAATTAATTAAATTTTTTATTACCGACCGAGTCCGGGAGAAAATATATCGTCAGTGTTCACTGTCCGTTATTGATCGTTTCTCGTTCCCGAGTCCGATCCGAACGCGTCAGTAAAGAGGAACTTCATTCTCGTGGGAATGAGATGAGTTTTGATTTTTCGGGGATTCTGCATTTGCCCGGAGAATTTTATGCTTTGGGGGGGGCAAACACCCTCGTCAATGAGCAAAACGGCAATCTCGCCCCCCTGTGGACTAATGCGAAATAAATGTTACAACGCTCGCTCCCCCCGCAATGCGTCGAACGCGGCGTCAAGATTCTCCTCCGTAGACCAGCCAGCTGCGCGTGTCGTTGATGCACCCTCGACCCATCCAATTTCTGCATACGAGTAAAATGAAATAACACCCCATAGGACTGTCGAAAGCGCACGTTCCCGCATGAAAAAAAAAAATTCCCCGTACCCGCATAAACAAACACAAGACTCTTGCCATATTGCGGCATTCGACTCAGTCATGAATCTCCGCGCGAACCTAAAAATCAAAACGACTGCCGATCTTTCGGTGTCTCATCCATCAATAAAAATAATTTCCCGTGCTTCCATTAATTTCGTCATTTTTAACGGAGAATTTTGGACCTTCAACGAATATCAGTGAAAACAAAACCGCGTCTGAGAAACTCGATTTCTAATTAATCAATCGATCGGTGAGGATAAATACTGGACGTAGAGGGGAGTCGGAGGCGAAAATTCGATCGGATTGCGATCCTAAACGAGAAGACTCAACAAAGAACTGCGAGAAAGATCGCGTGTGTCGTGGTGGTTATATCGATTGTCCTTAACGATCTCTCCGGATCGAGGGCATCGGATAATCGCTGGATCCGACGGTATTGCGTTACGTATTATATTCTGTACCTGCACGAGGGGGTTCGCCTCGATACCAAACACCAAACTCCCCCCCCGTTATATTGGGAGATGAGGAAACGCGCGGGAAAATATATCCAACACTTACGTATAAAATTCCCTTCTGCCGCGTTTACTCGTATAACTTATGACTTCAAGCTATAACAACTGTATAGGTATATAAAGCGCGTTATGGAGCTTACGAAACCCCCCGTTGAGGGGGGTCGAGCCGAGAGGGCGATTTCTCCGACTGTTCCATTGTGCGGGACGGGCGTGAATGGCGAGAAAAAAAAAAAGAAAAAAAAAAAAAAATCGAGATCGCACGAAAGAAAAGCGAGAAAGTCTCGCCGCGCGTATTTATCACCGTTAGCTACCATTTTGTGAAAGTCTTCGCCAGAACCGAATACGCTAACATGGAGTTTGTCACGAATTTATAATCCGGTTCCGCGCAGATGGTTTATTATCCGAGCGGGAAAACTATTAGTGGGTGGATTTGGATGGAAAAGTTGAGCGATTAAAGCGCTCTTCTGAGTCTTTGTTTAGAGGGATTTTCGTCATGAAAAATTGCAGACCCGTACCGATTAATGAACAATATTCTTCGTCGAGAGAACGAGAGGGAAATTTCATTTTTTTTTTTTTTTTTTTTTTTTTCCCTCTTCCCATCCAATGGTAATTTTCGCGATCGCGTCGGCGAAAAAGAGCCGAAACGATGCGCGAGCGGAAATGCGACTGGCAGGAAGTTACGTACGATGCGGATATAGTTGCGGCTCTTTTCCCCGGGGACGCGAAGGGTGTGCCGAGAGAAGCGTGACACGACGAGAGACACGGATGAGATGATGGAGAACGGGGAGAAAAATTGGTTGACCGAAATGTAGAAAGAAATTGCGAGTGGATTCCGCGGCTCTTCGTCGGACAACCCGGCGCACGGAACGCTCCGGCCGCGGACCACGAGCGTGTCCAACGGGGAAATTGGAAAACTTTTTGAATTATTTCATGAGGTCCCGTGTGCCGTTTCCGTCATAAATAGTCAATTCGCCACGTACCAGCTCAGTTATCGGACGATTGTCCTCTTACGCAATTGCTAAACATGTAATACCATTTGAGCTCTTGACCGAGCGAAACGAGATACGATTTATCATAAACGAGTAGGAACTTTTATCGTGGATTTTATTTGTTTTCACTCGTTTAATGCTCAACGATTGTACTGTTATGCAATTGCGAAACATACAATATTAATCGAGTTCTTGAGAAGGTAAAACGAATCGAAAATTTAATCGCGAATTTCATTCGATTTTATTCGTTCCGGTTGATTGTTTGTTTTAATCTCACTTTTTTTTTTTTTTTTTTTTTCTTTTTTTTTGTACAGTTTTACACGTGGTATGGAGTGCGATGGCCCGAAAGTGGGTTCATCGCGAACATGTAGCAAAGATCGATCCTCGGAGGATATGGGTTAGCGACGTGCCGCGCCTTCCGCTGCTCCTTGCTGGCGCTCCCAATTGCACGCAGGCAAACATCAATTTCCGTTCTAGCTGATTTGTGGCGAACACGGGACTCGCGTACACAGCGGCCAAACTGAAGAATCCCTCCTTGCCGTCTGGACAGTCGAGTGATCCGCATTTATCCAACACGCTCCGAACTCAAATTGCCGTTTTTATGATTTAAAAAAAAATCATTCTTGATTTTCTTCGTTATCGATAATCCGACGAGAAATTGCCGGGGAATTATCGCTGAGCCGATCCGACGGATCCGTCCAAACGACTTGACGGCGGAAGCTGCCCGGAAGTCCGAAAGGAATACCCTTGAGTCTCGTCGATTCGACCGAATATCTACCTCGACCATCGATAATCGAAGATTATCGAATAACCATTAACGGCAGCGCATCCTGATATGTTTTCACCAAAGAATTTTTACCCAATCCACCTCCGAGAATTTATTACCGTCGATGCAATTATCGAACGCATTCCCAAAAATTCGTACGCGCGTGTCTCCAATTTCGACAATCGATAAAATAATTTTCTACATTGGTTTTTAATGTCCACGACGTCCAATCCGAAAAAAAAAATCAAGCTTTACTCACCGTCCCGTTGACTCGAGGAACGATTTCATTGCTCCAGAAAAAAAATGCTCCTCGGGCCGCATCAATTGAACATCCAAATTTCATGATTCAAAACCCACGACTTTTTCACTTACGCTAAAAAACATAAATATAAATTGCTCATTTTTTTTGTTTTTGTTTTTTTTTTTTCTAAACCCGATTATTTAATCTTCTGGATGTAACGAATTTTCGCCGTGGAGCAAACAATCGAAACTCGTTCGGAAACGAAGAAAAATTTTCGTCGGTGACGTTTTCAGCGTGGTTAATTAATATGATTGGACGAAATGCGAGAAGAGTTTAGGACCGCGGCAGAGCGTTGTACGATGGACGGGAGTTACCAGCGTCAAACCGACCTGTTCGTCGCGGTGGTGCAAAATTCACGTAATTTTAGCGACATTATCGTCACAATCGATGGTGACGGTCAGCATCCCCCTCGCCCCCTCCCACCCCCCTTCACCACCCTCATTGCGACAGCTTGAGCACAGGCAACGGACGCGTACACGCACGCGGGTCGTTGACACGACGTTGCCCGGACCTGGAAAATTTGGTTCGGTTTCCCCGAGTGCCTCACCTGTAGGATAATTAATTTTGTCGTACATGAGAATTATTACATTTTGACGTTTACCGAATTATGGGAACAACGCCAATGTCCTCCACCGGCGAACTCCCGCTGAACTCTCACGACACGCGATACACCCGAAAATCGCTTTTCCCTCTATTCATTCGTCGCCTCGATGCGAACAGAGAGATTCGACTTTTTTTTTTTTTTTTTTAAATAATAATTCTTTTTAATATTTTCTCATGGAAACCGAGATTATTGCTCTGCTTTTGCAGCCCTTCAGCCGGTCCAGGTCAACGATCTCCGTCTACTGCCGAGTTTCCGTGCTCGGCGCACAAGTGCAGTGCCGCTTCGCTTATTCTCAGGGAACAAACATAAGGAATGCACGGAATATGAGGAACGCAAGGAACGGCGACGAGGTTTTTCGCTCCGCGATTCCTTTTATTTCTCGCACAGCGGCGAGAGATGGGAGAGAAAAATTTCACACGATTTCTATCACTTCGATACCTACGAACTGCTGCTCGGATCTATGGAAATATCGTAGGGCAAAAAAATGAAAGATTCGGAGTGAGGATCGATGGCGCTCTCGGTGGAGTAATAAAATTTTCTTGCTCCGGATGGAAAAATTGAATTTGTTCGGAAGTAATACAATCGTATGGAAAAAATCTTAAAATAATAATAATTCGTAATAATAATAATTCATGACATGAGTTATTGAACTGGTGGGTGGAATCGTACTGGGCATGCGCATATCGGCCAATATAAGGCCATAGAACGATTAATAAAATGCTTTTCCATTATATTTTTAATGCTTTGAGTCGTTAATTTTTAGGCTAATTTTTTTTTTTTTTTTTTTTTGCGTTTCCGCAACTCCGTTATTTTTCTGTTCTAACCGTTGATCGTGTTGTTACAGAATCCGAGATGTACTTCGACACGATGATGGAACAATAGCCGAGCCACAGCAGGAGTGAATGTTCGCGTGGACCGAGGAGGAGCTGAACAGGTACGTTGAATTGTCTCTTGTCTATTGGACTTCTAACCGTAAAATTATTTTCCGCTTTTGTGGCGGAAAGTGGACGAGAGAAAGTAGGATTAAATTCGGAGCAACTTTCGGAGCTCTCCCGAAAGGAAAATCGCACGCGAGTGTGCCGCGAATAAATATGCTCATAAAAATAACCCAAAGCAACTCGGTCTTCAAGCTCGCCCGAAAATTTTACGAGTATCGGAGCATAAAAAAAAAAAAAAAAACATCGAGGACCAAGGAAAACTCCGGCTTTTCGACCTGCAGCTGGCCAGGGCGCGATTCAGCTGGTGGCTAAGCGCTTTTTTTCCCCGGGTCAACAAAAATGTTCTCGCATTTTTTATTTGACCCCTCGCCACGCTCCCCCGATTCGACCATTCTTCGAGAATTTTAAAAGCCACGGAAAGTCCCGAAAAAAAAAAAAAAAAAAAAAAAAACACACACAAAATAAAAATCTCGCTCACGTACCTCAACATAAATTACTCTCGACGAAAAAGCACAAAGCAAATTGGGTCGCGGTTGCAAGAAAAATTAGGCAAACGTGTAGGAAAAATCAGAAGAACAAAAAAAGAAAAAAAAAAAAAAAAAGAAATTCGTTCTAAGAGTTAATTTGAACCCCAACAAAACGTTCCGTGGATGGAAAAATCCGATTAAATATTGAGCTCTTCCCTCTTTTGTTTTCACGTTTGGTCGGCATGTGTCCCAGAAAAAATGATGAGGGTCGATGGGACAATGGGTGGAAAAAGGGCTGAGTTACAAAGGGTTTTCGAGTGAAACGAGCGCTGATTCAATCTCACTCGACGAAACACTTGATTTTCACAATGAAGTGCCGTTAGCCGCGAGATAAAGAATGGTTTTGTCTCGAGTCATGGTTGTTCCAATGGAGTGGGTTGTATCAAGGGTGAAGTTGCGTACGAAAGGCCGTCGGTGGTGTGGAGGGTGTACGAATCGTGAACGCACCAACACACGTGTTTACATCGGCGCGCACAACGTCTCGTTGTACGTGCCTGCCGGGGGTGTCGATGCTCGGAGTCTCGTTTTAATTGCTGCGGAAAAAGTAATGGGCCGAGAGAGTGGGGCAGGAAGAAAGTACCGGAGGAGAAAGAACGGACGGGGGCGAAGGTTTTCTGTGAGGCAAAAGCACCGGGGGGTGAAAATGCGCCAAGTCGATAACAACTTACAACGACGTGTACCACCGCCTTGTTCCCTCTCGCCGTTCCCCCTCGCTGGTACACGTTTCGGTACCGTTTCGGTGGATGCTTCTGCCGCTGCTCCCGCAGCATGTTAGTGCTAGTTAGTTCGTTCTTTCTCCCCAGTACGGAAACACTAATTGCCATGACCCGCTCTCTTCGCCCGATGCGCACCTCGACTTTTCTCACGGAACTCCTCAGTCCCTGGACCGAGATCGCGTTGCCTCGTTACTGGGATTTCTCACTAAACAGCCTCGGAATAGTAAAAACCTGAAATCGGAAAATTCACACTATCAGTTTCCGCCGGCAAGATGAGACGGTAAAAATGTTACTCCTGAGGGTGCATCGTCTACCGCGAGGTACAAGCGTCAGGCGGTGAAAATGCGCCGAGTCCATTTTGGTAAATTTTTGCTACCACCTCGGTAGGTGCTTCTAGTTAGTTTGCTTTTTCTACTCGGTAGAGGAAAAACTAATTGCAATTACCTGCACTTCTACCGATGTCCCACTCGACTTTTCTCACGCGACTCAGTCTCCGGACCGAGATCGCGTTGTGCTCGTTAATGGGATTTCTTAGTAATGGCTTCGCAATGGTACAAAACATTGAAATCGGAAAATCCATGATCATTCTCTTCACCGGAAATGAGATGCCAAATTTTTAACCCTTTTTTCTTGATTGCCTTTGTCGATTTTTGTTCGCTGTTTTTGATGGACGCGGCGATGGACGGACGGACCGACGGAGCTTTATCGCAACGTCGAGGGACCAGCGGTTTCATAAGGAATCGTTTTTAAACAAACTTTTTTTTTTTACGACAGTACCGGTGAGTGGTCGTGTAGTCAAAGATCACGAGCGGGGTCCTGCTGGCCTCGGGCCAACGCGAGATATACGACGTCTGCACCGACGTTAAGCACCGAGTGAGCTCGAGGCTCGTCCACGATCTATATGGGTGTCGGCTGTGGAAATCCAACTCTTCGGACCGTTTCGAATTAGGCGCAGGCAGACTGCAAGGTTCGAAATCTATGACCATCCACTTCTCACTCGCTAGTTCCTTTTTTTTTCCCCCCATCTCTCTGGGGAACTTCTCGATGCGGCATTAAATTTGCAATTGTAATTAAAATTTGACGAGGCCAGATCGAGCTAGGATCGACCGGGAACGAAATTCTGTTTTTTTTTTTTTTTTTTTTTTTTTTTTTTTTTTTTTTTTTTTAAATCAATTCACGGCCGCAACGAAAATCGCACTATTATGCGATTATAATTTACATACATTTTTTTTTCTCCTCGATTATCGTCGAGGCATCTCGGCTGCATGAGATATTTCCTATTTTCACATTCTCTTAACGACACTCTGAGTGTGTAGTGTGTTAAATAATATATTTTGCGCAAATTGAATTTTACGATATTTCGTTCGCTCGAGCGCTAACGTTATTCCGTGGTGGGGCTTTTGTTTTCGAAACAAAGTGCGTACTTTCTGGGCAGTCGCCGACCAGTATACCGAGCCTTATTATTCCTGGATTACGATGGTCGAGGAGCTCGGTAGTAGTTTTCCCTCTCCTCTCCACCCGTTGTTATGGTAATCAAAGATTTAATTAATCCCTCGACGAGATAGTGTGCGGCTCTCTTGATATAACGAATTTCCCTTCGAGTACTCATGCACTATATATTTTCCATCTTTTGGCATCTTTCGCTCTCGCCTTACTCCACTCTCGCTCCCTCTCTCGCTCCCTCTCTCGCCGTGACCGAATTTCCATCGTTCAGGTAACTTTACCGCTTCTGATTGAAATTAAACGCGCAAAGATTAACGATACAAACGCCCCGAGGAAGTTATAATATTTAGTTCCCGAAACACTCGCATCGTACATTTCCATATCGCATGTTGAGCGCGAAATTTCAGGCTGGATCGGTCGAAGCATTCTCTCGTTGCGGCGCTTCGAATTTTTTTTCATCTCCGAAACAGAAACGCACACGATTACGCAAGCACGCACACGCGCGTCTACATTCACACATTATTTCTCAATATTATTTTTCAATGTTTCCGGAAAATTCTCAACGCGTTTCCATTGAAATCTCGGAAATTTTTTTCGCAACAACGAAGCTTCCTCTATAAAAAAAAAAATAAAAAAAATAATAATAAAAATGTACGAAAAATTGTAATAAATTTACGGGTAAAAAAAATTCGTCATTTTTTTTTTGTTTACATTGATTTTTGCTCGGGGTTTTTTTTTTTGTTACGCGCCGGCACAGTTTGTCTTCGATAAATTGCGGTGGATTGTTGCGCGGTGAAATTCAACGGTAACGCCGCGAAATTTTGCCGTCGGCGAGGACGTCGAGCGAGCGCGTTACGGACGAGCGCGTAGTGTCTCATTAGGGAACTTCGTACGATGTCATTAATTCAGGTTCCTATCATTTCGCGCTCTTCGCTCCCTAATGCCTCCCCGACTTGCCACGTCCCTATAGTCGTTGTTACGTGTACGGGGAATGACACGAATTTGATATCGTGCGCGAGACTGGGAGGAACGAGGGGGAAGCGGGCTGGCTCCATTAGATTCAATATTCCACCGGGAACGACCAACGGTCCGGGACCATGGAAGGCTTCATTCATTATTACGAGATAACAACAAATTGAAGCGTTGCTAAATACGCGAGGCGAAGTCAAAAATAAGAAAAAAAATTCGAGAATTAAACACTGCACGGATAATTCGTACTGCATAAGCAACGTTGATCCCTCGAGACTACCAATTGAACACAAAGTACACGATAAAATTGATAACAAAGTTTCTCGTCCACCGGACGTCGACGATTATTTTTATCACTTAAAAAAAATAAAAATAAAAATAAAAAAAACCAACGTTTATTCTGCGAAAGTGTCTGGTAATTTTTCAAATTTTTTTACGGCTAATTTGACGAGCAATCGGGATAAAAAGCTTGTTGAATAGCACAAATTAGTTTTTATTTTGATTTTCTAATCAGAAATGTAATCGTATTGTAACGAAGATTTTATCTGACGGTTGTGTTGCTGAGTGGGAAATAACAAAATTGTAGTAATGTGTGGGTGACGTGTGTTTACTAGGCAAATGTTTAACTGTTCGTTCGCTCCGCATTAAATTTGATCGGGTGTTTGGGAATCGAAACCTTATTTATTTATTTATTTATTTATTCGCTCATTTATAATTCAATGTATTATGGAATGAGAACGAAACGGATAAACTTTACAAGGCGACTACTGTCAGGTACAACCGGAACGTGTCGGGGGAATTTTCATTAATACGGGGGAATCATGATGCGTCCGGGAATTTATCTATTCAGGGAATATGAAATTGGTCAGGGAAAATAGGAGGTCGGTACAGGTTACTCGATAGCACGGGAAATAATTGAATCATAAAAAAAAGTGATTGTCACACGCCGTGTATAAAATATTTCCGATGCGTCGAGTCTGCCTGGGCGTTAATTAATTTTTTTTTATTTTACAAAGCTCCATCCGTCAGGAAGAATCTCGCGAAACATTTTTTGTAATTGACCGTTTTAGCCATAGATATTAAGATTGTCGAAATGAAAAAAAAAAAAACCTCAGTATTTCACGTGAAGAAATGTGCTTAAAAAAATTGAAAAAAAAAATAAATAAAAAATGAATGAATTTTTTTCTCAATTAAAAAAATCCCCACGGTGATCTTGAAATGAAGAAAAAATAAACTTGCACTTCTCGTCATACAGATACCGAGGTTTCTGAAATATAATCTTCAAAGTGTAGAATGTCGTCGCCGAATATCTGCGGTATTCCACGCACGCCGCAGATTCTCCGGCGATGTTGCAGCATATATATATATATATATATATTACACGAACGTCTGACCACGCTCGGGGTTCGACCACTGGAAGGTTCGCCGCAGCGACCTCGAGTGTTTGTATTACCTTGGTATTAAAACCGGCAGATGTCCACGTTGCAATCGATATTACAAAGCGCTTTCTCGGCGTAATTCGATCTTTCACCGACAGGATAATCTCGGTTTTCTGCAAGTAACGCAACAATGTACGTCAATGTAAAGGGTAAAAATTTATTATTCCTGCGGTTTAACCGCACACGTGTATAGAATTAATAATTCGATTCGGAGCTCGTTTCGGGAAAACCCGAGACACAAATTTCGCAGACCACCGTCTGGGCATAAATTTTCCATAGGAAAATTTTCAACTATCCACGACCACGGAAATTCAGTATTACGGTCAACTAAATAATTCAAAGATCCTGCGCTCTCTCGAGCAATATCTTCCACACTCGCCGAAATTTACACGACGAAACGAGGCACAACTGTGTTAATAATTCACTCAAATGAAATTTGCTAGGCTAACGTATGAACTGGACTCTTTTTCCTATGTCGGAGAAGGAAAATATTTATTTAAAAAAATACATTCATCGTGCCATTCGTCGTTGAAAAATGTTTTTTTTTCCATTCCTGACCGACCGAGCTAAATTTAAATATTTACCTATGATTTATAACCCAGTATGTTTCTACCTTGCAGTGCAGCTTAATCGACTCTCCCTCTTGCGGAAACTCCTAGAAATTTCGGTACTCTCCTGTTTCACAGTATTTTTTATTACACCTGACAGAACGCCATTCGATCATCTGCATCCGAGTCGATTTCGATTTTGTTGGACAGCTGGATAAAAAAACTTTTCTTAATTTTTTTGTTAAATGATTTTTTTTTTTTTTTTTTTTTTTTTTTTTTTTTTTTTTTTTTTTTTTTTTTCGTCGGCTTGATTTAGTCCGGCGAACCGTGACACAGGTGAATTTTCGGTTCGGTCCGCCAGTGCGGTGGTCGTTGAGAGATCGTGCAGCGGATCCGGACGAGAAACGAAATGCTCGAACCGCCGAAGATCGGATCGCTTGGCTTTTCCCATCCTATCCTTGGCAAATGCCTAAATATGGAAATTTTCGTATGCACGTGCGACGGCCAAGCGTGCGAACGAGGCGTGCACGGTTCGCACTTCCGAATGATCGAGCAGACCGTCCACGCAGTCTTTGGTTTCGCAGCCGTGCGATGAGAGCCGGACAACGGCCTGGTATATCGTTTCCATGCCAATTTCGTCGGAATGACCGGTTGGGATTTACGGTCATTCGGGATGGGATTCGAGGCCCAACCCTCACTCATTCCATTGAACAGTCATTGCCGGGATCCCTCGATCGATGATACATCAACCGCATTCCATCGTCGGGGTCGGAGCCATCGGGATATTCCCGTTGTTTCGGGTATGCCGACCCGCAATACCGGCGCACAAATCGCACGCGAATTTTCCACGTTGACCGATTCACTATATTTCCACTAACTATTCGAAACCGGCCGCAGCAAAGCATGTCCGAGGGCGTAGCCTTTAAACGATCTCTTTGGAGAGCTCGATGCTGCTCGAGGAATTTCCGACAAATTAAATGCTCGTTCGTCGTTCAAATTTTTTTTCAAACACCATCGTATCCACAATAATTTTCTATTATTTAAATCAAATACGTAAGGTAACTCGGGAATTTTCAGAATATCTTCGCTTTAATGATTTTTTTTTTTTTTCGATTTTATTGCCGTTCCTTGCGAGGAGATTGAAGTCATCACGTCGGGTCCATTAGGCTAGCGCCGGAACGAGGAATTTCCAACAAATTAAATGCTCGTTCGTCGTTCAAATTTTTTTTCAAACACCATCGTATCCAAAATAATTTTCTATTATTTAAATCAAATACGCAAGGTAACTCGGGAATTTTCAGAATATTTTCCCTTTAATGATTTTTTTTTTTTTCGATTTTATTGCCGTTCCTTGCGAGGAGATTGAAGTCATCACGTCGGGTCCATTAGGCTAGCGCCGGAACGAGGACTTTTCAACAAATTAAATGCTCGTTCGTCGTTCAAATTTTTTTTCAAACACCATCGTATCCAAAATAATTTTCTATTATTTAAATCAAATACGCAAGGTAACTCGGGAATTTTCAGAATATTTTCCCTTTAACGATTTTTTTTTTTTTTTTTTCGATTTTATTGCCGTTCCTTGCGAGGAGGTTGAAGTCATCACGTGCGTCGGGTCCGTTAAGCCAGCTTCGGAACGACCCCCGTATATTCACGTATCCTATCCTGTACTGCGATATATCTTTTTTTATTTACGACTCGACACATATCTCCGCGGCTGCTACTTCCGCTGCGAATAAATTTCCGGTACATTGAGTATCGGGAGCGTTCCATATCATCGCGGCTATACGACGAGGATCGAGAGGAAAAGAGGAGAGGGCAAAGCGCGTACCTTATCAGTCGTTTCCTGCCCAAAACTCCTCGTCCTCCTCCCGTATCTTCTCCCGCTCCTCAAACACCACCACGAAACCTTCAAGCCAACGTCCAAGAAATTTCATAAAAAAAAGCCATTCACCACGAAGAAACATATATCCGAGCGGATATATCGGACGATTCGTAGGCGAGAAAGTAAGAACAAAAAAGATTTCTTTGCCAGGCCGAGGTAGTTTCCATCGTCTCCGCAGTCTTCAACAATGTCGGCCGCTGCCGATCGAACCGACCTCGTTTAACTTTCCCATTATAAGCGGTCGAATCGTACGTCCCAGGATGAGACATTGGCCCAGCGAATAATTTATCATTGACGCTTAGCTTTCACGTAATAGGTGCAATTAAGCGAATTGAGGTGGACAGAGACGCGTGTTTGTCTTGTCAATGGAAAGCTTCGTCGTAGGTAAGCGTATCGGGTGAAGGAGCGCGAGGGACGAGAAAGAAAAAAAAAGCCATTCACCACGAAGAAACATATATCCGAGCGGATACATCGGACGATTCGTAGGCGAGAAAGTAAGAACAAAAAAGATTTTTTTGCCAGGCCGAGGTAGTTTCCATCGTCTCCGCAGTCTTCAACAATGTCGGCCGCTGCCGATCGAATCGACCTCGTTTAACTTTCCCATTATAAGCGGTCGAATCGTACGTCCCAGGATGAGACGTTGGCCCAGCGAATAATTTATCATTGACGCTTAGCTTTCACGTAATAGGTGCAATTAAGCGAATTGAGGTGGGCAGAGACGCGTGTTTGTCTTGTCAATGGAAAGCTTCGTCGTAGGTAAGCGTATCGGGTGAAGGAGCGCGAGGGACGAGAAAGAAAAAAAAAGCCATTCACCACGAAGAAACATATATCCGAGCGGTTATATCGGACGATTCGTAGGCGAGAAAGTAAGAACAAAAAAGATTTCTTTGCCAGGCCGAGGTAGTTTCCATCGTCTCCGCAGTCTTCAACAATGTCGGCCGCTGCCGATCGAATCGACCTCGTTTAACTTTCCCATTATAAGCGGTCGAATCGTACGTCCCAGGATGAGACGTTGGCCCAGCGAATAATTTATCATTGACGCTTAGCTTTCACGTAATAGGTGCAATTAAGCGAATTGAGGTGGACAGAGACGCGTGTTTGTCTTGTCAATGGAAAGCTTCGTCGTAGGTAAGCGTATCGGGTGAAGGAGCGCGAGGGACGAGAAAGAAAAAAAAAAATTATTCTCCCCTCAATTACCGGGATAGCTGGTCGACGTTAGAACAATGGCAGAGAAGGGAGGTTCACCCTGCAACATCGGAATTACGTGAAAGCAGGGTAGAGGGCATTCGCGTGTGCGTTAGTTCGACCCTCCGAAGCCGAACGGTTGCACAGTATCGGCCCAGGGGAAACGTTCCCGGTAGTTTCTTTGGTTAGAGAGCGACGGACCCGGCTCTCGTGGCTCACGGGGAGAAAGGGACGAAGCCGGCTTTGTGTCGGCGAAGGGTGCGCGAGGACGCCAAAGCACGCAAGATCCGACGTTTCTAATTCTTCCTCATCAGCTCGTCATCCCCGAGTTTTGGAGCTTCTTTATCTTTCCAATCCCTATTCGACAATTAAGCATAAATTATTTCCTCAAAAAATGCAACAACAAAAAATCGTGACATTGTCGCACAGACGGATCGAATAATTACCGAAGCGAGGTGAGGAGAGAATCCGATCTAAAAAATTTTTATACATATTATTTTTTTCTCAACAAAGCGTCGACGATTTTCCACCGATTTTTCCAACAGCGGACGTGGATGCGTGATTTATTTTGAAAATATGAAGAACCTACTTCATTGATATTCATAATTCTACTCGCTTTTGTGTTGCAGCGATGGAAATTACATTTTTTTTTTTTTTTTTTTTTTTTTGTTAAATCCATCTTTTTTTTCTTCGAAGCGAACGATCGAGTCGAAAAAAAAGTTATTTCCGTTTGTCGACACCGTCGCGCGCCTATGTGTTTGCCTCTGGTCCTGCTGCGAATGGATTTCTCTCCTTCGCGGACACTTCGCCAGCTCGTTGTTTTTCGTCCAGTGACGTGAAAATATGTAGTCATTATGAGCGTTACGAAATATGCTTGAGCGAGGGTTTTGCCGTTAGTGAACACGGCGACACGAAAGCTCCCACTGCGCGACACCGGATTACCTCTCACGGTCCGCTTGTTACGGAATATTTTTACGCCCGTTAGGTACGCCAGATCATTTACTGTCGCTTATAAAAGGTAAAGGGTTCACGCGCGTGCACGTGTGTGCGCGGCGTGTCTGTGAATTCAGAGGAGACGAGTCTCTCCGGCAAGCGTTTCTTCATGGCGCTGGTCCGACGGTTTATCGGACCGAAATAACGAGAGAGAAGCGAAAACTCCGAACGAATGGGGAGAAGGAAGGGTCACGAAAGACCCGGCCAGTACTTCTGCCGCGTAGTTGGCCAACGTCGCCAGTTAATTCGCAGTCGGGAGCAGCAATGCCAGAAGGAAACCTCGGCCAGGAGACACGACGTTAATCGCGTGCACTCTAACGCCCGCGTTGCGTAATTCATGTGCTCGCCACAAAACTCTTCATCCCTTCCGGACAAACTCGAGCCATCTCGTTCATGGAGTGTACAGGGCATTCCAAAATTTCTCGAAAATTTCACCGTACACTCACATGTTTTATCGACACGGACATTTACTCGGAGACGAGTCAGTTTTCTCGATATTGATAAGATTTTTTTTTTTTGTTTTTTTTTTGTGCGACACGAAATTCAATTGCCGAAATTTCAATAAATTAAGCACACATTTTCGTTTATTCGAACATTTTAATTTTTTTAGCACTTTCTCAACAACAAAAAAGTTCAACATATTTATTTATTTTTTTTATTCGCGGCGACGAGAGTCGAATACTCAATAGTCGGATTTTTTTTTCTTCATAGAAGCAATGTTACCTCTGAGGAAACAAAAAATGTAAAAAAATGCTAAAATTGTGAAATTATAAAAAAAAAAAAAAAAAAAAAAATCGCAAAAAATTTGCGAAAACAAATATGTATCAGGCGAAAAGGTTCAATCGTCGAAACACCCTGTAGGATTTTTCGGGCTCGCGGTGTGTTGCAGCTCCAAAAAAACAGGGGTGAGTCTTACGTAATTCCGCAACCACCGCCCGTCGACGGTAAACATTGTTAGTGCGAGAAGGTTTAATTTATTCTAAAATATAATATGGGCGCAATAATTTATTCATAAATGTGCGTCGGAGTGCGCGGTTGCAGCGCTCGTGTAGAATATCAGAGAAAAAAATGTGACGTGGAAAGTGCGCGATGAGAAACGGCCTATTACGCAAGACGGGAATGAACCGCTTGCTTAGTCGCACGTTCTCCCAGAAAAACACATAGAAAAGTGTACTGAGCGTAATGCGTGCACAGCTGCTACCACGGGAGAGCGGACTTTAATTATTCATCAAAAATTCCACTGCGTCTCTCATCCAGTTTGGGCAGCGCTTGCCCTTTAGCTGCTGGCGCGGATCTTGCAAAAACTCCGGGACAGAAAAAGTTGCCGAGACCGTCACTTGTTCGCTTGGACCGTAAACTCAGTCAAACTCACCGGCAGTCTTTTGTAATAGCTCTTCTCTCGGCCCTCAAGAAAATTCCGGCTGTATAAAAGCTGCAATGAATTCACGAAAAAAAAAAAAAAAAAAACGAAAAAAAAAAACGAATAAGTTTTAGTAACTAAAAAAATGGCTGAAAATCACCCGATTGTCTCAGTAGTCTACCGACCATATGGTAATCCAGCCAACAGCACGGATTACAAAGAATATTAAAAAAAAAAAAAAAAAAAAAAAAAAAAAAATTAAAAATTATTAAGACCAAACCTTTGTCTGTGCGATCGCCGAATTATTTTTCATCACGCGAAAACATTAAAAATTCTGAAAGTGTAGAATAGAAAAAAAAAGAAAAAAAAAACAGACGTACAATGAAGTATTGCTCTATTTTTTATAACGCAAATAAAAATTTATCATGAACATATCGTCATTTTTTTTCGTGCTAAAAAATCGGCAAGCAGTGCGCGATACTCGAAGCGCGAAGCGAAGCGCAATATTGTGTTGCCAAAATGTTTGCGAGGCAAGTCGAGTAAGTTGGTAATGCAAGTGCACGAGGATTCCCCTTTGTTAAAATTTCCCGAACTTTGGGGGAGGAACGGAAGTTTGGAGTATCAACGAGGATCGAACTTCGCCTTCGTCTCTTTTTTTTTTTTTTTTTTTTCGCGTAACACGATATGCATCGGGCAATAAAGTTTCATTGGTTCCCCTTGAATTCGACGGATCGAGAGATAAACGAATAAATTCCTCGTCCATCACTATCGGATTTTCAATCGAATAGTCCGATGCATTGGAGTTTAAAGTTTAGCCTCGAACATTCAATAAACCCGTGCTATATTTGTGTCCGAAAGTTTTGGCAAAACTACGCGCGTGTTTGGTCGATGGAGAAACTACGATCACAGGTCGTGCCATTCGCCCCAGTAAATTTTCCTCCGTTCGACTGAAGTGGGACTCTTGCAAACGAAGAGGCCGAAGGAACGGAGAAAAAAAAAACGACGCGACCGTTTTTCATCGGCTCCATAGCGCTTTTCTCTCTCGGGAAATTATTTACATCCGTGGCTTTGCCGCTGAAGAAATTACGAATATGAAACTACATCTCGAAAGTGCTGCGGTAAAAAAAAAAAAAAAAAAAAATCGTCAATTTCCTCTTTTCATCGTCGTACCCGTCGTGCGCTCTTTGTTCGACGTTCTTTTGATAAACCTCGGTTTCCACGGTCTTGCGATGCACCACGATTCGTCGTGCAGTTTTCAAAACCAATCCTCTTACCGCGTCCGTCTTCACGTACAAGCTGCACGCCGTAAATTTATATTTTTCCAATAAAAAAATATATTTCCTCGATAATATAAACACAAGAGTCTTATAATACATGAGTGATCCATAAATGTTATATATTACCGGACAATACACAGTAAAAAAAAAAAAAAAAAAAAGTCGTAAATTGGAACATGAATTTTTCTAAAAACAATTATGTCAAATTAATGATAAATTTTTTAAATTCATATTCAAATACGCAAACCCGTCTTTTATTTCTCGTGCCATAAACAATGAGCTGTAACAAGTGGAGACTTTTTTTTGTTTTAATTTTATTTTTTTATTTTAATATTGAGACTCATCTAACCGTCGTTCGATTTGTTTTTTTTCTCTCAATCTGTCGTTATTAAAATTTTTTCTCTTCCCTCGCCATAAAAATATTCTGCAATATCCGGCTGAATATTTTTTTTTTTTTTCCACCCGAGCTAAGGTAACATTGATAATTGAAACTTGCGAAGCTTTTCTTGCCGGGGAGTTTCGCGAAGGAATGCAAGAATTGCTCGCGAGGGCTCGGCATCGAGGGCGTTCCGGTTTGCCAACGGGTGGACCGCAATTTCTCGAGAGAATGCCAAAGCCCCGTGTGACTCCGTTGGAAACACCATTTGCGAAATAATGCAACGCCGTCGTAGACCGTGGCGCTGCGTGCGAGTAGAAACGGCTGTGATGAACGGCCGCGACTGCATTATGCCTCGGCGATATTGTACATCTGGCCGGTGAAAGTGTAACTCACTTTTCTCGTAGCATCGATCCGGCCCTCCTCGCCGGGGATCTTCGGTGTCTCTCACGCCGATAAAACATAAGGTAGATGGCATTTCGCGGGGAGTCCTGAGGGACGCGCTGCAGAGTAGTTGCCGCCAGTGGCGGAGCCAGAAGGGAAAAAGAAATTGGGAGAAAAAGCTCCACGGCGGAGGGTCGAAAGTTTACGATGAACTCGGAAACGGCCGCGAGCACGGCCAATGACGGTTCGGCCGAGCCTCATCGGCGGTCAAACAAAGCTTTTATTTTTCTGCACTCGCAAGTTAAAAAAAAAAAAAAAAAAAAAAAAAAAAATCCGTAGCGGAAATCAAAGCGAAACGCGTAGCCAAAAATGTTTTTGTTACTAATCGAAACTGAGTGAATGTCAACATTGACAATCGACTTAATTTCTTTTTACTGCGGATTTAAATTCGGTGACGAGTATCGAGGCAATTTTTTTTTTTTTGGGGAATTTTGGATTTTAGGAAGAAACGATTTGAGAAACACTGCGTGTGTCTATGCACGGTGCGAGGAGTAACGGCCCGCCGAAACGACCGGAGTTGGCCGAGGAGTCGGGAGGAATACGGTAGTAAGGTTTTTTTTTTTTTTTTTCGGATAGGGACCAAAGCCGAGCCCCGACATAGAAGGCAGTAGCAGCGTTTATTCGCACCAAGGGCCCTCGCATTCTCGTCGGATTGGGATCGAAGTCGGCCGCACGCACCTCCCAGACGCTTTCAGCCTCGCCAACGATCTCCCCCTACCGTCACTTTTATGGCTACCCGACGAAATTAGTTTCCCTCCGAGTAATTTTCCTCCAGCGACCAGCGATTTACTTCCGAAAAGCTCAATATCGACCCCAGTGAGCTCGAATTTTTCGATCGGTAATTTTATGAGTATGGGATTAACGTGGCCTGTCTCAATTTGCATCAAATTCATGGACGAAAAAAAGACTTCCTCTTTGAAATTTTTTTTTCGCCGACGACGAGACGATCAGTTTCGTCAAATTTCTTTGTGGCTTTGAATTCAAATGCACGACTATTCTCGATTAAATTTTATTTTTTAAGGTGCCAGTTACACTCCGCAGCGGGGCCAGATCGGGACCAGACATCGGGACGCTCGAGACCCTTGAATCGCGATCGCGATCAAAGGATTATCGATATCGTCGCTCGATTGAATATCACTCGGTTAACCCCCAAAGTAGCGGGCTTTGGACGATGTACGATAGTTTCGGGTTGTTAGCTTTTGTAGAAGTGTCCGGAAATATACATATGCATAGAGGACGGAAGGGAGAAAGGAGGAGAGAGTCGAGTGGGTACGCGGTGTAATGGAAATCGCATCGGGAACTATCGGAGACCGCGGGGCGTACGAGTGGAACGGGAAAGCCGAGTTCAAGTTCCTCCGCGGGTCCCACTTCTGGCTTAATCGAATTAAGTGATCTCCATTTTGCCGTTGTAAGTTCCTCGGCTATAGATATATATATGAGCTCGAGGGGGCGAATATGGCCCACGTCGATTAACGCAGAAACGAACGATATACACAGAGACCAGGCAACATTCGCCCAACTACACCGTGCAAACACACGCGGATGCATTGGGTTTAAGGTGGTCGATGCAACCCACTCTCATTAGCACGTGGAACAATGAAATTATTTTTTTTACACTACGAAAAAATTCGCGTCCACACGCGGACTGCGACCTTTGTGTCTCAAATGTTTCCCGTACGACTAATATTTTTTAGGGTGCGAGGTTTTTTAAAAGTATTTTTTTTTTGTTGAAAAAAATGTGATCTAGAATTGTGCCGAATTTCCAAGCATTTGAAACACGATGGAATAACCTCAGATGTGTGTATCGAAACAGGGTTTACTTGTCGATAGACCAGATTAAAATTCACCGGTCAACGAAGAAATAAACCGATTTTTCTCATTTCAGATATCGACACTCGAACTAATGATAATTATTTGAATATAAAAAATTGGCTCGACGGCCGATCGGTAACGTGTATGAAAGTCTGATATTTACCAAAAAAAATTGTCCCATAATTACACCGTGAGTAAATTCACTAGAACGACCAAAACACCAGAGGTAACCGATAAGATTCCTGCTCGTCCGTTCTCCATTCAATCTCTACGAAACAACCCTCTGGAAACGCCTTATGCGAGATAAAATTTCGCGGCATTCCAATGTCAACACATTTACTTTCGTCCAACAGATCCGGCACGACACAAAGCTTCCTTCAAACCAATCGGGCAACGTGGATCCTTTGATTCCCTCGACGAGCCGTTCGAGCTCCAAATTTCTCTCGAAGGCGAATCGATCTCTTCTGCTTCCCTCGAGGTCCGTCCTGCAGGTTTGGGGACTTTCACCGCATGCACCGTACCCAGCACAGAATTTCCAGTCTTTCACGGTGACAACCGAAGTGCTCGTTCTAGTCGGGCAATAAGCACGAGCCCTCATTAAGTTTCAATGAGATTAAACGATGCACCCGACATTGTTTCCGTGGTGTTCGGTCGTTCGTTCGCCTCATTTCTGTGTCCCGTTCGGAGCCACGACGGTCGGAGAGAAACCCTCACCGCGCACACGTAGTTTGGTAAATTACGGGAAAGACGTCATAGGGTGAGACGGCCCGGAATGGGTCGAATAGCCCGAGCAATGTCTGTCTCCGGACGGAAATTCCTGAAGCTTCGTCGCCGGCGGCGGTTGCCTCGATGCGAAACAGGCGAGAGGACACAAAGGGTCGCTGAAACTCGCTGCCAGAAAGGACCACCATGCCGTATCTTCCTCCTTGCATGTACGTACCGTAACCGCACCGATCGGTACGGTGGAGCGAAGGTCCGGGGCTTGCAAATAGCGTTATAGTTACCGGACTAGGTGATGCATTGTGCACGTGTCTGGGGGTTTCGTGAAACCGCTTAATGGCGGATACCTTCCGGTACATTCTCAAGATTCACCGCTCAAAACAAAATTCGGGGGGGGGGGGGGGGGGGGGCATTTTTAGAAAAAAAAAAAAACAAGACGTGTTCGGCCAACGTCGGCCAGCACCGCCACTCTCTGCAATTCCCACCGAAGTCCGACCGAAGGGCTCGCGTCGATTGCGAGTTGGCGACTCGTGACAACTCGGTGCTTGTCCGGTTTTTTGGAAATATGATTGTCGGCACAATGCTGGATGGTTTCTGTCACGGAATAAACGTGAAACAGTCTGGGAATTGTTAGTGCTCCGGAAAAATATGGAATTTTTTTGTTTAGCCAGCGGTTGCTTTCCGAATGATTCTTTTCGCGGTTGCGTCGCGCTCGTTGAGCCTGCAATTTTGAAAGACGCGAAGTCAATCAGAGAAAAAAGACAACGTATGATCGGTGGAACATTGGAATTAACTTGTCGAGCGTAATTCCGCCGCTCGGGGATTTTTGTAAGCGGTTATGAACGATGCAGCGTCGCGCGATGTCAGCCTCCGAGTTTTTGCTTGGAACGAACGACGAATAGGGACAGCGAACCGAGATCGGCGTTTGCGTAGTCCTCGGGTCAATGGATCGACCGGGTTCGCATCTATTTATAAAAGCTCGGACAGCCCGGAACCGTTGGGTGCGCGGTGCCGATGGAAACACTCACCGGTCTATCGCTCGTCTCATCTTTCCTACCCTCGGCGCACCCCAGAAAGACCCGGCGGCGCAAAGCTTCCCTCCACGATTCCGTAGCTCCGGCCTTTTCCGCACGTTCCTCTCTGTGTCGAAACGCGAACCGGCACGGAAAATCATCCCGGGAACATCGGCTCACGCCCGTTTCCAACCGAGTATCTTTCCGTGCTTTACGTTTATCCGCCTCTGGTCGGGATGGCTCGAGCGACACACGACTTTGATCGCTGACACGACCCGGCACCGGGTTAACCACCGGTCTGTGCTGATCACGGGACCGGACGACGAATCGAGTGACCCGTTTTTTTTTTTTTTTTTTTTTTTTTTTTTTTTTTTTTTTCGCTCGACAAATCAGTTTTTCGCCGTTTACCAAAAATCTGCCACTTCCCACCGCGCAGACACGAGACAGATTATTTTTAGCGTAATCAGGGACGAATAATATTTTCCGATAAATTTATTTGTTTGGATATAAACATTTGTTTTATTCGGTTATATTTTTTTTTTTTGGCGCAGATGAAACCTCGAGAATTCACGTGCTTCAATTTCCCAACGAGATTTGCGATTATCTGTATCGAATAAAGTAGTCGGTCGCGTAAAAGTTTCGCGCTCGTGAAACGACTACGGCAGCGCCGCTACGTAATCTTTGCGTTGGGAAACCCGTGGAAACTTGGTGAAAGTTCCGGGTCGGGCGGCTGCGTTGCGTCGATCAAATTTTCTCGGTTGGAGGAGGAGTTCTTTGCGGCGAAGGCGTTCAAAGCATCGAAAGCTTCGAGCGCCGTACCATCTTGAGTGCTTTCGGTGAGTCGTGAGATTCGCGGGTAACATTTGCTCGTGTGAGGCACCTCGAAGCGTCTGTGCGAGATAGGTCGAAGGATACGAGGAAAAATGATTTCGACCCTCTAATAAAATGTCGATCGGTAAAGGAATCAAAAAAAAAAAAAAAAAAAAAAAAAAAAAATTATTTCCACACCTATCACATAAATTAGTTGAAGTAATTCCTGCCACCTCGGAAAAAAAGTTTTCTCATCAAATTTTCTACGCCCACGTGAAACATTCGCTTCGGCGAAGCGAGTGGAAACCGCCGATCGAACGTTCCCGCTCAGACGTCGCCGCTAAGAATTTGGGTTGTTGCGTCGATAAACCATTGTCCCGCAACAACTTAATCGTTATCGACGTTTCTCGTGAAGCATGTTGCTCAATCTATTCCACTTGCACGACGCTTTTATAGGTGTTTCGGTGTAAAAGCCTCGCTCGTTTAACAGCGTAAGCGCCTCAGCGATATGCAAAATAACCGAGAATTTCCGGGGCACATGCAAAACCCCAATGGCAAAACAGCTGTAACTGCAGCTGCGACGGATACGTTGCCCCAGCTCAAAGCTTTATCGGAAAAACGATCATCGCTTTTGCAACGTTCCGTACATATTCTATTACAATGTAAATTCTGTACGATGGGATTCCGCGCTTTCGCACTTCGATTTCATGCAATTCTATCGGATTCTATTGAGTTTCAAGCTCGGCAGGAAGAGACTGTCCGAGAGGTTGGGCGAGAGAGAGAGAGTCAGCTTTAAAGGAGAATTCCTCGGGTCGCGTTCGTCTCTTCCTCCCTGTATTAATGCATAAACTGCGTCGAGGGGAAGCAAGTGCCTGTTGGGAGATTAATCCATCGAGCTCGGAGCTCTCGAACGGCAAGTTGCAGATCGTAACTACATCTGCATAGTTTTAGTTCGGGGAGCGCCAGACAACTCGTCTTGGTACAGTGGATTTTCCTTGACACACCGAACCCCTTAAATTTCCCATTTCCAACCGTGCACAGGGCAAAGGTCTCTCGCGTCGTCTTACAATGTAATAGCTCGTATTCGCTGCGAATCCCAATCACGCCAGAACGAGTCATTGCAGACGATGTAATTTTCCTACGTCGCACCCTTTTCATCCGACTCATTTAATTCTCGAACTTCTTCCGACAATCCTGCTCCGTGATAATTTTTGCAACGCAACCAATTTCGTTCTAATTCGATCAATCATTCTTTCCGACTTTTGACTCCGCCGACGTTGCCAAATTTTGTGTCTAATATGACGAGATTAATACACATTTATTCATTACATTTATTCAACTGACTCGAAACCATCCGTCGATTGATTGATTTCAAAATTATTCGAATCAACGGAAATTTCGGAAACACAATAAATCATTTATTTTGCCTATCAACGACGATACATTTTTCAGCATCAATCGAACTCTCTGATCAGCGCGTTGTTTCGTAAAAATTCTTTGACAAGCGTGAAGCAACGACAAAACGTGTTCGATTGGAAATGTAATTTGGACTGAAATTGTGGACGGCAGAAGGGAAAGTTACCTCGCAACTGGTCGCAAGCTCGGGAGATAAAAATCCCCAACGAGTAAACGAGCCGAGGATTTTCAGTCATCGTTTCGTCTCACTTTCAATTCTGGTCCGGACGGTAAAAATTTTGAATCCCGACGAGAAACGAGAATATCGTTTCCAGCAAGGATAACGAGAGATTGCCGGAGTTGGCTCAGATTCTTCGTTTAAGGGCCTTTAAGGGAATAGCAATTCGAACGGTGAATCTCTCAGACTATGGCCGACTAACTACGGAATCCTACACCGTCGAGCTCGAAGTTCTCCAACGCGAAGTCGTAATTATATATAATAATAATATAAACACTCGCGTCCGAAATTGTGCAGTTTGTGCACTCCGAGGAACGAGAACGAACGCTCCTTTCTCATCACGTTAACACGCAAGATTCGACGAAATTTATTGGCTATTGAGAAGAAATTTTTATTCGTCTGAATTTTTTTTTTTTTTTTTTTTCAACAAATCATAAAAATGAAAAAATGAAAAGAGTAAATATTCGCACGTACGTTCGAGGATACAGGCGAGCGTATTGAAAATTTTCGCCGCCGCGTGTGTCTCCGTGGCTCGAGGAATCGAGAGCGGGCTTCCGGCAGTGTGAACTTTGGTTCGAACACAGCCAATCCTGAATAGCAATTGCTTCGTCAGACTTGATTCTGTTCCTGTGCCTTGAGGAAAGCGGCGAGCGTGCAAATTGGGTTTAAATTGGTTCCCGCGATTCGCCTCACACGCGAAGTCTCCCGGTGCGTATTTGAATGCAGTTCTGCTTCAGCTCCGACGCGTCCGGAAGTATCCGAGATCCGCGCACAGACCTTTGACGAGACGCATCGATAAATATCACCTGACAATTAAATAATGCCCGAAGTTCGGTAACATTCGTCACCGAACATCGTCAAACACGAATTTACTCGTTTGATTCAATTGGCTCGATTATAAACGTTTTTTTCTCGGTCGTTTATGCACGAGTAATTCGGACTCATGCGGGGACATATCTTTACTCGGAAACCGGATGTCATTAACGGGCGGTCCGAAGCCAGCAGTATCAAATGTGCAAAGCATCGATTTCGCTTTGCATAGGATTTATCATAGTCAGCGGATTCAGATTTCGGATCCTCAAACGAGCAAGTCCGTCGTAGATTATCTCAGAGCCGGATAGAATCGTGAACATAGGCGAGCCGGAGTCATGCGGGCTAATCGGCTAACCGACGTGCTTAAGAGCAGACATCGAAACCGCAACACCGTAAAGTCAAATTCTAGGTCAATCTCGGTTTCGACTATTTTTATATCTAAAATTTAGGGAATTTTTAATTTGTAGATTTTGCGTTCATAGAACGGAATTTTATAGAAATATTGAAAAATGATTTTTTTTTGCAGTTGCCTTGACATAAAAAAAAGGAAATTCACAATTCAATTTAACGATTTCCGATGCAACCTTCTTCTCTGAAATTACGTGAATCGCCTCCCCTTGAGATTCCGATAGTCCTCTGCGGTAAAGAGCTCTTGGAATTAATCCGTCCATTCGATTTTGCACTCATAGAACAGAATTTAATAGAAAAAATAAAAAAATGATTTTTTTTTTGCAGTTACCTTTACATAAAAAAAAAGGAAATTCACAATTCAATTTAACGATTTCGATGCAACCTTCGTCTCTGAAATTACGTGAATCGCCTCCCCTTGAGATTCCGATAGTCCTCTGCGGTAAAGAGCTCTTCGAATTAATCCGTCCATTCGATTTTGCACTCATAGAACAGAATTTAATAGAAAAAATAAAAAAATGATTTTGTTTTTGCAGTTACCTTTACATAAAAAAAAAGGAAATTCACAATTCAATTTAACGATTTCGATGCAACCTTCGTCTCTGAAATTACGTGAATCGCCTCCCCTTGAGATTCCGATAGTCCTCTGCGGTAAAGAGCTCTTGGAATTAATCCGTCCATTCGATTTTGCACTCATAGAACAGAATTTAATAGAAAAAATAAAAAAATGATTTTTTTTTTGCAGTTACCTTTACATAAAAAAAAAGGAAATTCACAATTCAATTTAACGATTTCGATGCAACCTTCGTCTCTGAAATTACGTGAATCGCCTCCCCTTGAGAATCCGATAGTCCTCTGCGGTAAAGAGCTCTTCGAATTCGTCCGTCCGTTCGTCCGTTCGTCCATTATCTCCAACCGTTGGAACGTAAAACCGATACATTGGGGCACCGTAGCCGGAAACTTGGCGCGCTAACTACCTTTGCGTCGAGATAGTGCGCGCGGAAATTTGACTCTGGAGTCTCCAGTCTCATCGTGGTGTCCCGACTAACTCCCTTGCTCCCAGGCGCGGCGGCCGAGATAAACAGGATATCGATAGTGCAGATTGCGACACCCAGGCTGTACAAATGTATCACTTCCGGTTTCCAACAGCCTCGCCGGCCGGTGAGGCTGCTGGAAACCGGTGGATTGGCGAGTGGAAACACTTCGGAGCAAACTCTCTCCGGGCCACGAGTTGCGCAGGAGAAATTCTCGGAGCTCATCCTCGAAGTCCTTTCCTCCTCATCCACTCCGGCTCTGGACCCTCGTGTACACAATCGAAATATCCGCTCGGCTGCGAAGATCTCGCCGGGATGATAGTGGCGAATCGTGTAACCGCAACGCAACGCGCCTCCTCTCACCGTTGCTTGATTACGAAATTCAACTTCAAAGCTACGAACCGTCCCGAAACCTGCCCGGCCAGCGTGTTAATTTGCCGAGTAAATAGCGTTTCGATCGTTTCGCTCGGATCCGTTCGTCTCGCAATACGTACTCTGGACTTGAGATTGCATTGAAAAAAAAAAAAAAAAAAAATTAAAAAAAATACCTTTGTGAATTGAACGTTTGATGTAATTTTATGTGTTTATTTTATTTTTTCTTTTTTTTTTTTGCAGAGGCTGTCGCTTACAAGTACCGATGACGCAGTGGACATGAATTGGTCTTCCAGATGGTCGCCGTTGCGGATCCTGATTTTCATTTTTCTCAAATGCGGTAAGCACGGAAAATTAATAGTTAAGGAAAAGGGCTTCAATACGATCGACGCATCGAGTATGCAATTTTCCGGGTGCACCGAGGTGCATTTTTGCCCATAATTCTTCCGAAATATCGAACTTCCGTGTAACGTTTCGATGGTTTGTGGTAACCGGTAATTCGATGCGCCACGCTCTCGAGTTTCACCATATTTTTACATAATAATCATACTGATCGGACTTTCACGACTGCAACAAAAAAAAAAAAATAGAAAAACAGATCGGTAATAATTTAATCTCGCAATATCCAAAAAAATGTTAACGATAAAAGGCTAAGATGTATTTCAAAGTTCGGATAGATCGATTTACTTTTTTCTTAGAGAGAAAAAATCTCGAGTCTTTTCAGTCCAGCATCCGCGCATCCCGAGTCCATCGTCCCGATAATTATCGAGCGTCCATTCTCCCCCCCCCCCCCCCCCCCTTTAATTAATCCCCGCGAATTCGGTCGCGTCGTTGCTCGTGAAACTCGGTGAACGGCGACGAATCGCGGAAAAGTTCTTTGCCCCGACAGGAGTAGCGGAGCGAGAAACGTGAACCGTTCGTGTTCCGATCAAAGTGAGCGTAGAATTCAGAGTGTATAAAGTGCACGACGTGGCGAAGCGAACGGTGGAGAAACGGAGAGTTCGCGGAGACCGGAAAGGTTTCCGTCTTTAAAAAAAAAAAAAAAAAAAAAAAAAAAAAAAAAAAAAAAGCGAGCTTCGAATCGATCGGGAACGACTCGCGGGTTCTCGAAGTATCCATAAAGTAAATACCCGTGCATTCGTTGCGGCGAGAGGGCATGTCCTGCTTATTCCTCGAGGTTCTCGAACGCGGCCACCTCTTCCTTCTTGGTCCATCTCACCCCCCCTCCCCCTCTCTTCCCTTCAATTTTCCCCCAAGAACGAATCACGGGGTTCGATCGTTTCACGAATTGCCTACGACCACTCCGAACCTTCCATAAACGTCTGGTAAAACGGAATAAAGGAAACGGGGTAAGAGGAAGTCGCGGATGAAAGAGACCGTTCTCTATGTAGTCGTCCGACGGGATGAGAACTTTGTTCGGGCAATCGCTCGCTCCACCGCGGACTCCCCGCGAACCCGCTCATCCTCAGCGACGCTGTCCCGACGTTGTTTATTTCCCGTTTGTTTGTCATTCACTCGTGTCTGAGTGCTCGAAACGGATAAACAAAAGGAGAGAAAAAAAAAAGAAAATAATGGTCCATCATCGACTTTTTATTCGGGATTTGGGGGATTTAGCGAGCCGGAAGGGAGCCGAAGTTCGGTCGGTGGAAGCATTTTTTTTTTTTTTTTTTTTTTTTTTTTTTTTTTTCATTTTACAACCCTCGCGAGACCCCTCGGCGACTCTCGTTGGGGGGGAAAAAAATATTTATTTCTTCGCCACGCCTCCGCGAGAAAACGACCCTCCGACGTTATCGTCATTGGAATGCTTTTTTTCTCGCATTCGGTATTACGAGAGAAATAAAGACGTTGAGATGTGAATATTTTTTCTGGGGAGAAACGTAAGCTGTGGATCGGGACGGAAGACGCATAGAAATGTCTGAGAGGACTCGCGACGGAGGGAATTTATTGCAGTTCTGTGACAACAAGAATTTACTATTATTCATTGTATCGATGATTTTTATGTTGAATGGGAAGGATCGACCAAACAGTTAAAATTTTGAGAGGATTTCAATTTTTTTTTTTTTTTTTTTTTAGTTCACTTAACGTTTGTATTTTATTTCACGGCCACCAAACGAGGAATAACTAATCTGAAAAAAAAAATATTCACGAGGAATATTATCTTAATCGACGGACAATTTTTTGATTTTCAAACGCTATTATTTTTTTTTTTTTTTTTCACTGAAAAAGCTTTCTCTAAGCTGATTTTTTAGAGAAGCTTCGCAGGCAAGAAATTCAATTTGGAGGCTTCATGAAAATCTCAACTTTTCCTTTTTTTACATACGTGTATTTGATTTCCTTTTATCGTCGAGTCAGGAGATCCGGTTTCCCGAAAAAAAACAAAAAAAATTCAAAGCACCGATCGTCTCGGCGCGGAGCGGTTTGAAGAATTACAACGAAAGCGATGCGCACATTAATCTTTTTCCTCGCGTCCCTTCGCTTCAGCCGTCCACCGAGACTCTTCCACCCACGTTATACAACATACTCCGTGACTCTCGCGAAATATTGTCTCCGATCACAGCGAGTTTAATCTCAGAAGTGGTATTTGTCGATAACTTCCGGTCCATTCGTCCTTTGACCCGGCGCACAAACACGCGAGCTCTGTCAATGGTATTTCCATTTTTTTTTTTTTTTTCTTGACATTCACCAAAAAAATTCTACAACACCAATGTTACTCGAACTTTTTAATCTTCGATAGTCCTCTTCTCTTTTTTTTTTTTTTTTACCTCTCCGCGCCCTCGGCTGGGACGGAAACTTTGATGGAACTTCGCACGTTGTTTTTCTACCCTTCATCGACCACGGTGTTGCCTTTCGCTACATCCCGAGTTTCCTTCGCTCCTGATCTTTTTCTATCCGTTTCCGTTTCTTCACTAACGCGGCCTCTGTTAAAATTCACCGTTTCCTGTTTCTCGACGATTTTTATTATCCGTCAGTGAATTAACAAAAAAATTAAAAATGAATTAAAATAAAAGGGTAGAAAGACGAAGCAGCGGAGAAGCGGGCGCGACAAAAGAAACCGCAATAATATAAATACAATTTATATTATTATAATATATAATAAATATAATAATATAAATATAATTTATATTACTATAATATATAATAAATATAATAATATAAATATAATTTATATTATTACATAAGTACTTTAGAATAATATTACTTAAGTAACAATAATTACGTGAACGTTCGCTCAATATTCGACTACGCACTGGTTCCCTCATATTTTGTTTGTCGATTCGAAGACAATTTTCGTCAGAGTGTTCGTGAGTGACGTAAAAAAAAAAAAAAAAAAAAAAAAATAGTTGACAATCAAAATTCATTTTATTTATTATACGAAAAAAAAAGTGACGAAGCGGGCGGGAAATTTCTTTAATTTCCGTTCGATCCGCGTTCGCACTCTCGAGGCGGCCTCCGTCCGTTCCACATCTCGCGTTCTTCACCTTTCTTTCGACCACGGTACAACCTCGTTACGGCACTCTCCGCAGTCTTCAGAAACGGAGTCAACAGTCCCCGACGATCGATATAAACACACAGGGTAGCTGCCGGAAGAGCGCGGGTTTCTCGCACTATTTTCTGCAGGCCGAAATGAGAAAAGAGTTAAATTTATTTTCGTCCCATGAATGGCAATCGACTCAGCGATTCGCCATCGGTTCGCAAAAGATCCACGTAAACCCGATAATTTTTTATTATTTTTTTTTCCAGGAGATAAAACTCTTCCCGACGAAAAACAAAATAACGCCTTTAATTAATTAACGATTCTTTGTTTTGTTTTGTTTTGTTATGTTTTTTTTTTTTTTTTTTTTCGCGAATCGGAGCTTCGTCTCGGAAATTAGTTTCTCTATACTCGTTTCGCTCGCTTCGCACGAATCCGGTCTTGGCGCTCGGTTCAAGGGTCAGGGGGAGGAAAAAAAAAAAAAAAAACAAAGGGAAAGAAAAAAAAAGCTCCTGCACTCGTGTCCCAAGAAAAGCCGTGGAGAGCGAGTGGCGAGAGGGTTGGAGCGCATTGTATCGAGGGTCCTAAAAAAAGACGGAGGGTATCCGAACGCGGCAGAGAAGAAGCGGCAGTGAGATAGAACGAAGGAGAAGAGGCTTAGAATAAACGGGGCTTCGGGTAAAGGCCAGTGCGGAATAAGGGTACTCGTTTTGTTAAGCGTATGCTCTCTCGACACTCTACACTCGACACTTTTCACCCCGTTGCGTGTGTGTCGAGCGCGTATCCTGACAAAACTGTCGCCCGTGCGAATCCCAAAACTGAGCTCTCCTCGCGATAATAGCGTACGAAGTCAACTTTTTTTTTTTTTTTTTTTTTTTTTTTTTTTTTTTTTTTTTCGTTCCTTGTTTTTTCTCTCTTTCACCTCTCATCCCACGGTAAATATATTTCTCGAGGTTACAGTGAATAAAAAAAAAAAATGTTGAATACCGTACAGATATACATTAGCGCAATATTCAACGCGCGAGAAATTTCACATTTTGTAAACCTCCATATTTTCATATCGTTTCCGCATAAAATTGCTAAATCGACCATTTTACATTGCTTTCTCATAATGTTCCTCTATTTACGAACGCATCGATGAAATACGGTGATTACCGTAATTACAATAATCTGTAATTATTGTTAGAAATAAAATTCCATATTTTTGGGTTAATCGGGATTTCAATTAGTCGTGCTCGTGAATCGTCGACCAAAGCTCGACGGTCTGGCAATGGGAGCGAAAGAAGTGGCCGAACAGAGCCGTGTCAAGGATTATAAATGGAATTGTTAACCGGAGCCCGCAGCAGCTGGCCGTGGCCGAATAATTCGCGAAAATTGAGCCCTTTCGACCCCGCACTCGTCTATGCTTCATCAGTGCCGGGTTGCCCGGTTACTCCTCTTGCCTTCAGCACATTTCCTCGCTCCACCTTCCACCGCGGACTTTCACCAATTTCACACCGATTTCTTCTCTCTTTTTTCTCTCCGTTTCGCAATTTTGCACCGCAAGCTCACCGTCGATACGTTTCCGGTCCGCTGGTTGTTCCGTTGCTCTCTTCGGCGCTCCGCGAGATTAAACATCCTCTCGAGTGATTCCTCGCCGATGCATGTGCAATTGCGATTCAACCCTACGCCTGCCTGGTCAACCTCGTTCTCTCCTTCGCCCATGAACTTTATTTACGCACCTGTTCGCACAATCACGGAACTCTGACGAGGCTACAGCCAGTCGAGAATGCTCAATTTTCACTTCTTTTCTTTCTTAGAGCTCGGATGATGTGCTTTTATGTCCGATACTATTTTCCGTCGTACGCTCCGTGACATTTATACAATCACCAGTTACAACTCTAGACATTCGTACTCCCAAAAAAAAAAATAAAAAATTTTACCAAAATTCACGTAAAATCTTTACCGGAATTACATTGAAATCCAGTCGACTTTTATCGGCGATTCCCGTCAGGCTGAACATCTTTTTCGGTAATTCATTTCTTCGCCTTTTCTCAGTTGAATCGTGTGGAAATAAATTGAGACTCTCTTTCTCTATCTCTCTCTCTCTACGTTTGACGTTGCTTTCTGTCGAAACATTATTGAGACTTCGATCGGTCTGTGAAAGGAGTGAAAAAAAAAAAAAGACGATGAGTCGGCTCATCCGCGAACCCGTGTAAGTGTTCCGGGGGTTGAGAATCCCGAAGAACTCGCCTCGAAGCTCCCGTCCCTCCGAAGAAGTAACAAAAAGACGTCCGTCAGGGCACGAAGGTTTAACAGGTTCGGGGCTACGGGTCTTAATCACTGGGCGCCTTGCGCCCGGTGCGCTCACCGAAGAGGTCGTTGCGTCGAAACGAAAAGTACTCGAGACTCCGAAGAACTTTCCAGCGAACTGCGAGGGGGCACCGAAAAGTACCCCGAAACTTTAGCCCGGAGCATCGTACCTGCTCCGAGGTGTTAAGGCGAGCTGATCGAAAGAAAAATCTTCTTCCCTCGATGGTATTGTTTCCCTTTTTTTTTTTTTTTTTTTTTTTTTTTTTTTTTTTTTTAAGATAATAAAAATGAGCCTCGATCTGTAATCTGTGTGGGACCCTTGTGAACTCTGATCTATGAACTTCGGCACTTTCTGCTCCGAAAGCTATTCGCCAGAAAAAAAAAAAAAAAAAAAAAAAAACAATCTATTCGAAGTCTCAGCGTACTCGACGAAATTAAATCGAATTAAACTTTTCCCATTGAAACGGCTAATTTTCCACCGATCCATTCGGCGTCTGTGTCGAGGTCGTGACGAATTCATTCCGGCGTTTCGATGCGAATCAATTAGCGCGAATATCGACCTTACATCTTCACGTTTCCAACGGTTTTCGGTTTCTCCGATGGCTTCGCGAAACCCGGCACCCGGCTCGCGGTTGTTCTCAACGAACCGTGCAAATTTCGAGCGCTCCACTATACGGCTTTTGAACCCTCACAGCCTCGCGTTTCGTCGCTCTTCTCTGCCCGTGCATCGTCACCTTTCCTTGAAAAAAAAATAAAAAAAAATAAAAAAAAAATATCCGATTATTTTTTCGCGACTGGCTCGCGTATGTCAGCCTATTTTTTACTCGCGCTTTTACCCAATATACTCGCTGCGAATACGCGAAGCTGTACCGAGTAATACACGGGCATTACTGTCGTTCCCCCCCCCCCCCGATTCTCCAACTCTAATCCTCCGGCTCTCTCATTTTTTATTTCTGCTGTTATGAAATTTAAAAAAAAAAAAAAAAAAAAGAAATGTCGATAGTCGCTTTTTGACTTTTCGGTCGACGCGGGTTGAATTTAATTGGGGCTCGGTGAAATATGCATCGAGCCGTTCAACACGCGGGTTATCGCGACAAAGGTCGTTTTCACACCGCGGAAAAACGCGTCAACTCGCAACCGCGCACCGTATCTCCATTTTTTAATGACTGCGTGAGAATAAATACCCCAATGTACATTGAGGTGAATTATCGACGAATCGAGGAGCTATTATTCACGTTTTTTTTTTTTTGGCGAGTGGTTGAAGAGCCGATAACCGTTCATTACCCTCCATTGAAAGATTAACGCTTCCGGTGAGATTCGCCGATTTATTGTCGCGGTAGGCAAAAATAAAGCTGAAAACTTTAATGAACTTTCAACTGGAAAAAGTCGAGCTAAAAAGCTGAAATAATCCATGTATGTGACAATTATTGTCAGCAGATAACAATTTTAATAATCGATGAAAAATAATAGCAAAATTATTTAATTGTTATTATATGAATTTTTCATCCGCATCATTCTGGTATTAAGATTTTTTATTTTGAAATAACTTTGATAGTGGGATAAATGCATTCGGTTCGTTGGGGCTGTAAAATTATAAGTGTGAAAATTGAAGTTTTCATGTCGTTCTTTCATAATATTTCTTTATTTGCAAAGCTTTTTTTTTATGACGAATTATTTTCGAGATTTTTGGTTTTCTCGTAAAAGCATTGTAAAATATTTTTGCGAGGCTTTTTTGAGCACTCGCATCATCGCATTTTACACCGTACATTTCTTGCCGTTCATAATGAAGAATATCAAATTTAATTCTGTGGTGGTGACTAATTTATTGACAGAAGTAAAGACTGACCAGAAAAGGCTTCCAGTGTCGCGAATCACTTCCACCTGGCTTGTCGGGGACTCGAAGGGTAAACCGAGAGTTGACTCTTCGCCTTTCCCTCCGGCTTGTTCGAAGACCAAAAGACACTTGAAACTTCGAATCCATTTTTCTCCAGAATTATTCAATAAAATAATAAATTAATCGCGAGACACGCCACTTTAAAAATAAACAGTGCGCCTGGGAATTTGATTTTTATTTCATAAAACCGTTTCGGAGAAAAATGGTTTCCAAATATTTTGAGACAATTTAAATAAAGTCGCGTAATTCACGGTAAAATTCACTCTGGGTCAAAATTTTCCAACGATGAAAATTAAAGTTCGCACGTAAAAAGATTTTCAAATGTCAACGAAAAATCTATCAAGACACTATTTTTTTTAATCATCGCATCCAGACAATTTTATTTTATCCTCGAGCGAAACCAAAAAAATCCAATATCCATTCACAATTTTGGAAATTTATTTCTTCCGATTATTCAGACAATTCACTTTTTTTTTTATATTGCGTTGTAAGTCATCTTCCGTTTTCTCCACTGTCACCTACGAAGACTCGAAATATCCTGCCAATTTTTTTGAATACTCGCATCCAATTAATCTACTTGTTTAATTTTTTAAGAAATCGAAAAAAAAAAAAAAAAATGTTCGTCTCCTCGTTCAGGAGTCGCAAGCACTTGTGATCGGACAGACCAGGTGGAACTTTGAATTGTTCCTTAACGGAAGTTGGATTAGCCGGTGGTAAGTGCATAGCCGAGACCACGCAGGTGTGGCGTTGAGCTTCGGTGCGATAAGACCCTGCGGAAATGCTCAGACACGTAACAATTTCCTCGGCCATCTTATAATGGATTGGTCGCCTTGCTCGGCTCCCGGAGATTCGATAATTGTTTAATGCACACAGGTGAGAGAATTATGCGATGCGATAATTAAATTTTCCCGATGAACGAGGCAGAAACCTCGCGTGCTTTTCCGGAATGGATCGTTCCTCAGAGCTGATAAATTAAAGATTGCGAATAAACTGGACAGTTTGGACAAAATAGTTAAAGAGAATTAACGAGGAAATAATTAGTTTCACAAAGTATTTTACAAAAAAAGATAATAAGCCGTAATACACCAAAGTCGATCAAAAATTATCGACGTCGAATACGATTAAAAACCAGTTAATATTTTTTATTTCTGCACACATCTATCGCAATCAATGTTCCAATTTTTTTAATACCGTTGTGCCGACAAAGTTTAAAAAATCCAAGTTACACAAGCATTAAAGAAATTACCACCTAAATCCGTCAAGTGAAACCATACCAGTAATCCAAAAAAAAAAAAAAAATACTTTACCTTTTCATAAAATTCACCAAAAATTAATTCGACCAGTATTTATTGTACCGAAACATGTGGATTTGTCTCACATTAATCGAGACCATTTGAGTCTGGATCTGTGACGGAACCATAAAAAAAAAAGACGTCGCTCTGCGTCGAAAAGATGATTAAAAAAAAAAAAAAAAAATACGTTGTTACAAAACAGCCGAACTTTGGTGATTATCGTTGGACGTGAAATAATTTCGTGTGCACGCGGAACGGTTTGCAGTTAATCAACCGGTTTCGATAATCAGCTGCAACGGGCTCGCCACTTGGCTCCGCGCAGTTTTACCACATTGTGCTGTGCAGGAACTAGGCTCGCGATATATCCTGTATGGAATATTGATTGGACGCCGGTTACCGTAAACTCTGCTATTGGCGGTAGAAGCCAATAGGACGAAGTCCCGCTGAGTTCGCCCGACCGAGCACCAACGCGAATGACGATAGGCTTGATGATACTCGATAATCGACACGCCTCAATGACGTTAATTTTATGGAGTAACAAACGGTACTCCATTCTATGTTACTCGCACCTCGACACAATACAGACAAGAAACCACAACGCAATCTCAACTTTCCCTCTGTTTCCATTGTTTTTCAATGAATTTTTGTTCACCCTTTTGTCGAACTACTCGCAAGCCGGCATCCGGTCAGGTCTCTGACTGGATGCCGGCTTGATAGTTCGCTAATAATCAGAAAACCTTCACGGAACTCCATAGACTCCATGAACTCATCCATGGATACGAAACGCATCTCGTTCCTCGTCTCGGATTACGAGCGTTAAATCCTAAGGCTTCGTCGTGCCGGCTCCATTAGGAGCGCACGGCTTCCAGCGCGATTCCCCGTTCCTTCTCTCGACACAAATCCCACGATTTTCGTCGTACAATCTCTGCGATCGCGTCCCGAGGCACGTCAACGTGTCTCGGATTCATAATTTTTTTTTGAATCCTATGTTTAATTTTTTTGTTATTTATTTTAAATTTATGTAAAAATTTGTACTTGCGGCGGGATCGTTCCAATGAAAGTGTAAAGTCCGTGGAAGCACTCGACTCGCTGTCTCTCGACGCCGGATGAGCCGCCCGGTCAGTTGGAAAGTTTCGTTTTCCCAGCGGCCGCGCGACAACGAATTACTTTTATCCGAGCGGGTGAATTCTTCGTCCGTCCGGATATCGGTATCGTCCACTTTAACACCGTTATTCACCGTCTCCGTCCTCATCGACGCCTCGATGCTTTCACTCCCGAGGGCTCATCCGGAGTTCTTCGATTACCCGTCAGCTTCGGCCATCGCGACTCCATTCGTCTTTCGTTACTCTCCGAGTTTTCGATCCTCCAAGCGATTTCTTCCTCCGCGGCGCTGATCGATTCACTTTCGATAACGTAATCACGGAATCGAATTCATTTAATCCGTCTCTCGCGATTTCCCCGATTTTTACGTTTCCCAACGGCGCCCGGAAGTGCCGGATTTTTCTCACGTTCCCGATCGTTTCTCGACGGAATAACGAACCTCGTAACATCGGTTTACGGTCGCGAGGATTTTTGCCGACGAACCGACGTGACAACAGTCACCGGAAATCCATCGAACGGAACTTACGTCTCGTTTGCTTCTCACCGAAATTTTCCGTCTCGCGCCCTAAATTCGAAATTTCTCGATTAATGTCGAGTCGCGCGAACGCGTTGCAATGGCTCTTTGGGTTTTCGCCACGTGGGATGAGTAAGTGGAATAAGATGCGTCAGGATACGGACACCTGGCTGCCTACCGAGCCTCGTAATCCTCGAGCCGGAAGCGTTTAATTGACGCTCATGCATCGTGATTAGAAGATAATCGGTCTATTTACGAGCAGCACCGAGCAGTATAATATGCACCGGTCATTCGGAACCCTCCGGATTTATCCGTACCTGAATCGGGAAGACATCATTCACCGCTCTGAAAATCTTCGTGAAAGCAATTAATTAATCTTCACGCCAGCTCAAATGCATTCGGGTGAGTCATCGCTGGACTATTATGATTTTTTTTTTTTCACCCTCGGAAAAATGGATTTCGAGCCTTCTCGTATGTTACAACGTGAAACAGAACGTTCCTTTCACATTGCCGAATCATTCTCATAATTCCCACGCTCGCTCGATAAACAAAAAATCCCCATTTTCATCGCGACTTTCATTTCCATCCGACCCAGATCGGTTCTCGTATCGTCGACGTACTCGAGGTGAAAAGAATTTTACCTTCAGAAAATTAACGATATTCGCAATAGTTACAATTTTTTTTTTTTTTTTTTTTTTTTTTACCAACACCGATACTTCACCACCCTCGACGACAATGAAAATACAATTATATTCCAGTTCGCACTTAATTAACAATTGAGTGAAAATTTTACCAATCGTCGTTGCGACCGGATAAAATTGTGTCATCGACCAATATTGAGTCACGTGATTTCACTGTCTACTTGAACATCGACTTTGATTATTCGTCGAACCCTCGGTCTGGAATGTCCCGGTTCATCGAGACTTAACATTATCTTCGAAAAAGGAAAACCTCAATCATTGCCAATGAATCGACGAAAACAACGAGTCATCGGTCCGCCATTTCGAGACCGCAAAGATATAAAACTTTCAGGAAAAAAAAAAAAAAAAAAAATTACCCCGGAAGACTGTCGGGAGTGGAGGAGTAAAAAAATTCACCGCCCTCCTGAGAGGGAGCAATTCGGAAAATGAGCCGTCGGTCGGGTGTACCGTGTGAGCCGTGGATTTCTAGTCGACCCTGCTCGGGTCGGAGGTCATCTTCGCCGGTGAGTTCGTACAAGTCCCTCGTGTTCTTTCGCACACACGAGGGTCGCAAAAATTGGCGGTCTGTCCGTGCGCGATCGAAGTCTTCCACGTTTCGTGTCTTCGCTCCAGCTCGACCGACCGCGACGTCTCGCAGGATCTGCGGATCCTTGGGGGTCGCGTGACGTCACGAATGTTACCCCAGAGAGGTTCGAGGGTCGCTCGGGTTGTCCTGTACCTTGTACCGCGCCCCTTATTCCTTACAATTTGAGCACCTCCGAAACCACGTCCTACACATCTTCGGTCACGTGTGCGCGGCATCGACGACGAACGCTTCGTGGCGAAACAAAAATGAAAGAGGATCGAGCAAAAAAGTACACAGATCCCGTCTACAGACATATCGGTGCACAGTTCAATGTACGAGGATCCGAACGACCCGCTGCATTTTTTATGACGAAGACGACAGTCTTTCACCGTACAATCGAAAAATGGAGCATCAAATATCTCGAGTCCTATATCACTCCAATCTGCCCTTGTATCGAATGAAGGAATATCGAAAAAAAAAATTTTATGACTGTCATTCGTTTTGTTTTTTTTTTTTTTTTTAATATTTTATGTAAAAATTGTTGAACCGACGGTGGATTTGGAGTCGGTGAGACAAGGTCTTTAATGAGTCACGCAAAAATTTTTGAGCGAAGGAGAATGAGGTGGGATTTTTTTTTTTTTTAATCCGTTTCGTCCTGACGATACATTGGAATTTTTTAGCCTGTCACAATCACCACCATCGATACTGTCTAATAGTTATTGAAAAAAAAAAAAAAAAAAAAAAAAAAAAAAAAAAAAAAAAAAACGTTTAGTCGCATTACCACTTTTTGCTCCAATATCCCATTTTGCCCCATTTTCCTTAATAACAAATAATATATGAAAGTGTTCTTACGTCGTTACGTATAATTGCTAACTGAAAATCAGCGACTGAATATAATTCACGATTTATATTTTACCTGGAAATGTCTCAATCCACCGTATCATTGATCGAAGGTCCTTCAATGGAAATCCGTCGTGCCAGGATTAACTGTTTCGCTCAGGCACCATAGGTCGATCTGCCAAGGGAATTGAGCAGCGCCATTGATCTCAATCCTATCGCCGACAAAGTCCTCGGTTGGCCCGTTCGGCTGTTCGATTATTTACTCTCGAAAAGGTATGATTAAGCTGCCGAGCATTCGGCTTCGAGGTGGCGCAAAGAGCCAACCGGTCGGTCATATGTACAACAGTTCGTGCCCGTCGTGTCACACACAATACGCCGTATGGTCATTGTTCTCGCTCGCATATAATCGGGCGCGCAATCCCCGTAAGCAACCGGCTGGCAGGACCCGTGATAGATAGCGACTGCGGAGAAGACGAACAGCGAGCCAAACCCTTAGGAGTCGAGATCCGGAGAAACGGAGCTGCGAGAATTTCGGAAACGGCGTGTTCGCGAACATCGTTGAAGCGAGTTCATGGACGCGAATCCACATTGCCCCCGTGTTGAGAGGAGCTTCGTATCTGTGTTGTGGCTTCGGCTATATGCACCTTTTCCACACTGTTCATCTCGACCCCTCGTTCCCGCCTCGGCTCTGCCCTTCCAATCTATTCAACTTTAGATCCAGGGGAATAGACTTTTATCGGGTTTCCCGAGAACGCATCACTTTCGTCATGGAGGGACCGACGTAGACTGAGAGGATGCCAATACTGGGGATGAAGGATTGGTTTTATTTTTTATTTTTATTTTGTTGTTTTTTTTTTATTTTTTTTTATTTTTTTTTATTCACTTTATTTTTTTCTGTATCTACTTTTCGTCCTCTTATCGATCTCGTTTCATTTCGATAAGCGGTACACTGTAGAAAAATAATAAACCATTTTCCGCTCCACTGGTATCCGCCGGATTCGATTCAGCGAACCTTGTATTTCCTCCCACAAGTGGAAATAGTTACGAACGGAAGGAAATAATAATGAGCTGTGTTTGCCATGAGGGAAAGCTCGGGTAATATAATTTTTTTTTTTCACGTCGGTTTTACCAAAGGATATGAAGAGAAGGGATTTTTTTTTTTTATGAGGTTCATGAGATTTTAAAAAGTGGCAGATATTGGAGTCATTGGAAATGAAGTATTGTGTCGAAGATAATTTACTTTATTTAATTTATTTATTTTTTCTCTGCCTGTTTTAGGCACGATGAGCCCTGCGGTCGCAACGGAGAATTCCTTCTTCACCAGGCTCATCGTCGCAGCCTCCCACACCGCTCTGTCCGGGGATCTCGCCGTTCTCATTCTCGAACTACCGCCTCAGGATCGACAAACGAAAACATCGACTTCCTCATCGACCACGACGACCGATACGACAACTCTCCCGAGCACCACGACCGACGACATAGACTTCGCCATGGAGGAAGACGAAGAGGATAACGGCGACGCAAAGATTGAAAGTCATCAACCAGATTCCCTTGTCCTCAGGTACGATGAAGTTTCACAAAAATGTTCCGACTCAAACATCGAGTAAATTTTTTTACGTTTGTAAACATTATTTCTTTTAACTGTTGTATTTGTTTTTTTAATTTTCAGAGTGCTGCATTTGGACGGTTTCACATCGGAGCTCGTTGGGGAAGTTCCAGTCGTAAGACCGTCGAACACGGTGGCAAACATTTCTCTAACAGTTCCCTGCGGTTTTTTTTCACGCGGTGGCGTTTACTCTCTCCAACTACAACAGAAGTCCTCGTCGCCGTTGACGAAGTTTGCGGACATTTCGGATCTCACCGGTGTTCAGGTGGGTTTGTCTCGTACGACGAGCCGTTACAACCAGCCGGAAATTCAACTGGTTTGCGAATCTAATTAACCAGAGTACGAATGTACATACAGAGGGCTCAGAGTTGAACCGTACGAATCTTCGGGATAAAATGGATTTCGACGTTTGCAGATGAGAACAACGCTGGACGTCCGATGGCCAACGCCGTCGCTCACTTTGGAGCCTCAGCACTTCAATACCTATCCTGGACAGTCGGTACTCGCCACTCTTGAGTACACGGGAATATCGTGCTCACCGGCCAAAGGGGTTCCCGTAACGACTTACTCTCTGCAGCTCATATATTGTGGATCCAGCGTGCTGTCCTGCGATCCTCGCAATAAGAGCCACGTGCAGGTTGGTTTTTCGCGACAAGAAGATCCGGATAGCCTTATGACACAGGAAACCAAGAAACAGTCGAAGTCGTGGAAAATAAACCTGAGCAGTACTTGGAGTACCGAACAATTATTCACTACTTCAAGTACTTTTTTACGATTTTAAGTATCTAGTACTCTCGACGAGCAGCATGCTTTCCTGTTTCTGCCCTGCCCTGCTAACGGGCTTCTTTATCCTGACCGATGTTACGAGGCGGTGTAAGATATATTCTCTGTATGCGAGAGCGAATACATGAGAAGTATTTTACGAGGGCGATCATCCAAGGGGATCGAACAAGCTACCAAAGCTACAGTGTCGTAGGATCTACACAGCCCACAGAATCTTCCGGTAACGCTCGAATTCTTTTCACCAGACGACTTCGAGCGTGGGCTATTTGATTTTTCGCTGCCACAACTCAGTATTTTTCACGTTTTATCTCTCGCTCTTCGCAAAACAAAATACGTTCCATTATTCATCCGAGGGGTCGACGCGTTCTGTACGATGCTTCTTCGTAACAACTTTCTAGTCACTAGAGAAAATGTACTGCAGATGTGGACGAGAGTTTGCAACCGCAGTTTGTTCTCATTTTTTTTTAACAACCTTTCCGTACAATCGTAGAAATACATTCTGGTTTTCTTTACCTTTTGCAGATGCTGTACTCCGAGGAAGTTCAGGGATTTCCGGAGCAAAGGATTCTTACGCTGCGATGCGAATTTTTCGGTCTGGCTGGTCATTACGCTTTGAGATTGAAACCTGCCAATGTCAACTCCAGTGCACCGACTACGAGCGCTTATATCAAAGTAATTATTGTCCGTCGCGGAAAATTAATTTTCTCGATACTGAGTCAGAGGTCCAATTAAAATAGACGGAAGAAATCTCGCGAACGTTCAAATACCGTGCAAGCACATTGGGTCGTTGTTTCCACAGTGGAACAGTAAATCCTTCAGTGCCAGAGTCGCAGGTATAGAACTCGACACACGACGGACACAGAGTGTCGGACATTGGTCGTACAAACTTTGTTAATAGACTAGCCAGTTTCGCTTCGCAATTCCATCCACGGTATTTTATAACTGGAAACAGTGTCCCGACAGATCGCCTCTGGTCGAACGGTTTAAACTCTTCACTAACTGTTAGAAATTGAGTGAAACGGTACCGTTGGGATGTTCGAATTAATCGAATTTTAACTGTTTAATACTCGCCCAACCATCAGCGTGAACCTCCAGGTCTTTTTGGATACCCGTTGTTGTACTATATTTAATTTTGAGCACCGACAGCGATACGTAAGCGATCCAAGAAGTACCATTCGCGGTTACTTCTCGCACTGGCTGGGACATTGAATCGTGGAACAGCAGGCAATTTTTTCGAAGATCTGTGATTACCCTTAAGGAACATCAATCTTTGAAGGACAAAATATATTTTTATACCGAATAAAAGATACCTTCAATTATTAAAATTAGAATTCACATGATGCTTTTATTGATAAAAATTGTCTTTGTGATGTTTTAGGTGGAGTGGTCGGATCAATACGTATTCAACGTCCACGCACGATCGGTCTATCCATGTGACGGTGGTTCCGGAGGACTATCGGTACTCTTCGAGTACCCGTCCTGTCGTCTACAGGGCGATCGCGTGCGCGTCTACGGACGTCTAAGAGCCGATGTAGCATCACTCGCGCCTCCTTCCAGTCTCAACTACGTCGCAGAACTGAAAGCTCCACCAGGCAAACACACGCTGACCTTCGACTGCGACATATTCACCGAGAAATTCGTCGAGTATTGCTTCGTGTACGTTAGTCAGGCGATCACTAACGCTATGGCTGAAGTCAGAGTCGATTGCATACCGACCTTTCCTGTTCAGGGTACGTTTTGCTATAAAATTCACATACAATTGATCTTTCAATATTTATGCTCACGATTTTTTATTTTTTTCTCTCAATTTGTTTTTGGATGCAAATTGAGAAAAAGAAATAGCAGTCGCAGACTGAATTCAAATAATTGTGGATAAGTACATCAGTTAATTTTTTCCTGGAATAAATCTCCCAAAGAGCAAGCATTACAGATAGGTAATACATAGAGTGAAGTGAATTGAGATTAACAACAAAGCGAAAATAGAGGAAAGATCACTGGAAAATTAACTACGCTTGATGATTAATTAAAGTACGGTCGCTGTCTTACTTCTCCATAATGTCCTGCTTAAGGAATTCAAGATGTTATAGAAGACGCAACTTGAAGGACTATAACGAGGAAACCCCAGTGACGGATAAAGGTATTCCATTCCCGAGAAATATGATGTTCACACAGCTGGCGCTTATACCGCATATTGGTTTATTAATTACTTTATTAATAGTTGTCCACAAGTAAAAAGAGACATCAATTGTACAATAAATTTCAATAATTGTCCAGGATATATCAGCAAATGAAAAAAAAATCGATTCTACGATGTATTTTAATTACCGTACGGCATATTGATGTGTTAATTAATTTCGGTGGGTTTTATTTTTTGTCAAATCGTAAATTTGGAATTCTAGAAGCTAATGAATAACTATGATTATGTTTATCGTTAATTGAAACGAATGGTTTCTCTTGTGGAAGAGCAATTGGAAAACGTCGAAACGTTCGAACGAATCGACAGATCGTACGATTTTATCTCTGCCTGGTGTCAAATTCACATTGTCCATCATCCTCTGGTATTCCATTCTAACGAATCGTTATTGATTAAACGTTGAATGACGAATTACCTCTGACGTTTGAAAATTCATCGCTATCTCTCTCTGTTTCCTCGTTAATCCGTCACTCCAAAAACTCAACCGGTGGCGTCAACTTTTTCCAGCCACACGAATTCATTTACGTGCACACATGGAATACGATACGTCATCCACGTAACTATCCAACAAGAGCATTCATACCGGCGTATCAATTGCTCATTTTTTACGGTCAACGTCAAAAATAGTAAAATGGACAAAACTTTTTTTAATTCTTGTCAGAATGGGCACCGGAATTCTGTTAAGCGAAATTGCTGTATTTTTTGTTTCTTTACAATGTAGTTACAATAGTCGCAATTTATTTCAGACGTAACGAGCACGAAGAAGTTGCTTCGGATTTTTCTCGTCTCTCACTCTCGAGGAAGACGACCCGTTGGATAGAAAAAAAAGGAAGATATACAGAGGGATGTGTCGAGAGAGCATCGAGAGGAAAATCGATCTATCGTCCTGGAAAGCTCGTGGAACCCACGAGGGCAAACTACTAGTGTCTGGCTATTTCACTGACCAAACGGAAATTAATGGACGAGTCATAAATCCTGATAAGTCAGTGACGTTTCGGTATGGACAGAAGTATCACCGGGCGTGTGACATTCCCACGATTCGTACAACACAATGTAATACCGTTGGTCGACACGAAGATTGAATGCAGCCCAATTAATTTGCATCGGAGTAATGAGACGACCGCAATTGCAATTACAGTTTTATAGGCTGAGGAAAAAAGATTCCAATACTTTTTTCATCGATTATAAAGCGAAGAAATTATTGTGCAAACAGATGATTGATGCTCAAAAGGCCCCTGCGAAATTTTGACGTCGTAGTCGGATAGCCAGCCACCGAATAATTTTGCCTGTGATGGCGAGAGAGCAGTTTATCGATTTTGTAAGCATTATTCGTCGATGAATGCTCCGTTGAAGTGTATTACGGCTTTCTCATCCGACACTTTGCTTGTTTACATAAGCACAGGAGAATATTGGTCCATCACAGTCAAACGAGCACCGGAGGGACTCCGCCGACGGTCCGTTGGGCACGGTCAAACGGATTTTCCTTCCGCGCTCTAACAGGACACTTCGAAAAGCTTCAAGACTTCAAACTCCTTAACTGAGCAACTTTATGAAAGGTGACAAGCTTCGCACGAGCTCGGACACGCCGAAGTGCAAAACAAAGAGACAGCGTTATTAATAAGTAACACACGCCGAAGCCCGAAAAAAGAGCCAGCTGAACTTCGAGGAGAGAAGCTGACAAAATCACTGGCCCACAGAAGCGAGCGTAAAGGGAACGGGAGATTAAACTTCCGTACCGTGATGCGAGAGAAAATTTCACAAAAAATAGAAAAACATGTGTTGACTCCCACTTTTTGAGTCCATCAATAAGGAAAGTCTATTAACGTCCGATAAGGAAGCTCTTTAATAGAAAAGTAACTCCTCAAATAAATAAATAAATCAAAGGTTCGGAAAAAGGATGGAGAGGTGAAAATACTCGAGTTTAAAGGTATACCAGTATCGACTGCCTGGCAACAGAAATGCGCAACACGTACGCTTGAAGATTTATACCCTTCCTCCTCTCAACAGTCGATGTAAGAAACGTACGCAAAACGACAAGGAAAATTTCATTTTGTCTTTCAAAAAAAAGAAGTCGATGAAGATTGAGTTTACGAGCTTAGTTGTGCTTTCCGTCGTTGGTCGATGAAGCTTCTTTTGGTTTTTCATTTTTCGCCATACTCGTCTCGAGGAAAATTAATAAGAAGCCATCGCGTCGTGAAGTTTCGTGACCGGCTTTTATCAACTACCCACCAACCGTGCAGTCTCTCGCTGACATCGTACTCTCGAATTTTCCCTTATGGCATACTATTTATTATCAAGTTTAACCCAGATACTTTAAAGACACGAAGGTTTACCCCCGACATGTCCGGGAATTGCTTTCGGGATTGCACGAGGAAGAGGGATGTTCCATCGAACTTTGAGCATTTGTCACACCAGAGACAATATCGATTGTTCGACGATCTCCACTGATGCACCGACGCTATCGGAAATTCTGCAGCATAGAAAAACAAAAGTTTTATAATTGAAATTTCATCGATGCGAGAGCGTCGGTCCATTGAAGCTCTGTGGAAAATTTTTACATGACTGACAGACATAACTCGACCAGAGTAAAAAAATTAAAAGTTCTCTCTCTTCAATTTTTATTTCTGCCAGAAAAGTTGGTACTATTCAAAACAACTAATTGCTCACAAACTTCTACAATTTCCTATTCGACCATTTTCCGATCGCACCATCCGGCTCCAGTTCAACAAACAAAAGTGCAAACTAAAACTGTTTTTGACACGGGAAACAAAAGGACAAATTCACTACTTCAAATTTTGGATGTAACAACACGTTTTTCATTTATTTATATAAAAAATTATATTTTTTACTTTATTCTACTTTCAGTTTATGTTCTCAACTTTGCCGATGGTAAAATTCATACAGTATTCCTGAAGCATCGAGATGACGTTCTATCCCTTTATCCTCGGCGTAAACTCCCAATCGTCTTTCTTCGCGGGATTGCAAACGCCCTATCGGCCCGATCAACGATGCATAGAACGTCCTCGAATCTGATGCATACTCTACCGTGTGAAGTAACGTTTACTCAGCATTTATTTCCCATTTATTCTTTTCGAAATGCTTCACGGGTCGATTCAGCAAACCTATATCAGAATTCTACAGAGACAAGATAAAAAAAAATTACCTATATATTTTCTAAAGGTGCTAGACAACAGTTCGGAGATATTTTATTATAATTAGCTTAGACAACGAAGGCTGTGACACTAATTGCGCTAATCGCATTGACCCACAGCCGCTGGTCTTCTTTGACTTCTTATTCCCGTCCTCTGTACAACAAAACCCGAAGGAACGAGTCAGCCGTGAAGTCGTTTTTCTCATGTTTCCGGAATGCAAAGTGGTTCCGGTTAACTCAACTGCACGAAATCTCGTGATTCGCATAAGAAACGATGGTGGTTTCAAACTTGCGGCGAAATACGCCCCGACCATTTCCTGCCCAAAATGCATGAAAGGGTTTCCTGGATCTAAATCAATATGGGTTGAGATCCGGTTCAACTCATATTTATTTTATATCCACGAATTTAATTCGTAATTGCCGCAAATGTGAAGCAGAACAACTTTATTAATGCTTGAAACTCATTATTCACGTTTTATTATTCACCGTCGACTCGTCATTGACTTTAATTTTTTTTTTTTTCCAAGAAACTCCAAATTTAATTTTTTGTTAATCCCGTTTTCTTTAAGCAATGTTCTGGAAGCCTCAATTCCAATTCACAATATTATTACAGTTATACCATAATTTAAACGGTAGTGTACAAGATTTGTAGAATTTTCTAAAACATTGATTTCCGGAAACTGTGTGAAAAGCATATTCCTTTCCAAGGTTCTTCTTCCTCTCTTCTTTCTCCCCGTCTTAATATCGAGATTATTACGGATCGGTCTCAGCATCTGGCGACCTCCGAACCTTTCGTCGCTTGCAGAGCTCCTGATAAGAGATAGTGCGAGAGAGAAAAAGAGATGGAGAGAGAACTTTGGGTCGCTCGACGTGGTATCCTGAATCGAGAGATTATCGGAGTCGCGTTAATCCACCCTGGGATGACCGTCCGCAAAGCGAAACTAGTGCGCTCTCATCGCTCCGATTTGCTATTTCGCTCCGTCTGACGTTCGTTCGTTTGACCTCTTTTTCAGAGAGCGACGCCGGAGGATGGGGTCATTGGAGCCAGTGGAGCCCTTGCAGCAGCTCCTGCGTCGGAGGGGTGCGAAATCGTTACAGATTTTGCGACACGCCACCGCCGAGATACGGAGCCAAGTTTTGTCAGGTAAAAGCTACGAATAACTTCAGACATTTTCCTTCAACCGTTAATGAAAAAGAACTTGAAATAAAAGATAAAATATTCACAAAGCTTTCGACTAAGTCACCGAAGCGTCTAATTTTTTTTTTTTCGCACAAAGCTTCGATGAAAAATGATTGTTCGTGATTATTTTGTTCTATGATACTGGAAAACATTTTCAGAAAAAGGAGATAATCGCCTTTAAAGAATATAGCTTTTTGCCGGTCGTTTTTACAATATCGGGCACAAAAATTCTTAATTTTTTTTTTTATCTTAATATTGCTATTTTTTTTATTCCAATGATGACTGAAAGCATTTAGCTAAAAATGTATTTAAACCTTGAGAATTGATGCTCAATGACTTGATGGTGCAAGCCATTCTCCAGTTATGAGTTTATATTTTTTTTATAACGAAAAAACAAAGCTTCCTTTATGCGGACGCAAAATTATATATTAAATGCTCATTCCAGGAAGGGTTTTAAAACGATTTTTTAAACTCCACCACTGATTACAGGGTAAAGCAGTGGAAACGGAACCGTGCGGCGGTGCAGGTCATTTGGACCTCCATGGAAATTGGAAGCCCGGTGACTGGGAGTGCAGCCACGGCAAAGTTCTCGCTGCCGAGAGGCCGGAAGTAACGGCGGAAGTTGGAACGAAATGCCGTTGCGGTTGCGTCGTGAATCTCGTTAATCAGACATCCCGAAGGATCCTCGCTGCCAGCACACAAGCGTGTCCGGGACGTTCGTTTTGGCTCATCGAGGCCGAGCCGGAATCCGTTGTCAGACTTCATCTCGATCAAACGAAATTCCCATGTCCGGGTCAGTACGTTCGAGCGAGGGACGGCGATTCGCTGAGCGCTGAACTATTGGCCGATGTCGCATGTGACAAAAGAGCACCTGAATCGGGCACCGTTATTTCCTCAGAATCGAGCCTGCTGCTCGAATTCTTCAGCGACGAAATGACCGCAGCTGGAGAATCTTGCATCGGAGGGTTTTTAGCACACGCATCGACTCTTCGTAAGTCGCAAAAGGAGCAAACAAAACATCTGTCGAATGTCTTCAAGACAGGATAAAAACAGTGTGTCCTCACGCATGCATGCAAATCCCAGCATTTCGTTCCTGGAAAAAGAGCAAAGAATGCAAAAAAAAATACTATGTATTCGTTTAAACGCTATCTGGTCGGTTGTCTCGTACTAGTCCAAGAAGGGGCCTTTTTACGCACACTTTTCAAAAACGAGAAGTGTGATTTCCATATAATTAACTATTATTTGCAAGTAAAAAAATGTACTGCAATCATAGCGTTTTCTTAGTAGATAAAGTATTGGTACTTAATTTATTTTTACAGCCAAGCCTCGAATGGAGAACGGAACTGATCCCTCAACGGTTTTTCTTCACCCGGAAGTGGTCGCCGCGGCAGGAAGATGGGCTCTCTGGTTGTCACCGGCACATTTGGCCGCCGCTACGCTTCTTCTTTTAATGTTCCTCGTTTCTGTATTCCTGGCACTTCAGTACGCTGTTAAATACAGAAAGTACCACATAGCCGAAGACCTGGATAGCTTGACGGACAATTCAGGTAAAAAATAAAGTCACTTATTAAACGATTGCTTTTCCTATCGAGGCTTTATTCATAAATTCATAAATTACAGCCTGCAGTGGATCAATACAAGGTCTGGCCAGACGAGCGAGAGCCATGTCGTCTTCGACTCTCATATCCGAAGTAGTTTCATTGGTCAGATTACCGAGGCGTGGATCGCCAAGGCATGCCAGACTCGAGCAAACACCTACGGATCTCGAGGATGGCTACGAAAGCACAGAGACTCAAACCGAGTAAGCTCAAATAAAAATCGATAATCGATGAAAGTCCTCGTTTTTCGTTTTTCTTTATATCAGGCTAAAAGTCTATCATTTGTTTCGCATCTTTGACGTTTTTGCGATTAAGAAGCTCTACGATTTCAAAGTACATTTTGCTACTTGAGTAACCGTTGTTGAAAAACATATAAAGGTAGATTAAGCGAAAAAATTTCGTCAGTTCCAGGTCATTTTTTAATCCACAAAAATAAACAAAAAAATAACTGCATTTCAACGTCTGGTTATATTGCTTCGGTATCAATTGTCATCATAATTATTCTCGTTGCAGGGTCGAAGACGAGCATACGGCGGACTCGGGTACTCTCAGGCAAAAAGATCACGATGAGAACGGCTCGCAGAGAACGATAGTGGCGAGTGCGTTAAGCACACCGTCGAAACGTTCGTCAGGTTCGGGTACATCGACGAGTGGTATCCCCGAGGTCAAATACGCCCGGCCAGTGAAGTAAGTTCGCTCTGACCATTAAACTATTCTTTGATAATTAATCACGAGCACTGTAAAAAAAAATCATCAAACAATCGATTGAAAAAAGGCACCCTGAACCAACGGCATTTCATTATTCATTCCAAACAGTCCACACGTGATTCTTTGGTTCGATGAAGATTCTCGTAAAGTAAAATGGCGAACAAAGGCACGAGTAGTAGTTTAGAGAAAAATTAATAAATACGAATCTGTATATGAATTATGTATATGTTTATTTATATATATATATATATATATACTACATTATAAACTAGAACGAGTTCGATGACTATGTTGCATTTAGAATGCGCATGAATATGTTGACCAACTTTGAGTGTAATTTGTATACTATAGATTTCGATATCGTATCCCTAGTTATTACTGCTACATTACTGTCTATATCTTGAATGTTAAATTTGTCGAAGCTCGGCGAATAACTGTTTCCCTTTCCAATTACTAAATCGCAGGCTACGTACGGTTGGGCCTATAACACCAGTGTCAGAGGAGGCATCGATGTCGGAGGAGAGCAGACGTTTCAGCACCACGAGCGCTTCGACCAGCGTGAATAACGTAAGCGAGACTCATCCAAATCCAAAAACGTCTAAACTTCTGCACGCCAAGGTACCCTCTCAATATTATATGCTTCTTTAACGCATCCGCGTTGCTTTCGATGCATATAGACACATTTTGTTCCATGTGTATGGCTATGATTTATCCAGTGAGAATCAAAAGAATTTTCTTCATCAAGTAGTGAAAAGTAAAAAAAAATTGCGTAGCTAGTAAAACGCAAACAATCCCTCATTGTATAACGGAGATTTGATACCCCAATGACTCGCGTGTGAAATTTTGATTCTAAAGGACATATCTGAGATGTGTGTGACATTGAAACCGGATATTATCGATATCCAAAGTAAAACAGATAAGTCGATGTAGATATTTTTTAATTTAATTTGTATTTATTTTACGACGTCTACAAAAATTCTTATAAATTCCAACACGGGTATCATATCTCCTGGAAAAAATTGCAAAATCAAAGGACAATAATAAAACATAATTTTTCCTCCATGTCAGGGTTTCTCGCCAGCCAGCACGTCGTCGAATATCTCGGCTCTGCGTTGCGGAAAAGAGACGAAGGATCGCCGAAACCGCGAGCGTTTGCTGCAAGGCCCGGGCTCAGAATTTAGTCTAGCAAATCCGGACATGGATCTCGAGCTCGACTACTACGATTACAACGTCGTGAACGCAGGCGCTGCACCAGGATCCTATCTGGGAATGGATCCGGCGTTTCTCGTCTGGATCCCACCACTCGCACCGGGCGAGTCCGAAATTTTGGGCGCGATCGAGGAAGATCATCAATATGAAGAGATCGGAGAAAGAAGAAACGAAGCGACGGCTACTTTGGACACCGAAGGTGCATCTTTGACGCCTGCCGAGTATATGAGAGTTCGAGCCGCGAGGATGGAAGAAAAAGCCAACGGCACGTCCTCGTCCGGTCGCGAAGATGAAATTTTGCCGAAGAGATTGGATCCTGGCGAGAGCAAACTTCACGACGAGATAATAACGGAGTACAGAGCGAGATTGAACGAAGGCATGCTGCCGATTCATCGCATCCTTGAAGAGTCGCGAGTGCGCGTCAGCGAAGAATCTTTGTCGAGGCACTCGCAGGACGAAACTTCGACCCACTCGGATCCAATTCCCAATCGATTAGTCAAGGAGAACGAGAGAGATTCCAAAGAGAAGCTCGAGGGAAGATTCACACCGAGGGTAACTCGTAATCGCCTGATAGAGGAGCAGGAACGTTGCCGAAGTGCCAGTCTTCCGAGAAATCGGAACGAGGCGAGAAGCACCGATCAATCGATGCTTCTCGCTGATAATTTGGAGAAAAATAATTCAAGCGGTTCGATAGTATCGAGCAGTAGAGCCGGTGATATTGAGAGAAGAAAAACGGCCGCGAGCGTTAGGAACAGGTTGCAGGAAAATGCCGACGAAAATTCACCGAACAATACGAGAAAAAATCAAAAGAGCTCGGAATCAACGAGAAGCTCGAGGGACAGCACGCCGAGAGCTTCGAACACACAGTCGCGAAAGAATTCTCTTGACAGTCCAAAGAGTCGACGAGACGTTTCGCGAATTCAAGCGACTCGCGATGAGGATCAAGACTTCTGCGAGCCGAAAGACGAATCGATGTTCGTCACCGCAAGAGCAAGAACTCCGAATGTTCACCGCAAATACAGTGACATTACGGACTTCAATGCGCTGGCGGAAAGCAACAAAATATTGAACGTCGAGGATATACCTCTGAAAGAGTTTGCCAGAGCGAGAAACGAGTCTCCGGTCAAAGTTCACAAGTCCAAGGACTGCAGAAAAGATGTACTTCCGGAAAAAGAGATTCAGAGCCCAGATTACGGGGTCGAAGCCGACATCAGAAATGTATCCAGGGAGTCGTTCTACGATTTCATTGGCGAGGACGAGGACGGCTTTAAATTTGCCGATGACGACGACGACGAATATATCGACAACAAGGTCGGCGCGTGAATAATTACAATGCGACTTGTAAAATTAGCGAGATGAATCGGGAGCGATCATCACTTTCGAGACAAATGTTTGTAAATAATGTTGGAAGAGATTAATTTGATGGCCCGATAAACTTTTTTGGGTGCAGTTTAGTCGAAAAATCAACAGAGCCGACGTTCTCGAGAAGAGTACGGTCCAACTTACTTTTAATTCTGCGGAAGAAAATCGGCATCTGTTCGGTGCAATCTATTAGTGTATAAATTGAAAGGAAAACAAACTGAAATTTGTCAAATCTCACGAAAGTTATCTAGTCGCGTGAACGCTGAATCAAATTTAAATATACTATATAGAAACGATACGAATACTCGAAGGATATCTCATATCACGCTCGCATCCATATAAACTTCGGCGAAAAATTCTACTTTGCTGACGCTGAACGACGGGATTAAGATATTCTGTAATATCAAAAGACTGTATTTTCGAGATAATCTTCAGAGATTTAAACTGCAAGAGTGATACATAGAATGCGAGAGAAATTAAGCGAGAATGTAGGTGTGAATTGACGTTACTTTTTTTTAACACGGTGGACTTTTGTTTCGGAAAAAACCATAACTCAAACATTCCCAAAGAAATAATTGCACGTAAATGACTGTTATGCGTTTAGGATAACAGAGAGGAAATAAAAATACTATAAAATACGCTCGGCTCGAAGTTATCTGAATGGTCACGATCTGGCGAAGATGAGACACAGTGACACGCAATCGTAAAAAAAAATGTTATAATAATGGCATTAACCACATAATCACGTGTAATAGCATAGATTTCATATGTATGTTAAATCGTTACTAATGTGAATAACGATAAAAAAAAGACCTATAATGCAGAGACCCATATCTTTCAAAGATATACAAATCACTGTGACATAAGTGTATTTATTTACAATCTATACGTTTCTTTCTAGTCAATTATTCAATGTAAAGAACGACAAAACAACAAAAAGGTACCAAATTCTATATACATACACGATTATGATAAATGTTACCAAAACGGCGTAGATAATAAGTGAAAAAACACATATAGCTGGTAAGTTACAGTTAATTTTTTTATTTGAAAAACAGGAAACGAAGAGTTGTTTTTGTTCATCTATTATATATTATGTTAGTGATATATTTCCAGCATACTCCTGACACTGCAATCGTTCATGACGCCAAAGGACTGATAAAGGATCGACTCTCAAAAGTCAACGTCACCATTAATTCGCTCAATGTTTCTCATCACTTCGTTCGCCACTTTTTTCATTTTGTATTTATTTCTCATAGATTCGTCGCTTTAACAGATTAAAATTAAGTCTGATTATATGATTACTACAGTGTATTTTGTAGTTGTTGATTAATAAAGAATATTTACTAGAAAACAATATAAAAATTGGAGAGATAAAAATTATTTATTCATTTAATGATCTTGTACATTATATTCCAAAATAGTTTATTGTACATTTCTATGTGTAGTCGAACGTGAGTTTAAATTAGATAGAAATTTTTTAAAGATTCATCGACGTTCTCGAACAACCAATTAACAAATAATTTAAATCTTCTCATGAGTATAAATATTGTACCGTTCGTTGTATACTTATCGAAAATGCAAGGTTCAATAGGCACGTGTATTTTTCTGTTCACGGATTCCGAAAAGCAGTAATGATCAACATCACCGTCATCATCGGATTATCCAATACGACACTTTTTCCAGATTTTTATATCTTCGTTTACGTTATAACTTACTCCGATATATTTTTCAGTACTTCAACAGATTAACGGTATTAAGTAATTTGAACGCCGGAGTGTTGCAATGCCCTTAATACTATAAATCTTCGCTCATTCTGTCTTCCTTCTCAGCTTGCATCTTTTAAATAGACGTTCATAGAAATAGAAAAGACGAAATCGACGATTACAAACATATAAGGCGGACGAAACTCGACGCGCAGAATAAATAATTTCGATTAGAAACCTTCGTCCAACGCCTCCAAGTCCATGCCAGAATCTGCAAAGTTTAATCATAAATTACAATAATCAAAGGCCATAAAAGTATCGACATTCAAAGCAGAGAAAAGCTCCTCGTTAGAATATTAGTTCTAATAATGAAATGCGTACGGTATGTTTACCCAAGCAGTATAGGTCCTGATTCTAATTATCATTTTCTTTCTTTTTTTTTTATGCGTATAACGTTTTTTCCACCCATTCCTCCATGGTGAAAGTGGCGGAGTTAGTATCGTCGGGATCTCGTTCGCGAAAGATGTCTGGAACATTAGTTTGTACGTCGTGTGAGCTAGTCAATACTGATGTGCGAACGTGTTAGGAATAACAGTAGTAGCTTTTTAAAATATTTTCTTACTCACCTATCATAGTTTTCAGACGTACGGCGCACATGATGTAGTCATCGAACTTTATTAGGCCGTCTTTCGTTCCGTATCTGTGAACGAGAATGTTGAGTATGTGATTGTTGAGACGATAGCCAGCACTGTTCAAGGCTTGACGCAATTCGAAGGCGCTGAGGTGACCCGAACCATCTTTGTCGTAAAGTTTGAAAACTGCCTACAATACAAATCGATGGCATTATTATAGACGGCTGACGAATTACTGAGATTTTTTTGTCGATTTTTTTTTTAACAGAACAAAAACAATTTACCCTCCAATTTCTAATATCGTTCCACAGAGCCTTGAATTCTTCGAATCCTAATTTGCCGGAATGATCGACATCCAACATAGCGACCATACTCCTACAAATATCCTTGCTGAAACCTTCGTTGTGCATCTCTGAAAAAGATATACAAATCTAAGTGTATTTTTTTTTTGTTGCATTATTCGAATACGATTAGTGGATTACAATTTTTTAATGCAGGAGAAATAGTCTCAACTCATTGCGATTAGTAAAAGCATGAGTAATTTTTTTAATTGAAGTCAGCTATACGAAATCCACTCAATCGACTAACATACCTCGTTTCGACGCGGACGAGAGGCGACTAATGACACAAAATGTATTTCGTTGATAAATTCATGAAGAACGGACTCAACTACATGTAACCGACACCATGTGCAATAAAAATAAGCAACTGAACGATACTCTGGGCGAGGGGATATGTGTCAAATTTTCATTTCGTCTTGTAAAAATAACGAGGGCCTACTTTTTTTATGACGACGAAAAAGCTGATGACAGGGTCTTACCTACGGTCTTATTGTATTGTTCATTATTACAAACAATACCGCACAGCAGAGAGATGATAGTGTCGACGATAGAGCCATTTTCTTGGGTAGTGTCGGGAGTATGAGCCTCGCTACGACGAGCTGACGGTGGTAGCTCTACTCGTAACATACACTACATGTTAACTATATTCATTGGCATAATATGCATTTGGTTCATTACGAAACAATCGACTAAAATGAAATCGATCGCAATCCGGATAAAAAGAACCCAAATGTATTTATGGACCAAGTACATACATGGTTCAATATTGATAATATAATATTTCAAATAGAAAATTCATGCATGAGATATACATATATTTATCTTTTTTTTTTTTAATAAAATAGGAAATATTATAGCAGGAGGTACTCTAATTTGAAGGAAGAAATCAAAATTCTAATAAATATTACAACCGATGGAAAGATGTATAGAGTCATTTTTTTCGTTTAACCATGTATGTAGGAAAGTTAAAAATAGCTACGTAACAGGCGAGATATTAGTTAAGCTTGAAGAAAAGCGCAGTGCGTAGACTGTAGGAACATCGCTATTTAGATTACACTCGAGCCATCACCGTTAACAAAATGTTTATGAAACGAGAATGAATGTGTGTCAACAAGTGCCATAGACAAATTGACGAGTAATAAAAAAACCTGTGGGAATGTACCTTTCCGCATGGCATAGTCGAGAATTTCTTTCAACTCCATCCAATCGACTTCCATGTCATCGCCGGCAAGTTTCCTGAAGAATTCGCGCACTTTTTCTTCATTGCGATCAGGCTCGGGTTGATCGCGGACCTAAAAGATTATACCGATAATTTTAGATACATTCTGACATAATTGCTTCTTTGTATATAAAGGAGCCACACAGTGTTTTACTAAGTTCGAAACCAATTGCTAATTTGCTAATTAATTAGAAACAAAACGCACACGCTTCAAGGAGTTATTATTAATTCCGTTAAGTGCCCAGTGTTACTCACGCCATCTCCGTGTTCGTCTGGCTTATCGTCGTGCTGGTTAATTACCTAAAAGCCAAGCACCGTAAGCATGCATCGTGTTATTCGTATATCAGGCCGAACCCATTCGTTGACCTTGTGGGTTAGAATATTAGTCGCCATAGCATAGAAAACGCGTGCCTTGTTATCATCGAATTTTCCTAGCCTGATCAATTAATTGGATGAAAAATTAGTTGTCATTATTCTCCATACAAGAAATGAGCGTGCCGTATGCTCTCACAACTTTTACTACGTGTTAGGCAACAAAGAGTGTTTCGTGGTTTTATTTCGTACTTACCCTATCGTCGACTTCACCGATACCGACTTGATCGTCATTTTCCCTGCAAAATGAGGTATTGTCGATTAACATCCGAATGAAGCAATTCAATGTATTAATTGTACTCACTCCATGTTATTCTGATTTTCAGAGAAGATACGCAGCAAAAATTCTCCCTCTTCGTTGGGATCGAAAGTACTGGGCACGATGCAATACGTTCCGGGTGGCAACTTGAAGCGGCAACTGACTTCTCGGAGATTTATGAATGACGGTGATCGAGCTACAGATGCATTGTATTTAAAAAAGTTTATATCTAAAGGTTTTGGCAATCTTTCGGGGTAGTCGAGCTGCAAATTCGGAAAGAAGATAAAAATTAAGTTGGATTTATTCTTAAAAAAAAAATGCGGTAGAAGCTTGAATCGCCGATAAAGCACGTACGTGATAAATAGCGAAACCAACGGTAAGGCAGTCGGCTCCCATTCGCCTCTGCGCACGCCGATTTTTTTGCATCAGGGCGACAATGACAGTACACTTGTCGTCGCCCTCGTCCGGATATTCCAGCGTGATGCGGTACTGCGGATTGTGCCAGAAGGTCTCTGCAATTGAAACGTCGATCAATAAACTCTTCGAACTTGTCGAGCAAAAAAAACGAACGTAAAAAGCAGCCTTTACCCAAAAAATTGCGGCATCCACCGGCGGTGACGCCACGTACCCATTCACCCTCAAAGACGCTCATTTCCCATCTCTTCTTTCCAGCGTTTAGATCGTCCTCGGTCAACGAGTCAGGATTCAAATTACAAATCTCGAGTCTCGTGAAGTATTGTTTGAAGTCTTGGAAGGACATCCAAAACTCGCCGTCGATGTCGAAAGTCAAGCCGAGCTCTTCTTTCTCGTGGTCGGGGATGAATCTCCACTCTGGCGATCTGCAAGTGAAGGCTCCATATAAACGTCACAGATCGTTACGAGTAATTTTTTTCTTAATTTCCATAAGCTGTTTCATCATTATTACTGATCGCTCCATGGTCCGTTCCATTCAGCTTCATTACCCCATGGATTTCTCAATCGCAGCAGAGGAATCTTTCCCGTTTGATTAGGCGTGGCTATGTCTACGTATTTTACACGGGTAATACTGTAGGCGTGACCGCGGATCAATCCCTGTGGAGTTTCCGCTTCCAAGACGTTCGGGTCAGGCTGAATAAATAGTCACACATCATTAATTTGTACCTCACAGTAAAAAGAAAACAAGAATAATATAATAAAGTCTCATCCTACCTCGAGCGAACATCCCATTAACGAGTTTCTCTCGTAAGCCTTTAATAATATACTGAACAAATTGGGTGGAGTTTCCTCCATCTCGTACATCTCTGTAACACCACCGGTGAAATCTTCCATGGCTTCGCAGGTTGTACCACCTTTGAGAGCCTCGTACGAGCCATGCAATTTTGCATAGGCTTTCTCAAGAAGAGCGCTCCAGAATTCATTGTCTTCCGCCGAGTGAAGATACATGAGCTGTCCATTATAGGTGGGCAGGCGATCGTCAATCACGACGTCAACCCATCTTCCGTACTGCCAGAATCTACAGCATTGTGTATTTGTCAGAATTAAAAAGACATAAGAATTAGAATCATTGTCACAATTGTCGAAGATAGTCGTCTAAGTTGCATCCGGATAACTTTAATCGATCATATAAGGTTTTCTGGGGGTTCTAGCGGAGCTACAACCGATTCGATTATGCCTAAAATCGGCATCGGGCAAGCAATTAGTTTGTTTCTCGTGCATGCAACTTACACGTCCGTCTACTGTATTGTGATAAGAGGAATAAAGATAAGCCCGAGTGGCGAGCGGATTCGAGACGAACCGGAAGTGAAAAATTCCCGCGTAGTTTTCCTCGAAGCTTTGGTCTTCGGGCACGATTTGGAAGAACAAGTTCGTGTGCATTGTGAGATTGGCGACCGCAGCAAGAAGCCAGCAATCACCGAGCTCTCCTTGCTGGACATCGAAACGGGAAAAGCCCTCGACGAAGAGCTGTGGGTTGTCCGCTATTTCCTGAAAATCGGTATAAAATATTTCGATATAATGTAGCTCGATACTTCGACCGTCATTGCATCTGGCTTATCAATTTTTTTTTTTTATGGTACGTACCATTGGCCGCTTCCATTCGATGTAACGGTCCGGACGTCGGGAGTAGAACAGTGAAGAATCCGCGGCCGGAAATTCCGGATCCTCGAACAATTGTCCCGCGGCTAAACATTGCTGACGCAATTGATTGAAGTCCTGGACGTCACCTTGCGGTCGGATGCCAGAACCTTTCTCTCCGAGCTGTGGAAATGTAAGTTTTATTTGTTTATCGACATCGCACACGGTTTTTCAAAATTGTTTACATTTAAACGTTAAAAAAAAATGGCCGTAGAAAATGCCCGAAAAGCGCGTAACGAACAGATGCGCATGCGCAGGCGATTTTCGCGTAACAACCTACGTTGTAAATAGATTTTCCAATCGAATTTCCCGAAGTTACTTTGGGTCTGTCGTCATAAGTACATTGCCTCTTTGTCAAAACTGTCTCGGGTAATTTCGATCGTGTTTTTGAATCGTAAAAGTTTTTGTTCGCCTCGTCGGATTTTGTTCTCTCGTAAGACGGTTTGATGATGAGACTCGTTTTGTAAACAGTTTGCTTTTTTATGTTGACATTCGAAGATTCCGGCTTCATCAGGGAAGACTCTATGGTAAACATTCCTTGAGAATTAGCATCGCTGGGCACAATTTTTATTGGCTTTGAGATAGCCAGACGAGCAATCCCACTTTCCAAGTAACTCTGGTATCGATAATTGCTGTTTCTGTGCAATTGAGGCTGCGACATTGTCACTTATATTCTAACGCATTAGATATTTCGCGAAAACCTCATTGGCCCATTGGCAATCGGATTGCCCAATTTTCAATAAGTTTCCGAGGAGTCAAGTGTTCAGCGACTGTTCGCAACGGAGCTTGCAAGTAGACTGGACGGTGAGAGTTCTTATCAAGTCAGGAAACTATGGAAATTGATAAAACACCGGACATGCCAGACCGCTAGATATTGCAACTCCCTTAGTACTCTTAACTATGAACACATACACATACTAAATTAATTGGATCCGACAATGCATGAAGTACCCAAGGGAAATAATAATTACAAGCCGTGCCTTGTTTAGTCAAATAATTTATATGTAAATTATTGCTCGGAATATTTATCCAATAAATAGAACTGTTAAGCCAAGCATCTTGAAATTAACTTTTTAATCCATTTTCCGCAGATCCACAGCAATATTGTAGAGCTCAACAGAAAAACAAGAGTTATAATTATATAATATTAGCAACTACAAGTCATGCCTTGTTATGTCAAATTTTTTTTGTCCATCCAAATTTGCAATTATCATATAATAAATAGAATTCATTCTTCGGAGGTAGAAAATGAAATTGGTGCAGGCTCGACAGAAAAATAATATTAGTGATTATGTACGATCAGTAATTACAAGTCATTCGTTGTATTCTCAAGCACTTTTCCCTTATCCAATCTTGCAGTATTCGTATAATGAATATAACCATGACATTGAGCCTCTTAGAATGAACTGTTCAATCTATTTATCGCAGTGCAAAAATGAAATGGGTGCGGCATTGACTGAAGGGACAGATTACAGTTCAACTTATCAATAGCTCGATAATAACAGTGACGAGTGCGCAGCTTAGCAATTTATCCGTTACCAGGAAACGATCAAATCGTTCTATTTGCCTTACGAAAAAAAAAGTCTGATACCTGCAAGCGATGAATCAGGTGCAACTCTACATTAAAGGTTATGATTCACGCACCTCGAACGCTATCCTACCTGATCGTAATTATATCAGAATTCGCGCATAAAACTTTAGTAAAGTTAACAGAATTTCAATAACATTGAAGTGTAAAAAAGGTTTTCTCTCTATTTTATTATTACGCCAGTAAAGTAGCTTAAAACCAAGCTCTCGGCGATAAATCATCGCGTACCACTTTGATGTTGAACAGCGACGGCAAAATGCGTTTAACTTCGACAGCTTTTTTGATAAACACATCCAGACCGGGATTCGAGTGCGGCTCGGATGCTCCTGCGTAAGTGCCATAACCGCCTTCATGCGGCGGATAACCGCCGTAGTAATAATTGTCGCCCATATTGTGTCACAACGCCTGAATACGGCCTGTCAAAACACCACGATTACACGGCCTAATGTCGAGCGCTGGACCGACACTACACACGCGCAGTTTACTCAGCTACGCCTACACAGACGCTGGACCGATTATTCGTGCTAACCTTTTTTTAAACTGCGATTCAGTTACACGGTAATGCACCAAAACTGACCGTTCAGCTCTGCCCCGGATTATAGTAAGAGAGCTGTATAGGACTGACCGATCATTCAGCGATTGTTCCGTTAAGTGACTTCGCCTGCCCAACCTAGCTATATGCAATTTCGTCATTGCGATGCGCGCCGTTAAAAGATCGCTGTAGGCGTTGGATAAGCGTGAGGCTGATCGAACCGTCGTAACACTCGCCAAGGAGTGTGTGTGTGTGTGTGGCAGAAACTGTAGTAAAATTGTCGGCTTCACGTTGCGTACGAAGCGTATCCCTGTATCCTTGCTCATCCAACGTTGAGTCGATATAGTAAAACTCCACGCCCAATGGGTAACACAACCTTTACTGAATGCCGTTTCGAGATCGCGGATCGTTGAGAAAAAATAAAATTGTCCCAGTGTTCGCCGAATCCCCGGGGAACGAAAACTTTCTTTATTTTTCTCTGCGGTCTGAAATAAGGCATTAATTTCAGGTTTTACTAACTGGTATTTCACACAGCGACGCCAGCTTCCGCCATTTTTTTCTCCCTCGACTATATCGTGTCGCATTAAAAAATTCCCACTGACAGAAATTTTCTTAAAATTTTTCGCTGCTAATTTCACGAGACCTTAATTAGGCAATTAATGGAAACGATAGTACGATTGCATCATCGCGACTCTTTAATTTTTTTTCTCATAATGGTTATTTTCCGATTCTGTTACCGGCGTCCAGCGCGTCCGTTGAAATGCGTGATTGCAACCGATTGGACAGCTTTGTAAGTCTCACAATATTCGTGACGGCTTCGCGCGGCCATTAACGCAGCACCGACTTTCCGGGTCAAATTATAAATCGCCGATTCGAATAATCTCGCTACGCCTCTTTGTTAAATCTACCTGTAAACAATGTCTGCTTGAAATTTGCCGTGCTCTTCGTGAATTTTTCACATACTCGTCTATAAACTACCGATTGATTTTTCAAGTATTTAGATACTTCTTACGACTAGTGACAACGTCAAGCAGTTATATCGCCTCAACCAATCAAGTTCCCGAGCCAATGAACGAACCGCCGACAATAATTCTCAATCAGTCCTTGGTCCAGTCAGCTTTTAGTGACCCAACTCTAACATAGATTTATCGAACCACAATTATAATGCTTACGCATGTTTGCTCGCATCTCGTGTCAATAAGATTTTTTCTGTCTACACGATCTCTGTAACCGCCCAGCTAAAATTATGCGCATTCGTCGATAACCTCCGGAAGCTTGCGAAACTTATGGAATTATAATTCATACCGCATCACTCTGCGTTATGTAATTTTTATCCGACTCTATCAGACCGTGTGCGTTCGATCGTCAAACGTTGACTTCGCCTTTGTCGACGCGGTATTTATTTTCTCATTTCTACTTGGATAATTTGCGCTACGGCATGCGAGACTGTCGTGCAGTGTGGCAATTATCAGCAACTGTCGCGATCGCTGCAACGGCACACCGGTGCTTCGATAGAACACCCGAACGCCACTTAAAGTTGGACGCCATAGTAGAAGCTCTGTCAGTACACCGCTTCGTCGGAGCTCGCTCTTTTGCCGATCACGAGACATTCCCCCACGGGGGTTCCTTCCTTACCGACTGTCTCGCTTACGTCCCTCATAGGGATTTTTCCGTTACTGTCCGATGCAGTCCGCATCACACTGCATCAGCGCCGTTGCGAAAAACGTTAATCGACAGAGTTTCTACTGTACTGGTGTATACAAGAGAGCCATTTAGCGCGCTGTACACCGGTTGTCCCCGCGGCCTTGCGTCCAATCGCTCACGTGTTTTCAACGGTCAAGTTTTAACGCGAGACCTCTCGGTACAAAATCGTGGACCGCCTTGACGGCGATTTTTTTTTTTTACGTTGATAACAATGAATACTCGTTAATACTCACTTCAACTTTCTTTGTCTCCTTTCGCACGAATTCCGGCTCACTCACGACGCTCATGTTCCATCCATAGTTATTGTTATGCTTCATTTTGTGTTGTTTTTTTTTTTAACACACGGTACAGTCACAACAGTCTGTCTTCAAAGGATTGTTCTCTACTCTCTCCGTACTGTTCACTAGAACTGTTGAAAACAAACGCGTTATCATTACGTAAATTCCTACGGGTTCGAACTTGTTCCCACGGCCATAACGCTTTCCTATTGCGCGTTTACTAATTGAAGCGATTTAGACTCCGCGTTTTACACTTGACAATGGCCTCGATCATAAATAGCAGTCACTGCCATTGAGAAGCTTAGTGTTACGGGAAGTTTAATAAAGGGTACTTTTTTTACGGCCCTGAACTTTCAGTGCATAATCGGCGAGCGGACTTGTCGCAAATCTCTGTTTCGTTTACCGCACAAAGGAAAATCGCTCGCGTGAGATAAATCGACTATACAGCATTATGGAACTGCACGTTTACGCGTATCGATCCCGAACATGCAATGCGCCATTATACTAGTTTTCTTCTGTATATAAAATGGTGGATTTTTTTTTTTTTTTTAATATACAAAAATGAAAAATGATGGGTTAACCGAGTTTCGTGCGAATTTCGCTCGAGCGTCGGCCGCCTGCAGCTCGAAGCTCATCGATAATTTAGCAAGGTCGCGATAAGGCGAACGTTCCACCTATCCGTGTTTGCAAACAAACGTAAAAAATAAATTCGTTTCGCGACGAGTCGAATCGCAGCTCGCGTAACGAACAGATTCTCACTCAGATTTTTTTTTGTAATCCGAAGTAGATAAAATAATAATTTCGTACAATTTCTAATGAAGTCGTGTAATTTCAGCTCACGATGGCAATGGAGTTTGGTCCGGCAGTTTCCCGTGACTCGAATCACAAGAGATTCGCTTTGGGATGGAATTTATTGTACCGATTCATATGAGCCGAGGATTTAATGAAATGAGGAACTGTCCGCGAGGAAGAAACCGGCGATACGTTCGGGACGGCGGCTGCTCGCTTACTGCCGGCATGTGTAATATCAACTCGAACGTCTCGAACAGCGCTGTCACGATTCACCACCGCATGGAGTAGAGAGAGAAGGTAAGCAGAGGGGAAAAAAAACTAGCGTTTCTGGTAAGCTCTGAGTCAGCTAAAGATTAATGGACGGAGCCGAACAAAGAAGATACATTAAAAGGAAGGTGAATAATCTGATAAAATGTGTATGAACAGTTAATCTGTATTATTAAGTGCTTTGGAATTAATTTTACGATTTAATTTTTCAGACGAGCCCAATTCGAACGGAAATTCGTTGCACCAGGCTGGATCATCTTCGACGATAACGTGATAATTCAGAAATCTTTGGACATCGTTCAATGAAGTCATGCAGGGCGACTTATAATTGGAACCGTTTCGCGGACATCAAGTTGGGAACATCAAAATTCTCGTTAATTTACCAAGCCCAATGCTTGTTTATATTGCGAGTCATTCCGCTTAACGCTATTTTGGCTGGCACTCGCGATTGCGCAATGGCGTTTACTTGTAAATCGATTGTAGTTCCTGGCAATGCAGTACTGTGCTGTGTCGAATATTAACTATTTTCCTTTGATGCAACATACGTTCGACGGTCACGACGAGTGTTGCATTAGTTTTTTTATCAGGGTCGACGCTCGGTGCACAGAAAAAAAAACGTTTGTACTTTTCACAGCTCATTTTCCACAAACGTTCACAATTTTTTGTTTGTTGATTCTGCAATCGTATTATCGAGCTCTAGTTTTGCAAACAAAAGTACAAACTAAAATTTCAATGACGTTGAAAATGAAAAAACAGGTTCCTACTTCAAAACCTACACGGTCGAGGTGGTTAACTATTTAACAAAATTTCCTAGTCCAGTTTCACCGTAAAATATTTTTAACTTCGTAGGAGATTTTATTGGAGTATGTGAAGCATGTGGTAAAATGAACTTTGGCTTCGGGATGACAAAAAAGTTTTGAAAAATACGCCTTCTCGTCGACGGAATTAAAAATAGAACTGTACATTTTTTTTATGTTCACATGAGCTCGGGGTTAACGGGCTTGAAAGGTTTTTTCGCGAGGGTATTTCCGAGCAGTGTCACACGCGATCTTTCCGTATATTTCTCACTGCCTCGCCCAGATTTTTATCCGATGGAAAAAAATGTCCTTCCCCTTGACCGCATCAATTATTCTTAGGAAAATAAATAGAGTGGAGCAGAATAGATCATCCAAAAAGAGACTCCTATCTATCAAGACTGAAGAAAAAATTATTAAAACTATTCCATTTTGACACGCTCTCCCTCACAACATAAAAATAAAATCTGACGAACAGTCCGATCTTAAAGTCTATTTTCGAACTCTTCCAAAGCTTCCAGCTGCACTGCAGTCTTCGAGAAACCGATTAAAGCCGAATATTGTTTGGACACCTGAACGTGGTTGTTAAACAGCAAAACGTATAAATCTTTTCTGCACCGCAATGCTTTTGAAATAGCTCAAAACTAAAAATATTAGTCGGTTAGACATCCGGGCCCTGCCGTATATTTGGCAAAGCTCCAAGATGCTTGAAAGAAAAAAAAACACAGAATAAAAAAACTGTTCTTGTACTGTGGTGAACCCATAAATATAAGCTTCTGATTGCACGCGACTGTAACGTGTCTGATACGTATCGCTGGGCATTTTCCAACGCACCACCTAATGATTTGATGGTTTTTGCAAATAGACCGACAAAGAGGCTTTTGTTGGAAGCTCTTGTGAAAGCTCAATGTCATCTTTATGAGTAGCAACGGAGAGGATACGAACGATACGAGGATTTTAAAAAAGCTTTTTTTTTTTTGCAGGGAAAACAATTCACAGCGGACCTTAAAGAGCGCATTGGCAGGATGTTGAACGTCGCCGGAGCCCGACAAACCGCCTCTCAGTTGCCTAGTGAGAAGTTTGTACCGACCGCGGGTACCCCAGACTCCTTGCTGTGTACCCAGCAATTCTGGATCGCTGAAAGAAACATAATTTATTACGTCTATAAAACTCGGATTGTGGTCAAGGAAAAGAAGAAAAAGTCGGTGAATATCACAATTCGACAGGGAAATATTGAATTATCGCGAGATCTTTAATTAATAAATTAATAAAAAGTACAAAAAAGAAAGTCTTGGAAAAAAAATTTGGAACTCATTGAAAATTAAAAAAAAGAATTAAACATTATACGATAATTAGGCTTTTTGATTTGGATCATTGATTTTTTTTTTTTTTTTTTTTTTTTTTTGAAGATGTCGCCAAAAGGTTGGTCGAAAAAAAAAATTTAATTTGTCAATTAAAAGTGAGGACATTTTTTCAAGGCGCAAAAATTTCCAACTTCAAATGACTTATTGAAATACTTTAAAGTAGCACTTCAATTTACAAAGAAAAATGAGGATACAATGTTCTCACCCCTTAAAGAATTTGTGAGTTTTGACACTTCCATCGTCCCCGGCTACAGATCTAACGTAGAAATACGAGTAGTTAGGCATCTTTTAATTAGTCTTTTTATTTTCTTTCTTTTTTGCCGACTCACTCGCGAGGTGTCCGTGAGGAGGCAGAAGCTCGATTGTACCTCGACGAAAATCAACACTCGAATTGTGGTAGTTTAGCGGCGCGTCGAGACGCAGAGTATCATTTACGTCTGTGATGTACCACTTTTTAGTCTCGGTTATTTTCGCGGTTGAGACCGACCCAGAGCCCGTCCTACCCTTGGAACACTAAAGAATTCGTCTCTGCGAGGCGCGGGAACTATGAAAAAATTAATTAAGATAATTCTTGCGCACTGTGTTCACTTTGCAAAATTTTCCAAATAAATTATAGGGAATCGCAAACACCAATGAACGGTATGGAAATCTAAAGAAAAATTAAGCATATTAAAAGTACCCGAGTAATCTCCCGTAAACCTAATATTTATAAAAATTATTCGTACAAATTCCTGAATAATTTTTTTCCTGTTGGAATCAAGTGAAGAAAGTCACGAAATTTAATATGAATTTAGAATCTGAAAGATTCAAGATTATTTAGAAAAATTAACGAATCATATTTGTAAAAAAAAAATTAGCGTTGTTGGATATTGGAAATCAGTCGATGAAAAGTCAGAGAATTTTTTCAGGGAAAAACGCCCACCATGGACAAACGAAATCTGATCCCTTAGAAAAACGTAAAATATTTTACTCTTCATCGGACTTTGTCCTAATGACAGAATATGCTTCAATATGCTTCATTTTTCATATTATTATATCATTGAGCAGTGTTTACAATTCCCTTTTATTTCTCTGAAACTTATGTGTAGTGAACTATTCGCAAAGACTATTCTCAGGTATTTGTGAAGACAACCGAGAGAACTTGAAGTAAGAAGTCTCATCTAATTACACATTAGTAGAAGGATATCAATCTGTAGATTTTTTCTAGTCTACGCCACATCTCAACTGGGGTTCTCAAACTCGCAGATGCCTCACAATTTTTATTCGTTTATTTATCTTCACATATTCATAGTTGGTACCAATAATCTACGTTAGTAAAATATCTCATTATAATAAAAATAAAAAATACTTATACAGGCTCCCTCGATCTCGCGTACTCATCGGCGAAGTCTGTAACCCGTACGACGTTAGGAATTAATTGTCAGGGCTTGTCGTTGATTCACTTTAAATTTTTCTCTTGGTTTTTTCAGCTACGTATTCTCAACGCAAAGTAACTAAACGCATCCGTGCCTCTAAGTCTCTGGGGTTTCATTTTTTCAAATTTTTTTTGGCGCATCAAGTCGAGTGACAAACTTTTTCACACAATTTTTCATCGAGTCGACAAGATACAACGTATAATAGCTCGGCCACTTTTTTCGTAAGGGTAGTGAAGGATTTTTCATTATCTCATCACCTTTAAATTAATTCGGAGATATCGTGACTGTACATAATATTAGATTTTTTTGTTTTTCATCATATATGTGTACACAGTACATTCTTAATCTAGGCTTGCATAGTTAATTAAGAGTCATTCTACGACATAGAGTTCGGGTATACACGAGTACACGTTTCTTCATTTTCAATTGTTGTTGTTGCAGTTTTTTAATCTTCGTACAGATTTGTCAAGTGGGTTTTTTTTTTTTCGGATGTTATTTCAGCAATTATGTACAAATTACAAGTAGAGACGCTCGGAGCGTGTCGATGTCGTTACCCTTTTTCAAAATAATTTTTCATTTTCACTCGTTTGAATGGCATATCTTACAAAAACTCGAGATTGCGATTAGACTAGAATACAGAGACCGCGCATCCGCAACGTCAGTGTTACACTGTACACGATAGACTCTTGCCCAATTTGCAAGACTGAATGAGCTTGAAACTTCATCGAGCTCTACTGATAATGAAGCTCGCATAAATTAATGCTTACATTGTGCTCAGAATTATCAGCGAACTTTTTGTATTCCAAAAATCTCATAAATAGGCCTTCATATTTTTTAATTATTCATCATCTCACAAATTCAATAATCGATTTATCATCCCTTTCGCCAATATAATTATCAACAGCCAATTCGGATTTCACAAAAAAGATTTTAACTTTTCTATGTACAATCGGTAAAATATATCGAGTCAGGACAATTCCTGTGGAACGATGCTCTAACATAGTCAACAGGGAATCCGATGAAACAGCCACAACGATTCGTTAACGTCTGATAGAAACAAAAATGTATATATAATTTTTTTGGCAAAACAATAATATAGAGTTTCAATGTGAGAATATTTAACGTGGTTTATAAATTGTGAGAGTCAACGAAACAGCGTTTTTATTCCGCACATGGTAACGTTCTCATTAGCGGGACTGGTTTCCTCACGAAACTCGTCCTGTATCCTTGGCCCCGCTCACGCATCGAATTTTTACTTTGGCCGATTCGAATGTAGCATAGCTGAATGAACGAATTTTCAAAATCCTCGCCGATAAAATATCATTCAGTGATCACCGATTATCAATATCGATTAAATCTATGTGGCAAAATATTACGTATACATCGCATTATACATTATATCATGTGTTTGAGAACGAAACATCACAGAATTGCTTATGTCCCCTCGATAACATATTATTTCTGTTTAATCATAAAAAAAAAAATATGTTAAACCGAATCTCTATTACTACATACACAACGCGTGTCGATGTCGAATAACATGTATCCTGGAAGTTTACGTGTGCACACTCGGATTAAAAAAAAAATACTTATTTTATCGAAGCTAATTTTTGGTCAATCAAACGAATGTAATTCGCCAATATAGCTTCAAGCTATCGGTGCTCCAAGTTTGCAAAAAAACATTATATTCTTGAGCAATTTTCATCGGAATAAAAAAATGTACGTTAGTGTTTGCGGCGAGTATTTTTATACTTTCGGAGAGGCGGGAGAATTTTTGAAGAATTTTTTTTTTTTTTTCTTCGTCCGATGTACGTTTTGCGGTAACGAGGTTTTTAAGCGTGAGTAATGCCGAGAGAATTAAAATTTGCCTCGTTCGACCAATATGTGATTGGCCAGATGTCGGTTGAGGTCGCGAGTTTCCTACGCTCAGAACTGCTCTACTTCTCGCTGACGTCAGCAGACATAGAAGATATATTGGATAGATCGTACTACATAAATTATATTTACAATATCGTAAACTATTTTGTCGCGCCACCGTTACCGATTACATACAGAAATTACAATATTTTTTCCAATTGGGTTTTAACAATCTGCTTGCGTTGTTGCCAATTCACAAGTGGATTTTTCAAATGCTCGATCATAATTCTCGAGTCTGTGAAGTTTGATAAATTATAGATGGACTTTCAATGTTCGGGATTGTAAATTTTATCGTCCGTTTTGATAGTTGGAATTGATTTAGATGGAGTTCAGCGCTGGCGACGGTCCAAAAATCCTCGTGAAAATTCGTCGAAGTCTATTTCATTTTGCTGGCTCTCGATTTCCACCTACGATGCAACGAATTTCGTCGAATTGTTTTTTTTTAATTGTATTTATTATACTGCCGTGCGCGCGTTATTGTGTAAATCGCCCGGACCAATCGCTTTCAACAAATTTTCAAATCTATCGTTCGCTCCACAATTGTGTTTTGCCAAAGATAAAAAATTAAATCGGTGTCGAGACAAATTTATCGTGTACACATTGTGCGCGTAACGTCGAGATATTTTTTTTAGTTTTTCCTCGATAATATCATTCGACACGAAAAATGTACCGATTTATTTATGTTTCGATGCTGCAATAATTCTGTAAAATTTTAATCACTCGTTCATTACAGTAATAACACTAACGTCAAGCTTACAATTTCATCGTTACACATCTGTGGCAATCTATCTAACTAGCGAATTCTCTTTCTACACGTCTAAACAGCGATAAAGCTAAACGAATTGCAATATAAGTGAAACGCATTATTTATTTCTCGCGAAGTTATTCTCTCGACGGAGAGATGTACATCGGACTGAGAAATGTTTGAGCTATCGAGATCGACCTGACTGATCCAATTTTTATATTGGAATAACATTTTTTTTCACTCGCAATTTTGTGAGACACCATTGCCACGAATTCCCAAATTGGACTACCGTGCGCAGCGTAGAAAAAAATATAAATGTCTCTGTGCAAGATCTAAGTAAGTGGAAAAAAATTGTAACAAATTACTTTTACAAAAAACTAAAAAACTAAGAATGAATCCATGGAAAATCCATGTACTAAACAGTGAGCTGCAATAATCGACTAGTGAGCAATATTTTAACTTCCACTTCTTCATAGAAAAATTAAGACTCAAAAAATCATGCCCATGAGTCTTTATCCTTTTTCAAAATCCTATACGGACCTTGCGCAGCTGGAAAACTCTCGGTACCAGTAAATATCGTTGTCCCCCTCCCTATTCAATAATTGATAATAAGCTCTGCGTAGAAAAAAAACCAATGACACCGATTCTCGTTTTCCCAGTGCGATTAGAACATCAATTACTCATATTTTTTGTTTCGTTTGTTCTTGTTTTATTAATCCCGAATGTCTTAGAATGTATCGTTGTTGGTGGATTGGCGTTGTTCTTTGTTCGTTCAAAGAAACAACAGTCGTTTTAAACGCTATTAATACTTCCTGTTTGGACACAAATCAGATGAGTGTCTCGTCCGAAGAGTGCTGTGAGCGTTGCTGAATATCACCGGATGAATTGTAATCCAGCATAATCGATGGCATCGTGACTGATCGTTGCAATGTTCTTCTTACGTTTCCGTAGACAGTTTCTGGGGACGAGAAGAGTAACAATCCTCGTCAGTCCCCCGTCAACGACCCTCAGCAAGAGCATTCTTCCTCTCTCGGAAACTCGTGATTCAGCGAGTCCTTTATTAGAGACGTGAAAAAAAAACCTTAATATTTATTCATTTTATGTTATTAATGCGAGCTCAGCAGGGAAACTTTTCGGAGCAATTTCTGTTCGTAAAAAAAAAAGAGGAAAATATGTTTACCTTTCGCAGTTCAATGCTACCAGGATTGCTGTGTCGTGGGGGAGGTGTCGAGAATGGAATTTTCTCGTACGGTATCGTTGCCCGATAAAGCGCACTTGGATCCAAGCTCAGAGCGGCTTTCAACGCGCTCTTTCTGATGATCCCATTTATGTTGTTAGCGTTGCTGTTGATTATCACGTGATTCGGCGAGGACGTACGAGTGTTCGGCGATGAAACAACTGTGTTGGGTGGTGATGCGGATGAAGGTATGGCCAATGAATCCGTGTCGGTCGTCGTTATACTATCGTCATTGTCGTTACGTCGGTTTCGTCGATCAACGCAACAATCCCGGGTATTTAAATTTCGCGAAGCCACGTTCCCCTCTATGTCGGTGAACTCCTCAGGAAGCATGCTCTTCATGTTGTCGTCCACCGTTGGGTGATGATTGCACATTCCCTGAATTCAAAGAATTATCAAAAAAAATTGATCGACAAATCTTACAAAGCAATGAAAAAATTAATCAACTGATTTGATTTTAATTGTAAATATTCATTGAAGGGCACAGACGGTTCGGAGTCTTCTTACCTCGCTTCGACCTCGTTTCATAGTGTTCTCGGACTCGTTCTCGTATTGCTTCGGTTCCGTGAGCGTCGTCTCCTGTACATTCGCATCCTCGTGCTCGTCGCAATGTCGCAAAGAGGCGTAGACGATTCCAGGTACAGCACCCGAACCGTAGCCCGACTGCCAATGCACCGCTCGTGGCTGCATGTATCCGCATCCGTCCAGCTGTTCAATAAATCATGTAAAACGTCTTAACTCCGAACCTATTCCTTGCATACGTGAGCCTCCCGCCTCCCTAGACCTAACGAACATCAAAATGAAATACCATTGCATTGTTTCGATTAAAAGAAATAAAAACTCAAACGGAATCGCTAATTCCTCTAATCGAGAATCCACTCCAGATATGTTAATACTTTGAAGCTCGCGACTGATTAATTGTCTGGGGCGAAGCAGGTGATATGGAAATATTTTATGCTCGGAAAATAATATTACAACTTTGCTGATCGTGCGTTTTGATACCAGGCATTCGTAAAATGCTGGACGTTGGCCGTAAGATCGGCAATGGTAGTAAGATTTGTCTGAACATAAAATTCCAAAATTGTTTGTCAGCTCCTCGCTTACATCTGCACGGACGTTGATGCATTCCGTTTCTGGATCAGGCCTCATTATAGGTATTTCTCTCTCCGACGGGGGAAGAATGTCGTAATTTGGCATTGGATGATTAATAACGTCAGGATCCTGGAGAAAAAAAAACAGAAAAGTTAGAAATAAATGAATTGATGTATCGAGCGAATTCTGGTTGCTGCAAAAGTGGTGATGTATTCTACCCACCTGCAGACAGTATCCTATTCTCTCCAGGATTGTCGCGAAGCTGGGTCTATCCTCGGGTCTCGGATGCCAGCAACGGGTCATTAATCCGTAGATGGGATCCGGACAGCCTGCAGGCCTTTCCAATCGTCCACCCGTCGTCACCATCGACATAACTTCTCTGTTAGCACATCCGGTGTACGGCATGTAGCCAAACGACATTATTTCCCACAGAAGAACTCCAAATGCCCTGTGAAATGAACGTACCAAAGTAATTTTTTTATCCGTTTTTTTGTCGTCTCTCTGCTCTATACGATTCGTCGACTCACCAGACATCAGTCTTCGTGCTGAAGATACCATCGAGAAAGCTTTCGGGTGGCATCCACTTCACCGGTAGCATAGCTTTTCCACCTTTCTTGTAGTAGTCGCTTCTGTATATATCTCTCGCCATTCCAAAGTCTGCAATTTTCACGACTCGTTCAGGACCCTTGCAAGAGAGGATGCAATTTCTCGCGGCTATGTCACGATGAATGAAACGCGCGTCCTCCATGTATTTACAACCATTCGCTACATCGTGAGCGCAATTAACTAAATCCAGCATCGTGAGAGTTGTTGGACGTTCCTGCAAGGTTGAAAAAAATCGTTACGATTGAAAAAACCAAATGAAAAACCCAATAATTGTATCTACCCATTTTTTAAAGTGAATTATATCCGAGGACATTTTTTTTTTTCGTGTCTAGGATGAAACTTACCGGTCGTGGTCTTTCCTCCCTCAAAAAGTTTTTCAGATCTCCACCGGCGAGTAATTCCAGTATAATGTATCTCGGATGTTTATCGAAAGATATGCCGATGAATAGAACGATGTTGGGATGCTTGAATTTACTCATGATTAAAGCTTCCATCATGAAGTCAGCAACGGCTTGTTGGGTAGAAGCTGACGGTAGTGTCTTCACAGCCACCGGATGCTCCTCGCCGCTTCTATATTTGTAGATACCTTGAAACACCTCCCCGAATGCGCCTTGTCCAAGTGGTCTGAAAGGAAATTCATTAATCACGCGATATACTACACTTTGCGAACGATTATTTACGTATAGATCATTGAGTATATCTCTTACTTCACGAAGGAAATGCTGTCGCGCGGTATCTGCGGCAAATCTTTTATGCTGTACAAATTGCCAGCAAACTCGTAGTTCGGATTGAATTCCGTCATCATATTGTCGGAAACCGTTCGAAGCGAAGCCAGCTCGTGACCGTTGTTCTCGAACATCCGTTTACGACGTCTCACCAGGTCCTTTCTGCTCTGGTATCTGTTGTCTGTGGATCGATTATTTCAATTAACAACGACAATATACAAACCCAGTTATTGCTGGTAGCCTTTCTTACTGTACTGTCTTTTTTTAATTCTTTCACAAATAAAATACAGTAAAATATACTCGTCCTGTATATTAAACTCTAATAAATTTTCTACTATGCAAATTTGCGGACTTACAGAGCAGAACGGATAGAGCAGACACAGAGATCAGCAGAAAGACGCTTCCGACTCCAAGTAAAATCATGAAAGTCTGATGACCGACTTTCGACTCGTCGGCAACTGGAAGAAAAAAATCGAAGAACAATTTACAAGACCACTCAGTCAAAAGTTACGAGTACGAAAGGTCCTAACGAAGATTTATAGGATACCAATGCAAGAGGTAGAATCATTTCCCAATTGCCATCCAAGTGGGCAGAGACATTTTGTCTTGCTGAGATGATGGTCGAGTGCCACGCATCGAAAGTCACAGCCGCAACCGCTGATATCCGAAATGATTACCACTTCGCCTGGTCCTTGATTCGCTCCAGACTGGAAGTGCGTGTGCAAAAGTTCGGACGAAACGTAAGAATAGCCTCCCTGTCCATTTCCAGATTCCCAGTGGCCTGTATTACCACCTGCAAAATCGAAACGTCAGCGTCTGCCAAAAATATCAATGTAAAAGGCAAAAAATTTAATTTGCCAGAAAAAGCTTACCGATGTATCCTCCGCCACCTCCGCCAGTTAAACAACCTCCTCCGCCGCCTCCGAAACCCCCGTCTCCGTGACCCTGCTCGTTTTTACTGCAACCCTGCCCACCCAATCCACCCTTCAATAATGGTAGACCCGGAAATCCTTTCGCTAGACCATTGTACGCCGAGGTGTTCCAACCACCACCGCTACCTCCTATCAAAAATCAGTGTTTTACAATTCAATACAATCTTCACATCGTTATGTCATCCTCAAACGAAGCTTCAAAATTTGGAATCCAATAGTAAGGAATTCGGAGCAGCCAATTCGCGAAAAACCCGCGCAGTTTTTTTTCCTCGTTAATTCTAAACATATATTTTAATCGTTATCGATATTGATTCACGTACCCGAATCTTTTCTAGCGGTAACTCTACCTCCGAAGGGTCTGCCTTGGAGAGGACCTTGTCCATGTTGAGCTCCGTCATTAACGAATTGTCCCAATCCCAAGCCTCCACCTCCCGCTGCCACGAGCACGGGTCGATATTCCCCAGACGATTTTAGCTGAATTAACAACGAGCAATTTGTGTTAATTATTTTGCCTACACAGCCGTCCAGCGAATCATATATATTAGTCGTGGATTCGGGTAAAAACGCGTACGGCCTGTTTCATTTACCATACCGACGTCATCGAAGTTGACCATTGTCACCACTTTTACCCTTATAAAATTAACACCTGATGTCTATGTGCGTGTCTCTGAGAGTGTTCAGAGACGCGCACCATATTTTATTGTACTCTCGATAATGCTCACAGTGAATATGTAAGTCGCTCCTCCGCCGCCACCACCACCGTCTTTCATTTCCATCTTCTGCATTTCTCGCACAAGCGAGGTGATATCCGTTGCACTTGGGCTGACGCTCGTTTGATTGGATTGCTGACAATAGTTTTGTCGGAAGCCAAGATTTTTCGGACACGCGTCCATTCCCGGTTGACCGACCAGGAAGTAAAGAGTCTCGCCCTTTTCCAACTCTATTACACCGCGAACTTGAGCCCCCAGTGTACTTCCCATCCCTCCGGATCCTCTGCCTCCTCGTGCTCCCAAACCGATAAGACTGAAATTTTGGAGTCACAAGGAAAATTAAAAAATTCTACAAACATAACTTAGAAATTTTCAGTCAACGGTTGTTTTGCTGAATCGATAAGAGCCTGACTTACGTGTAGTAGCCTCCGCGTGGTGCGGTCCAGTGTTGAATCCCGTTCATATTAACGATCGATGCACCGTCGCCCGAAGCAATAGGACCAGGCGATGAAGAAGGTGGTAACGAGTCCGAGTCTGTTTTGTTGTTTTCCCGAGCGCATTGTTCGGCCGTCGGTCCTATTCGACCAGTCGCTCCGCAAGTTGTGATTCTTATCACTATGCAATTTTTTTAAACAATAGTCAAAGATCATTCAATCTCTGTTACGGAGTAGAAAATAATTAATTAAACTTTTGTTACCAGTTTCATTGACGAAATCAACGTGCTGTTCTGACGGACGTTCGGATCCTATTACGGGACTGTAGTAGTTGAAATCACCGAGGACGTCTTGAGGGACACCTGAAACAGTAAGTCAATCGTGAAGAATCATGGCAAATATCTCGTCGTTAAAGGTGGTGGATCATTTACCAATTCCAAAACACTCGGGACTCAGTGAAAAATCGTCGATTGCCACATCGCCCTTGCCATTGTAGCCCCTGCTGGCTTCGAACTCCAAAAAGTATCTGCGAAAGAAACGCCGAGGTGAAGGGCGGGACGATCAACCGAAAGGACATTGATGGGTAATCGAGCCTTAATAAATTTATGAAGAAGATCAAACGTACCGATATCTCACATCGGGAAGTGCAATAGCTTCATTGTACCAAGCATCACCGCTGTTTCCAAACTTCCACCACAATCTTTGCGACTCGTTCTGATGAGGCTTCACCTGGACCAAATACAAGCCCATGGAGTCACTCCTCGCCCCGTACTGATGATAGAAGAAACGAACCTAAAAAATAACACAGAGCTCATGTAGCACGAAATATTTTGTCAATATTTTCAATCTATCAAATATCCTGAAATGTTCCTGAATTACGCGAATAATAATATTTTTAAATATTTTTTTCCGAAATATTTCTAAAACATTTTAATATATAAAATATATTAAATATTTTCGAACAGTAAAACATATATGTAAACTTTTTCTAATACGCTTTTGCGACTCGTTTCAGAAATGTTTCCATGCTACGTGAGTAGCAATAGAACAGAACTCGGAATTTACAACCGACCTGACACGAATGATAGTACGGACTGGTCGGATCGCTGCTGTATGGAGGTGTAGGATTGAACAACGGACTGTCTATTGTCCCTCGGCTTCCGTACTTGGCTGTTATCGGAAATTCGAGGACTGCATAAGTTCCTGAAAAAATAAAGGTGATGAAAAATTCGATGTATTACGATCAATATAATGACAATAATAATAATAGATCCATTATAAGAGAGCAAGATTTACCAGTTTGATTGCGATAGGTGTGATCGTAGCTCGGCCCCGTTTGTGCTGATGACGTTTCACCTTGATGGCGAGTCCACTTTAATAGACTTCTCGGTACGTTGGTCCATCCGCACCACCCATGCTCGAAATTGCATCGCGCTGTCTCTGGCATTTTGTCTATAAAACAAAATTAAATCGTTGATCAACTCGTAACGCTACATGATTCGCGTTAATTTTAATAATTTTTTTTACCGCATTCGGCAATCTCGTCCTCGCCTTCGGCGCAATCGGGTGTAAAGTCGCAGACTCGTGTCTTGTTCAAGCAGGAACCGTTGTTACAACAGAACATATCGGCGGTACAATTGTTGATCAAATAGGGAGGTGCTTCTGCAATGGATACGATTAATTAGAAAATTCATTATTATTATTTTCTCCGATCAACGACAAACTATTACTTGCCTGGAAAACAATCGACCATACGAATATTATCAATGGCTATGCTCGAGTTGTAATATGGTGCTGCTATTTCCAAAATCACCTTGTAGAATTGTGTGATCACACCAAGATTGAACCGTGTTTTCGACCATCTGCAAAATTAATTGTACACTCTTTTATCACCGGTCCGCAATACTGGTCCGATAAATCAATAAAACGCGATGGGTAAACTTACTGTGCATCGTTGTTCCCGAAACGTTCCCGAGCCACCCAACTCGTGTGATTGTTGGTCTCTATTATAAGCTGTATCGTGCCGTTCCTCATGTGTACTTGATGCATCGCCAACTCGAGGTGGCAACGTGCACCGGTCGGCGATATCGTTTTCGACCATATTTTGTCCGACGTCGGTCCAGCCAGCCAGAGAAAATGACCTAAAAATTAATAAATAATTACGTTTCACATGAAAATTCTGTCTTACGGCAATATTTGTAGATATTACGATTATATTCGTAGGTAAAGATTCCGGGTCGAATAAATTTTATAAAAATACAGAATAAAGGTCCCTTGGTAAACCACTCAAATAATGCCCGGTTTCCCTATTACCGTTATTAAAAAGCTGACCGTCAAAAATATGCTTCCAAAAATTCCAAACATTAATCACGATCCGTGAATCAACCGTCTGAGATTTACAAAAAATTATTCCCTAAATATCAATACAAAAGAGTAACATCTCCGAGTTGTATCAACAATTTACACGTAACAGTCTCCCGATCTCCAAAATTTACAAATAATTATATGTCCCATAAAAACACTTTCCATAATAATATTTGCAGTCAAAGATCACAAAAAAATTGTGCAAGCATAAAGCGCAGGCCGTTTCGTAAATCCTCGTCTATTAAAATAATCCAATCAACAAGGAGAAAAAATATTCAGTAAGACGCATTCCAAGCTTTGTGCCATAATTTATGCAACACCAACGATGTTATCGCTTCCGGTAACGCGATACATAATTTCCATCCCGGAAGTTCCTGACGTGAATATTCAGTCCGATTAATTCCATCCTCAACCCTAACAGCATATGCGTTACTCCGAAGCAGAGTACATCAATATTTCCTCTGAAATGTTTTCCCCGAGGCTCGTCAACCGTCGGTAAAACAATACCGTACCATTTTCAGATCCACCGGAGTCCGTGAATGGACCAAAGGGCCGATTCGACGTCGCACTGGCATCGGTTCTGACGAAGCTACCGGTTCGATTCCAGTACCAGTCGCACGTGTCCTCGAAGTCGCAATGACCGAAGACCGGGGATGATCTGGCCAAAGCCTTCAGGTCGCTTATGCCACGGAAGACACTGGACCGTGCTCCACACACGAAGGACAAGCTGACGAGAAACTTAAGTAGAATCCTCGATGTCCTTCCGCTCCAACTTCGTCTTCCGCAGTTTCTCGTCGGGAAATTCGATCTCGAGTTGGAAAACGCGCTCTCCCTCACCGCCGAGCCCTCACTGACCATTACTTCACAGTGTATGGTTACCCTCTTTCTTTTTTATCCTCGAAACATCGTTAACCAACGACCCCTGACATGATTAATCGCCTCTTCGTATTTTTCTTCCCTTACGAGTGTCTGCAAATTTTCTTCTCAACTGCTGCGACGATCCCGCAATTATTCATTTTTCCTCGTCGACGGCGCTGTGAATACCTAAAATCCAGTCCAGTAAATTGGTCTCTCCGGTGTCATCTGAAACACAAAAATGAAATTCTCTTTAGTCTGAATCGGGCGGGTGGGAACAAATTTGTACGTTCGTTTGATTTTGTTTAAATTCTTGCGGTCTGCTCGTGAATCCGGAGGACAATTTGTTACATTTATTTTGATTGGGTTGATTTATGAAGCGCTTGTGTGCTTTGGGTTTCAAGAATTTATGGATATAGTTGGGGCAGCGAGAGAATGGGTCGAGCCCACTTTTGGGGTGTGCAACGTTTGAGACAGTCTCGACTTTCCGTTCAAAGGTGCAACTCGATACCCCGGCTTAGATAACAGAAGATTTCTCTTCAAAATACTCTGCAACATTTTTTTTATCCCATGCACAGTATCGTTAAAGTCCAAGCAAAATGTCGATTTTTTTTCGTGCCTGATGGACCAAATAAAAATAAGTAAAAATTATAAGTAAAATTGACTGAAAGAATTACGGTAATTTCAGGTCATTTTTTGTTACCATGAAAATAATGGCAAAAATAATCAGATTGCAATATTTGGACACGAGCGTCTGAGACCTTGCGCTCTAAAAAAATTGTTTAGAAAATTTATTTATTATATGTGATTACGCGAAAGTCCCTCAATTTTTTGAGAATTAATAATTCATCGAACTGTCCGGTATGTAAAATATTAAAAAAAAAAAAAAAGTATTGTAACGTGCGAAAAAAATGTGGATGTTAATTTAATGACGATGACGACGATAAAGCTCCCTGAATAAATTGTCGACGGGGACGTTTTACGTCAAAGATTGCAATTTACTTCGTGACGAAAATGGACGAGCAGACCTGATATAATATTGGGAAAAGCGTCAACCGAACTGGGTGAAGGGGAAACGGAAGTTGATCCAGCATATTTAATCTCGTGAGATACCGACAGCTTGTTTAAAAAAAAATCCACCAATGCAGCTGCAACGAATCGACGCGCAGCTTGGAACAAAAAGCTCGTGTATGCAAAAAAAATGCACTTTAAAACGTGAAAGTATTTTATACCTGGAATTTGCAAATAATTGAAAATTAGGGTTTTCAGAATTCCTTAACTCTTTTTTTCCCTCGCATTAACTTTCGCAGCCGAATGAGTTGGTTGGAACGGAATTTCCGAAATTCCGCTCCAAAATTTCGCATTTATCGGAGCCCTTCCTATCAAAAATCTAAAATACCACGACGACTGGATTGCTCTGTAATTCCACCTCGGACAGTTCACGAATTCTCATTGGTCTCACCTAATGGCCAGCTAATGCTCATTCTCACACCTTTAAAATCAGTTATTTTATACAAAAATATCTAGCGCATTATCTGTATATTAAAATATATGTATATTTAACGGAGCTGACGACTCGAGCGCTCGCATCCTTTCACGCACTCAATCTCAAATTATTCTAATTCCCTCAAAAAATCATATACACTTAAAATTCTAAGTCCCACTATTGCGGTCCCATTATCGACCAACTTCACGTCCATACAATTGATCTCCTGACCCAATTATTGACCCCCGTCCAGCTCAATTATTAAACTCCCTCCAACCCCTCCGAATCGTTAAAATCGCACCTCGATTCTTTCACAACAATTCGGCAAAATCTCGTTAAATTAATCGAAAGCTACATCTTTACATTTAACTTAATTTAATCCACGTGTAATTGTTTTTTCGTTCAATGAAATATTCGAAAACGAAGTGGTTTATAAGCCGCTGTACGACGATGTCAATTCGGGCCGGATATTGTCATCACATTTGTCTGCGAATCATTGACGATGTATGAAATTTTTTGTCCAGCCATTCGCTTCCACGTTGGTCACAGAACGTGCGAGCTTTAATTTTATTCGTGCTGCGACGTTCTTGCAGCATCGTGGCGCTCGTTGTAAGTCGTCGGTCGGTCCGCCAGGCCGTTAACTCGTGGATATAATGGTATCAGGAAACGCAGTCGTAGGTTGCAGCGACGGTTCTGCATTGTCGAAATGGTCGGAGTGGGCTCCTCGGTCAGACGCTAATAAAGTCCGGCTGATGCGCCGCAGTAGATACGCCGGTAACCGCTCAGCCAACCATTTTTCTTCCCCAATTTTTTCTCTCAATCGACCTCTGCAACAGTAAATAAATTAGCGATAAATTGCTGGATTGGTGTTTGGTGGAAATTCGCGCGAGGGGAAATTTAATCGTACTTTCGTAATCCGCCGTTCCACTCTCGGTCGATAACTTCACGAGCGGAATCTCGGTTACAGGAAACCATTGAACGATGGAAATGCAATAACTATTTCTCCGATACTCCGCAATTTCCGGCCGGCTCGACTCGCCCACCGTCCCCGTGAATTATTAGATAAAAAACGATTGCTTAATGAACCGACACCGCGCCACGGATTCTTGGCTAGCGATGGCTTCGAGACACTCGCGATATCGTGCAAATCGTACAAAATATATAAAATAAGATTTTTTTTTTTTTTTTTTTTTTTTTTCTAAACCGTTTCGATAATATTAGAGAAGTATATTTCTACGCTTTGGTCGGTTATATATATATATATACTAGGGTGGGTAAAAAAAAACCGATTATTTTTTTCTGTTTACAAGATACCTTTTTTTGTAGAGCATTAAATTTCCGAAAAAATTCTTTCGAAACATTTTTCCGTTCAATCGATAAATCATGAGGTATGGATTTTTTTTTATTGGACTGAGAAAAAAAAAAAACGAAACTGCGATGCGGAGGATCCTCCTATTAAAATTAAGAGCTCATGCTCGGTGAGAATTTTTTTTAAGGTGTCTAGCAACCCATTTTTCCGTGTCACTTGTAATAAAAAAATAAACCATTTTTTTTTACCCACCCTAATAAATATATATATATATATATGGGGCATTTCATATCGACCTGGCTCCACCTCTCCACACTGGAGAGCGATTTGGCTCGGCGATTTTTCACCACTGAACTCCAAAAAGCACTCGGAATCTTTGATTAGATTTAAAAAAAAAAAAAATTGTTTATAATTCTTTATAATTTTTTTCTCTGATTTATTAAACGACTCATTGCTCGGCACAATTTAAAAGTCGGGTGAAATTAAAAAAATTATGCGTCACATGTAAATAATTTTACGGTTCGATGTTCATCAATTAAGAAAATAACAAAAAATAATAATACGAGAAAGAAAGTGCGAAAAAAAATCGAATAAAAAAAGTCGAATAAAAAAATTTGAATGGCCAAAAAAAAAAGTTTCACATTTATTTTACGCGACAGAAAGAAAAAATTCGAGAAAAAAAAAAACGAAAATTCTTTTGCGATCGAGACTCGAGTCTCGACCGAAGCATCGATGGTCCACGGTCGAGAAACGTAATTTTGGAGCACGCAACACCCACGCATTCGAGAACGGCGCGACGACAACATCGATGCTCGATCGATGCCGTCGCGTCGTGCGCGAGTCGCGTCGCACGCGTGATAATTTAAGAGCGGGAGCTTTCGGCCGCGTCGGAATGTTTTTCGAGGGAGCAGCCGGGCGAGGAGCGAGGGATGAAGAGAAATGGAGAGAAGGCGAGTGTTGCGTGTCGGCAGAGCAAGAATCGAGCACGGTGCCACGGCCGCTGACACCGAACATTGATTGCGCCTTCCCCGGGAAAAGCTCGAATTTCTCTCGCTTACACCGACCTGACCGAATGAAAAAAAAAAAATTTAATTAAAAAAAAAATGTTTTTCATTTTTTTTTTTAATTTTTTAATTTAAAAAAAAAAATTTTTAATAAAAAAAAATTATCTTTCGTCGTTCTCTTCCCACATAAATTATCGCTATATATTGAAATAAAAATTTCAAAATATCAAATATCAAATTTAAAATAAAAATTTGAAATAATTTGAAATAAAAATTTCAAAATATCAAAAATCAAAAATATCAATTGTAATTGCTGGGTGAGTGGAGAGAAGTCAAACCCCATTTTTTGAAATTCGATCCGATACATTTTTCTCTCGGACATGGTCGACGAAATCGAGATACAAATTTTTTTTAAACAAACGCCGACGGTAATTAACACAGTTTTCGTTGATGAATTTGTACCTTGGTTTCAGTGGAATTGTATTATCGAAATCATTGATTCCAATGATTTCAATGATTTCCGTATATAATTCCAATGATTCGTGTCGCGAAACAATTTTGAGAACAATTTCGCAATCAACCGGGTCGCCGAAGAGACTTGAATTTTTAATTATTCTAATTTTACATTGTTGTGTAATTTTTAATTATTCTAATTTAAACAGTCGATTCCATAGATTTTACCCTAAAATCTACTCTAGAAAATTCTTACATAAATATTCGCACGAAATTCCAATAATCGTTACCAAAATTATTTCTCACTGAACAAAAAGATATTATTGAAATCGTCGACAAAAATAATATCATCGATTTTATTCTACGATTCCAACGATCCGTAATGTGAAACAATTTAGAAAACAATTTCGCGTATCACATCGCCGCCGTACACCGATTCGCAGCATCAACGAGTCCGGACAGATTGCCGAGTTAACGGACCGAGATATTCTGAATGTGTCCGAGTGCTTAAACGAGTTGTTCCTGTGTCGATTACGCGCAAGAGGTCGTACGCTTGAATAACCGAGTGCGTTGGAGCGAATTTTATCCTACGCAGTAGATCTCAAAATTGCTTCCTTATACTAAAACTAGCGACAATTTTCCACGCTGGTAACAATTCTCGTTTAATCATTTTTAACATTTCAATCATTTTTTTTTAATCCTACATTATAACTATTATTTTTCCTACAGTCATATATATATATATATATATATATATATATATATATGAATAATGAGAAAGGAAATATATATATTTATATATATATATATATTTCTTTTATAATTATGAAATCAGAGCAACACATTAATATAATTTACGGAACAGTCTACACGACATGAATTCCCCGACGTTCCTTTATTCAGGCACGTTCGATTTTTCTATCCGGGACAAATTCCACAAGACGATCGTTTCTCGGTGTTACGCCCAGTCGGGTTTTAATATCTGCCCCTGTGGCCCGATAAACGAGAGAAGAGAATTCCGTGTATGCGTGTCCTGAGAGGTTAGCGCAGTATCTTTATATATATATAGATATAAATATGTGTAGCTACGTGTACAGAAGATTCGCGAGTATAAAAGATGGAGGCGAATGGGAGAAATAGAGGTTTCATTTTCTCGATTTAATTCTCTTATTTCAGTGCCACGCTCTCACCAGCAGTTCCACTCATTAATCCTAGGCACATTTATTTTTATGAAAACTCGGGTATTTATTATGTATAAATCTAAACATTGCTGTAGATTATGATTTTTTTTCTGTGCTAATCGCGTTGAACCATCAAAATGGAGAATAGGAGAATGTCTCGTCGATATCGATATTCCGACTCCATAGAACTTTTTGCTTCCGAAGTTCGAGCGCTTTTCCTCGCAGAGAAGTTATTTTTTAATTTGTTCTACGTGAGAGGCGTTTGCAATTTAATAGTTCCGTCGCAATTCCCTAATTAAACTTTTGTGTTTCTTCAACTATTCAATTTTTGCTGCTGGTTATAAAGTGTCTGAGAAAAAATTTAATAGCATATCGAGTTGATAAAATGTATCGGCGGCAAACGGCTACGACGGTATAACCTCAAACTTGTAGCCAAGCATTTATCACTCGGTGCTCGTCGTTTCGTCAACGCTCCGCAACAAGTGGGCTCTGAACGCGTTATATAATTAAAATTTTATTTTTATTTGTCAAGAACACTCATCGACTCGACCGTCTGTATTTGTTAGTCACAGCTTATAAATGCTGTCAAGTTATTTTACTGTTATTGCCGTAGCCGCTCGTTTTCACAAAGCCGCGACATTAATTTCTGCTTCGGGACGGTTTCGGGCGTTGTGTTTTACAAAGGTTCAACGCGACTACACTTGCGACGGCAAACTCGCAGTGTGCACAAGACAGCAGGGAACACTACGTTTGTTCTAGTATAGGATTCTTCCTTTACCACCTATAGATAACCCCAATATAGTCTGGGAGATTCAGCGAAGCCGCCGTCGCCCCATGCGCCGCTCACCAGGCTGGCTGCTTTGGCGAGCGTGCGACGCAGCAGAGAACCCTCATTTTGGACGGCCTACCATTGAGCGCACTGGACTCCGTATGTATTCTGTTTACTCGAAAGATATTCAAGATAGATCGTCTTCTCTCGTATACCTTCGTAGGCAGTGTTCAACTTTAATAATAATTCTTATACATGCACTGGGAAAAAAATGACGTAAATCGGATATTGTCACTTTGTACTATAAACGATAATTCCGTGAAGCAACTTTTATATTTAATAGATCAATAGCCACGAATGATAACAACGAGTTGAATCATAGTTAAATCAGTTGCTATGATTTTCAGAGGAACTATGACATAAAGTCGGGGAATTATTTCTTTATAGTAGATATACATATATTTACCTCGGTGTGTCGCACGCGTGGATGCTGTGCGTCCAATACACATCACTTTATCGGACATGTTGAGTGTGAATTATACATGTTCAATTGACGTCATTGTTTTGGACGTACATAATGTGTATTATGTATCTCCGTACACATCACCAACATAATGCAATTACACATTATTGTTTTACGAACGTATTCATAATGCGTTCCGCTCTCACAGTACCGCATCGTATGTACGTTTTTCATACAGTCTTCCGCCGCTAGATGGCTGCGAGAATGGAGGCGGCCATAACTTTTCTCGCAAGTGGTTCGGTGTCTAACAAGTTAGTATATAATAATTTTACTCCGACCTAATATAAATGACTTTCCAAATAACAGCACGAATTCTGCGATGTGAGTATTGTTGAAATTCTAAGAATTCTTTCGCGTCCGTTCGTGCTTCAACTGTGGCGTTTCAAATTGAACTTTGTATTCACAATTCGACGCACTGAGGCCTGCTTTGATATCACGGTTCGTAATTATATATATCTTCTTCGTAGAAAATTCTCTCGCCAAGACATGAATTCCTGGAATTCGGCGAAAAGTCGTTTGCCGCAAATCAATATATATAGGAAACATATTTTCATACGGATGATCCGAAACAAGAAAGGCATATTTGGTAGCCGTTCTTTCCACAGCCTCTACAAGCCCCGGTCGCAAAACAAAAAAAACCCCTCGTCTCACACACATGCAAATAATAGCACACTTCCTGGAAAATTTTCCTAGTGCGTGTAATATCTGTGTAAATTTCCAATCGAGTATATTTGCACAAGTGCAACCTCACCTCCGTTGAGTCTGTACCTTCCCTCGCCGGAAGAGTTGAGATACCGAAAACACCTCCGGGTCTCTCGTTGTATCCTCGTAACGAAGCTTCACAGAAAAACTTTCACAGTTCAATAATCCCAATACGTTTGATACTTTCAATAATTCACCCGGTCCGGTCGTTCTAATAAAATATCAACGTCACGCAGGTGACCCGAGGAAGCCACGAGGCGTCCGAACGGAGCGTCTGCCGTGTACCCGAAATCTCGGTTATATTATCCAACGCGAAATGTCGCCCGTCGGTGAGAATTTCACAACGGGACACCGCAGCCTCCCTACGACCGTCGATGACCGCGTATCACTACCGTAGCGAACGCGCAAGGGTTACTACGGAGATAGAGAGAGAGAGAGATGATTCGGTATGGTTTGCTCTTTCTATCCTTAACGTCTACTGGCACGACGCGAATCGCCCTTGGATATGAAAGTCGAGCCCGACGAGGGTCCAGGGAGAGAGACACTCACACTTACACGGAGGCACACGCTTTTCAGCGAAGCAGTGCGTGACCGGATGCCGCGGTACTGCCGCCCCGCGAGACTCCCGATCGATTAAAGCTTGATCTTGGGCGCTCGTGGACCACGCGCGTACAGACGTCCCTCCGCTGCCTGAGCAACCGAACGACCTGTGAGCTACTGACGAGCTTTACGCGTCACACAGAGAGCTTTCTCTCCCTTTCCTCTGTCGCGCGCTTCCAATTCTACGCCCTCGTTCCTGTTTCCCATCCTGCTTCATCTTATGTATTATCGCTTCCCCTTTTGCCGATTGCTCCCTCCCCCTCTCCTTTACCCCTGCCCCGCGGGAGAGATCACCTACGGTGCTCTTGGAGTGCATCCAAAGAAATAGCTGGCCCCTTGCCCATTGGCGAAAAGGCGGGACTCCGCCCCTGTGCGAAAATAAGAAGATACGCGACTGCGCTACCGGCGGACTCGTCCGTTTCTCTCTCGTTCCGGCACCCTGCGAGATTCGCAGCCACCGGCCACGGGACAAACGACTCACGCAGCTCGAGAAGCGTGTTACACACGTGTTTCGTTTACACCGCGATGTCCGTTGCGATGGGTCTGAGACGACTCGACGTATTTTTACGATCGGTTGTCCAGATGAGAAGAGAGAAGACGCAGCGAATTTAATATTTTGGCACGCTACCACGGGTTTTAACCCGTATTTATTATAATCAAACAATAGAAAAATCTTTAGGAATTTTTTTCTGCCTCCAATTCTAAATCAACGCGTTTTATCAAAAATAAATTTTTTTTTTTGATAAAATCACTTGGTGCAGAATTGAAAGTAGAAAAATATTCCTAAAGATTTTTCTTTTGTTTATTATAAATACGAGTAGAAACCGTGGTAGCGTGCTAAAACATAAAAATTATCAAAACAAGCCCAAAAAAAATATTTTTTTTTTTTTTTTTTTAATATGTTCGTTAGAATGGAAAGTCGAAAACAAAAGTTCCAAAGATTTTTTCTCATCGTTTATTACTTAAGCCGTGGTAGAATGTCAAAATATTAAATTCGTAAGAACTAGCTCAAAAATTGAAAAAAAAAACCCCAAAAAACACTTTTTTCTCTTAACCTGATAATTTTGGCGTTATAAGTTGCCAACGTGAACTTTTGCAAATGCAGATATTCTCATGGTCATAATGATCTTTTTCAAAATATGAGATTTTAACATTTTTTGAATATGACGTATTTTAGTTATGCAATCATCGTCAATGTCGGAAATATCACCATTGAAAAGAGGACGCAAATTGCCTTGCGGAGGTATTTCAAGAGAGGAACGATAAATTGCCGACAACCGCGATCGGTAACTCAAATTCCTATATTTTCCAACGATACAAACGGTTGCAGCAGTCACACTGGCTTTGATATATTATGAACCACGTGTAGTTTTTCGTTTGTTTATTAATAGTTAACCTTTGAACATCGGTAAGATATTGTCCACGACACTCGTTAGATTTTGCACGCGTTGAACGTTTACATAAATTGTTGCATCGCACTTCCTTGAAGCTTCAATATATTTCTGCTTATGAATCCCTTCCGTCGATTGGTTATACCGAATATAAATAGAGACCCACGTGTCGTGTGAACATTTATTTATCTAACAGTACAAAATTTATACAACGTTCTACGTCTAGTTTTCTATGCAGAGCGATTTATTTTTGCGGGAGGTAGCGATGTGTGAGGTCGCAGTAATGGATCAGGAACAAAATCGCCGGCCGATGTTGCACTCCGTTCCAAATTGAGTAAACTGATTTCGTGCTCGATACTGTCGAGATAAATACCATTTTGTTTTGTTGATCTTGATAACGAGGTCAAGTCGATTTTGTAACTTACCTTCTTGGTCCATTCTGTTCTTTTTGGGAATTGTTATTCTCATTACTGAAATAAACAGTACCATACATCGTGTTTTTATCGAGCATTCCGTTGTATACTAGCAGATCGTCCACTAAAACCTGTAGAATTACATTGGTTGAAACAGTCATCCTTTTTTTCGTCAGTGCTCTAATTCTGTGAATTTTTACGTACACCAAATTCCTTAACTTTCCTCTGAGCTGTTTTCATGTAGCTCCACAGTTTTATCATCGAGACTGTTACAGGTGCATCAAATATTATATATACTCGGTTTGTCTGCCATGAAGTGGGATTGAAAAGTTAAATCGGGCAGAGACAGATAGAGTAACGAAAGAAAACTAGTATCACTACCTCTCCTGGCAGGATCGGAGCAAGCCAGGCATGTTGTCCATCCGCATAGTCATTTATACCATCAATGAGTTTCTCCGGTGTACGAATATCGTTTTCTATACCTTCGATCACATTTACACTTTCTGGATACGCAGCAATATCTACATAGAAAAGTCTTCATGAATGACAAAATTTTTCGAACCATTGTCTATGCTATACTTACTGTCCTCGGTCAATTCAATTTTTGTTCCACGTGCATCAAAAATCTCTATTCCATTCAGACCAACATAATACGGATCTCCCCATGTGGAAAATATGATAATTTGATACACAAACCCCTGAGGCATTGCTGGTGCTTCGTAGTCTATGCTGTTAGCAGAATCTATCGGAGGATACACAGAAAAATAGTAGAATACTAAAAACGCACAATACTAAACAGTATGTGAACAACTTGTTTCGTTTCTTCTTTTATCATTTCTGTGAGAGAAAAAGTCGCGACATCTATGCTCACCCTCAAGGGCCTCGATTCTACGAGGACTAAGATGTGTTGGACTGAGAGAATATTCCTGCACAGTTGGCCTGTTGACGAAGCTGATCTCTTGCGAAAAATCGTACTGACAATGTCCAGGTGCTCTTCTCAACGTGAAACCGCCAAAGTCTTTATCGAACAAAGCTTTTCCATCGAGTACAACATTAACTTGCTTTACCTGGTAATGCAAAATCATTGAAACTACGATAGCAATTGTAATCTCAATCTTAAGGTTCCTTCTAGCACACCATTAATTATCAACAGTTCCCTTATCTGAGAAGCCATGCAGAAATACAAATCAACTTTTGACGTACGCCACAGAATGAAAGATCCATCGAATTGTTGTAGTTCCAAAATCTTATTCCTGTGAGATAAGTCTCGACTTGAAACGTTATTGTCAAAGTGACTTCGCTGTAAGGCGAGTAATGAATCGCCCACATGTGAGAAGCATCCGTCGTCAGGTAGTTTCCATCCACCAGCCGATTTATGCTATCCTTGCCGTGATCGCAATCCAAATTGGCTGTAGACAGTGGTACCGGCGTGTATTCGTCATTGATCATTTCTATTCCATTGAGTCCTGTAATTTTCATCCACAATCAATAACGAAATTCCCTCAAGCTTAATTCGCCAATGTCAGCATCGGGTAACCGTGGCAGTTTTGTATTACCGATCATGCTATAATTTCCCCAGTTTGATGAAAACACGAGCTTAACTTCTTTGCAGGCAATCGACATTGCGTTTCTATCGCTTGTACTTGTTTCGCTGAGTTTGTCGATCGCAGCGTTCTCGTCGATCTCGACTCGGCACTGTGGATCAATGAAAACAATATCATTAAATCTTCGAGTTAGTTCGTCCATCGCAAAGGGACAAGGCTCTACGTACGCTGATATCCGTAGCTCCAGTAATTGGTCTTTCCATCTCCTTCTCAGCCGATACGACGAATGTTTCGTCTATGTACATGAAAAATTCGTCGTTTCTTGATATAGATTCGAGAATTTTGTCGTCGGTCGTGAACAGTATAGTCTGCAATTACGAAATACATTTTTTTAGTATCCCGGTAAACACAATTTACGCAAACAATTAACAACCCCGAAGATGTCTGCATAACATCAAATTTCATCTTTGGGAAGTCCCAGTCAATGCTGTGCTTTAGGAAGAAAAGAAAAAATTGTTTACTCATAGAATATCATTCTCTAACTAAAGAAATGCAAATTCGAAAGTTCTTTGGGGGAGTTCAAAAAGATGGGAAATCGAGAAGTGCTAGACTACCGTCAAGGTTTTACGCCATAGTAAAATTTCGATAAAAAAATAGTTTACAATTTTAATAATGGTGTTGATTTTTTTAATCAAAATTCAAGAAATTTGTTAAAGACACAAAGCAAATCTATTCATTTAGACGCGGATTTACGGCAGAAAGATTGAAAATTAATTTCTGTAAATTGAAATAATAATAACCATAAATAAATATGTAAACTTCTCCATGCTGTGCAAAACATAGCTGTTATAACTTGCCAATTATCAATGTAAAGTTTTAATTAAATTGCATAGTAAAACATTTGTATGGAATGCAACAGTGACCGTTACTTTCTTTTTACAGGTTTCACGATTGGTTCGACACTCACATCGCCGAATGTGTCGATGCTGCCAATAACATCGCCGGAGGCTCGAGCCACATCCCCGTCGAATATCAATTCGTCGTTCAGTGTGAGCAAAATATGCTTGGCACCTTGGTAGGAATGAATCCTCGATTTATTATAATTCTGCAACAACATAGAATAAATAACATTTAACTTGTGTCGTCCACTACACGAGCATCAATTCGTGCAGCAGCATTACGGTATTCCTTGCGAATAACGTTCACTTCGCACAAGGTTTGGAGAAGTGATAGAGAATGGCAAACACTCCTCGGTGGTATGAAATTCTGAAAAAATTAATTTTGCATAATAATTCTAAAATGTTATTAACAAATTGATGAAATGCCATGTTCATTCCATCGCAAATGAATCCGAAAAATTTTCCCTATTCACTTCTGCATATTTCTGAACATAACAACGAAAGACGATTAGTCGAAAAAAAAATTTCACTGATTTGTTAATAGCATTTGAAATTATTATCATCCAAAATCAATATTTCCGGCACCTTTAATGTGTTTGAAGTTTTTTTAATTTCTATATGATCCAGAAGTGTTTGCAATTCCATCTCATCTTCCTGAACCTTCTTGCAAGCGAACACTAAACCAAGTGAACACAATTAAAAGATACTCTACCCAGATTCTAATGAGAGCAACGTCGACTGCTTCTTGGAAGGTCATGTGAACGTAGTGATGACTCCCCTCGACAAACGGAGTTCGCCACATGTTCAAATCATCCCTCGTCCTGTTTATTCCGTTGATGAGATTCTCAGCAGCTCGCGGGTAATTTACATACTCGGACAGTTCGTCGGTAGGCTGTGGAACTGCATTTATCTGAAAAAAAAAAAATTAATAAAATAAACTGTATACGTAAAAATGAATCAGTCGAAAGATGATAAGCCGTATAACAGGAGGATACTCACTTTGGTAATAGCGACAGGAATACCAGTGGCTGAGAAAATCTCTATACCGTTCAGGCCGACGAAATACTTGTCACCCCACGTGCTTAATATATTGATAGTCAAACGATTGCCGTGCGGCAATTCTGGGATTATAAATTCCTTGTATTGATCATCGTCTAAAAAGACCCCACAAAATTTTGAAAAACCGCTTATATTCAACCATTTACACAATAGCTTGTACCATCATTAATCGGATTGCTCACGCACTTATTTTATCTAATTTTATGAAAAAATGTATGGATCGACGCACACCTTTATTGAAAGATCAGCGACTTCCGGATCAGGGGATACATTCGATTTTCTCTCGTATCACAGTTGCCTACCTTTTGGCGGATAGCGCTCGTAGTGGTACAGATTCTTACGATGCAAGGTCGCCTCGTTGGCACTCTTTTCGTCTGATTTATTCTTTCCTCGGGGCTTCTTAGCCGGTCGACTTTGAGAAGCTTCCTGGACATGATTAGTTGTATCGTCTTGCAATATTCCATCTACTCCCGGTATAAACTCCCTTGGAACGACACCCTCCAAGTAATTCAGTTTTCTTCTCACGATTCCTGTCGACCAAACCGTGCCCAGTTACATTCACGAACCAATTACATTGTATCGACGCAAGTTATTTCTTTGGACAAAAATATAGTTTGATTAACCAAATTATAATCATACTTTTTCTTCCACCCATATTGCCCAAAAGACTTTGAAATAATTTTAGAAGTATTTTCCCTCTGTCCAATTTTTCGAAATATTTCAAAAATATATGGAAATATTTTTTAATATGTACTACCAAAATATTTCTAAAAATGTTCTATATTTATACGTTTAATTATGTGCAATTTGATTTGGTCGTAAAAATCATTTTAGCAAAGCATTTCAATGTAAGATTTATTAGCAAACAAAAAATAATTTCAAAGTATTTTAAAAACTTTTCATGAATACTTTTTAATGTTCATTGAATATTTTCAGGATTTTTAACAAATATATATTGTTGGAAAATTTTTTAAATATTTTCGTGCTACGTGCATAGTGTATACGAATATTCAGCATGTTGCAAGTATGTACCTATCGGAATGTCTTCTCCCTGAGAGGATCGTCGAGACGACGAATTGTCTATCGACGTCATTTCCGCCAATTTATCGTGTTTCTTATCGTACTTTGTTTCCCACAGGGACACTCTTCTCTCTCGCCGGTCGGCATCCCTTCGCGACTCAGCGGCCAATATCTGGCTCGAATCCAACATTCTGAAGGGTCTCGGATCGGATGATTTCATTCGGCGATTAGATGCACCTCCTTCCGGAGCGCTCGCGTCCCATTTTATACGAGACTGCGGGTAAGACTCAACGGCACTCCGACCAACGTATCGATTGCGTTTCGCCATATCATCAAGATCTTCTCTCGTCTTGCCCCCGATATTGTAATCGAATATCGGGGCGGTAGAACGATTTGAGACGTTGTATTCACCATCGCCGAGTCTTGGAGTACCGTCGTACGGATTCTTGGCATACGTTTTCAAGAAGATGTCATCATCGACGTCGTTGAATCTTCCCATGTCGAACGAGGTACCCAATCTTTTTTTACAAAAAAAAAATGAATAACTTGAAGGGCCAACTGTTTAGATATTAATTATTATAATTAACACTCTACTCACGGATTACTGTTGCAGGTCTGTTTGTCACTGATTTCGGAGCACGAGCCATAAGTCGTCCCGGACAATCTGCGACCCAATCCAAAGCTTTCCACAGGCAGCGAACTGTAGTCCTCTCTCTGGTTCAACTTCCGGACGCTTCTGTTGAATGAAGAGCAGATGTTACAGAGTTTCGCTTTACGCGGTGGCGTACAAAACGTACAGGAAAATGTAAGCGATTGATACTCACTCGGTCATTTCCATGAGCCAAGGTGGCAATTTGTCCATTATTCCATTCGACAAAGATACTCCGATACCGTCAACGACACTTTTATCCATTTTTATTATTACTTTTTTTTTGTATATATAATGATTTGTGTATGGCACTCGATGAAGTTCGCAAGATTCGTATACTTTTAATTTCGAGGATGGAGTTAAAAATGAAAAGTTTCGTTGTAGGGTTTGTTTCCGCTCGACACGTCGGGTTTTAAAGTTTTTTTTCTTGTAAAATATTGAGGGGTCGGTGCCTTAGATCGTGATTTGAAAAAAGGTGATGTACCTCGTACGATGTTTCCTGTTTCGTTTTCATAATGCAAATGGATTTTTGTGACGTTCGAGCATCGTGAGACCCTGACATCGACTGCGCTCGAGCATCGTTGTGTTGACGTTCAAAAGTCGGTTCGTCGTCATAGCAACTCGTTCTCATGTCAATGCTCTCTCACGTATTTGCACGGTTTTTTTTCATCGTTATAATGCAATCGTCGGGGAATTATCGACTGTCATACTTGCTCATACAATTTCACGTGACAATTCAACACAATTATTCAACGCTTATCAATGAAATAGGAATGAGAAATAATTTACCATAGTCATAAGTAAAAATGCACATTGCATACTATGCATTTATTTTTTTTAAACACAAAAATTCCGGCAGTTTATTCCTCCTTGTATACACATCTGCTGTCGTCGCGGAAACCGACCTCTTGCACCTTGACCTTCCAATGCTGTATTTATATCGAACGAAACGAAATGTTAACATTTAATTACAATTGATAATTTTTAAACGATTTTTTTTTTCATCCAACGGCGTGGTGATTCGTGTACAATTATGCGATTCCTGTGTCTACTTTTGTAACCCTCTTTTAGGCATTCGGGTCAAGTACACTTCGCGTCACAGGTCGACACTTTAGTTACATAAAGTATAGCACGTCTCGGCCGTTTCAGTGCCGCGCACTTTTGTTATATTTCGCGACGAGTTGCACAACTCTTGAGATATTGACCGGTATGGTTTTTTTTTTTTCGTTTCAATGACTAATTTACCCTAAAAATTGTTGGCACAAGTATATATTGCCGCTCAGGGTCAAGTAAGTAAGTGATACCGGGGCCTTCGAAAACGATGTGGATAGTCCATAAAAAAAAAACTAAATTAACATTTTTCGTAGATCGATAGGCACATCACTTACCTGAGTATACACTATGAATTACATTGAAAAAACAATATCAACAAAAAATAATCGCGTACGCTTAATGGGTTAACGGTTATACGAATATTTTTTACCCTCCTCTAAAATTCTTAATAACAAAACCGTTTGTCTCGGTTCGCCATTTGTTTCATACGTTTTTCTGGCTGAGTTTAGAATTACCTTTTTTCTCCACTTTAACAAAACACTAGCGTAGGTAATTTTTTTTTTTGGCTTGATTAAATATCTGAGATGCACGAGTCTTTCCCGTCTTTTTTGGCTTTTCCCTAGAGCCACTATCGGCGTTACACACCATTGCAACTTTTTTTTTTACTAATCGACATCAGGTACTCGTCATGATTCCGATGATAAATACCTTCTAATTGCTAATTGCATGATGAAAAGTCGTACTATGGCCCGTTAACTATGGAACAGTTTTCAGTCAATGTCACATGACCGAATGAAAAATCGGCGCCCGGTTAATCGAGACAATAATTACTCGTGATGAGGCGCGTCGACTTACCATCGTTACACGACGTACCGAGCCTTTACGAAAATATATGTATGTATATAACGAGCGAGTGTTTGATTATACTCGTAATTATACCTAGCCTTCTTACATAGAAAACTGACTTTGACCATCGGTTTATATCGAACTAGAAAATGGAAACGCCGAGTATCGGCGTCGTTGCATAATCCTTTCGTTCTAGAATAAATCTAATATTCGAATAAAGACCGATATACAGATTCGCGTACAACCCGGTCCGAGATTCTAGAGCTCGACCTGCGAGTCGAACAAATTCGGCAGGGCCGGACCCCCGATCAAGCCGTCGAGTTGATCTAACGTCGTCGGATACAGGTGTCGAAGTATCGCGTAATAATGAAATCCGGCACCACCCGCCACAAAAAGATGCCAGATCGCGTGAGCGCATGGAATTCGTCCGTCGGACTTGAAGAACACGATACCGGCGATGTAGATCAAACCCCCGGTCTTTAGCTCTCCGATGTTGTCAAATTTGTTCTGAAACGGAATTAAAATCAAAATTGAAATCTAAGTTGGGTAATGCCGATTAAAAAAAAAAAAGAAATCGTGCATCTTCGAAACGCATTGCGATACTCACGACACTGATCACAGCGACGCTCGGCCCAATGCCCATTACCAAATAGAATATCGTCTCCAGCATCTTGTAGCGCTCGTGAAACACTTGCTGGTACAAAATACCCAACGTCGCCATTATCCAGACGATGTATCTCATCATTGGAAGCCATATATTGTCTGGACAATCTTCGATCATCAGCCACGGAAAGTATGTGGCGGCGATGAATACGTAGATCATTGCGCGGTCGCAGCGATGAAGCACATCTTTCAATTGCCTGCAATTGATTTTAAAAAAAAAATGTTATTGTATCTTTTAACTTTCTTCTTTCTCCGACGGCACATTTAAATCTCTACCACTCTCAACTCCATCGGAAAATAATTTTACCGGATAATAACTCTGGAAAAAAATCTATACAGTAAAAAAAAAATTTTACCAGGATGAAAATAAAAATCGACCGGTCTGGAAATGGAATCCTTACCGGAATTACAATAAAACTCTACCGCAATACAATGCTACCTTCTACTTTAGAGCTTTATGTTAATTCCGGCAGACTGTTACTTTCTAGTACTGATTTTGGTGAAGTTTTAAATTGGTACAAATGTTGTCTGATAAAGTTGTTTTTGTAGTGGAGTTACACCCTGTAAATTTGTTTGTCGAGACATATTTTCTGGTAGATTTGTGAGTGGTGCTTGTCCGACGACCCGTCGAGAGATGATTCAGCGAATTGCAAACGATTAATAACGAATGCGTACGTGTGATTGCAGTAATGAACGCTGTGAAAGAAGGTGGATACGGCGAAGACGAGAAGAAGGGAAGTGCCGTACACCCACGCCGATACCAGTTGGGTCCATGTTGAGGATCGTTTAACGAGTTCGAGGCCTCCCAGGAGCGAAGGTACAACCCATATTCCATGAGTTACCACGTTGGCGAGATGCTCGATGTACGTCGGGGTGTATGCTTCATTAGTGCTCGCCCGTGGATTCATCCACTTGACCCTGCAACATTGAATCAATGTCGAGTACATCCGAATGCACGAATCTTACACCTCAGCTGGCGATATCTTTATCGTCGACATTACGATAGGTAATGCGATTAAGGATTGAAAACACCGGTGGATATAAACTCGACGATAACTCTACGACCTCTCGTTAATTTTCGCTACCGGACGAACGCTCTTCATGCGAGATATCCAACTGGCATTATCCACGAACTAGCATTCGATTAATCGGGACAATGTGCGAAATATCGATGCACGTGGTGGGAGGATGTTAATGAAATACTCAACGCTTTGATTTCCATCGTGTCGGGTGTTTGGGACCAACCGAGTGAAATTCAATCGTGCCGGGACGTACTCGTAATCGAGGGCGATTCGTGCGGTTACATGAATATAACGGTGAAGAATAATATCGCGAAAGCAAGCGCACCGTTAAGACGACGAAGACCACAGGTTTCCGCGGCTTGGTCGTATGGCTTTTCATTACATAAAACTCAAAGCTGGCTATTGATTATGCAACTACGGGGTCGAATTATTGCGCAACGATATTGTTAAGGATGACCTACGTTGTTTGACATGGTTCATTTACAAAGTGTATTTATTTTGTTTTTTGTTTTTTTTTAGTTAGAAGCGTTTGCTACTATCGACTCATTACACGTGGACGATAAGAGCTATCGATACTTATCGTCCATTCGTGATCGTCGATAATGTCAATGAAAGCGTGTCAAAGTTCGGTCCCAATGTCATCCTTCGGAATGTTCTCTTATCTGAGAGAAACAAGAAATTCCCAGTCTGGTTTTCCAGTTGTCGATTGATTCGTTAACCCGTTGCAATTTTTGTCGTGTCACTGAATAGCTCGCGTGTCTTCTCTCATAGTCATGCCTCATAGTCCGTGGCAATTTTTTTCAAACCACTTTTCACAAATTAAGTCTAAACGATGCTCGAGCTAAAAGAAAAAAAAGGGTAACGAGCACCTACGTTGTATGCCGTCGCTCTCACAACAGATTCGACGAAATTTTTTTTCAAGTATTATATTAACGAATTGAAAGTTTGCATGTTAGGCACAATTATCTGCTCGTCCCGAATTACCACGAGGTGATTTTGTTATTACATTTTTTGTTAAGATGTGAAGCTTAAATTATGATCGAGATGAAAGAAAGGAGGATAACAAACACGTGTGCTATATCGCGCTATTCTTGCAACAGAATTTATGATACAATTTTTGTATTACGTTAACGAATTCGAGGTTTAAAACCGTTTGATTGATGGGAGAGACTAATCGAATTGATGTTAAATTATGGGTACGCATATGAGACCCAAGGACTTGTCTCTATATTCCCCAGAAACTTCAAAACGTACGTTTATCCATAAGATTGTTTATCTAAAAAATAGACTCAACTATGGTTTGCCATGTTACATATATTTCTCTATCTCCTCGAATTATAGAATAGTCAGTCGACTGCTCAATTCATGCGTGTTTCATGCAAATAAATTTTTTTTTCCGCAATCTACGAAAGTTGGTTAATTGTAGAACTAATCGGTCAAATGGACAGACAGGCTGATTGGATGGTGCTTGACTGTAGATATGCAAGTTCGACACAATTATCCGCCTCCGTGAATAATGAAGCAATCAGTCGGTTACAAGTTTCATGCAAATGCAATTTTTTCTAAAAGCTATGGGAGTTCGCCTTATTTCAAGTGTGACTTCTTTGCAGACTGATAAAGCTAATGATGTTTTGGGTAAATGAAAAAATGGTGTAGTCGACGACTGGGTTTCATTACCGAAAGGGTAAAATATCTTACTGTCTAATGCGGTGCAATTGAAGACAATTCTTAACGGGCGCCGTGATGAATTGGTGAAGGCATGGGCCATCCATGTTGAGAACAGTCAACGCTAAGTGTACGTAAGAAACGCAGGAGAGATCATTGCCCTGTTAAACCAGGTTACACCCTGTTCAATTGTATCTCTAAGAGGGTAATAATCGCTCAAACGGCCTGACGTCGTGACCCCTCATTGTCTATCCCGACAACATCTACACAGAGTCGAAGGAATATACAATAATGAATTAAGAACATTCTCAATGAAAAACAAATGTTCATCTTCAAGCAACCAACAACAGCGTATTCTTCATTATTTTCAATCTCGAGACTCCGACAATTGTTCGTGATACAGCAAAATTGTTGATTCTGTGATAAAAGAAAAATGATAAGACGCGAAATGCGAGATAATTTGCAGTATAAAAAATAGCATCGAATAGATTATAGATGAATTATCGATACGATAAATGTTTGCCAATCGTGCGTGCAATACGTGCGTGCAACTTTTCATCGCGATGATCGTCAATTCATTGCAATTCGAAATACAAAATTTAGTGACTAAAAATATGACTGCTCGACGTTTTCAGATTCACTCGTCAAATAGTTGAGACTCGAATTTTTATGCACGATTGAATAGTCCGTGAGTTTTTTTTTTCTGACGATACGATAAAAATGCCCTACCGTTGTTATCGAGCCCTCGGGCCCTTGCCCTCACTGATACAGTGTTCAAGAATCGTTTGAAGAAAAAAAATGCTCCGCACACACCGAGAGAGCCGCCCTCCTTTGCGTCTGGCTCGATCGACAATCGCCGACTGACAGGACAGACGGCGGAACTTCGCACCTGCACCCAGTAGAATGTACAGAAGCGATATTCTCGACCGCCCTCGTACATTAGTGCACATGTACTCGTACATACGTACATAGTATATGACTGCATATACGCCAATTTATACGAGACATGCGCGACAGTAAGTTCCAAAGTCCGTTTCATTGACGGCGTTGGTTCCCGACGACTCCGGACGACTCGTGTCCAATCCTCGAACGTTGCTAGGATACCCCTTTATCAATTCGCCGCTGCAAAAATATTTTTCTTATTTTCCTTTTCACTGATGAAACAAACTATCGAGATCCGTGCCAGTTTCACGAAGCGTCGAACGAAATCGGAACGAAATGATTGAATCCTGCACGAAGAAACGCATGCTGCTCGGTATCACACTGTTGGGAGGGTCAGTGAACTATATATATAGTTTGTATCGTGGCTAGAGGTTATGTACGCTACTTGCGTCTTTGCTGAAAAAATATAAAATAATTTCACTCCGTTCCTCGTTGCTCTCGCATTAGCGTCAAACTTTCGCATTTCCATTCAAGTAAATTCATTTATTTACTTATTTATGCGACATGCTCTTTTTCAACGGAGATCCGGATAGGACTGCTTGCTACGAATAAACGTTGGTACATTTTTTATGTTTGTTTATTTATTCTCATCTTTTTTTGTCGTCACATTATATATTATTTAATCTGGTCCGAACTGTATCAAATGCAATCATACTTTTTTCGTTGCATCTATTTTCTTTGTTAAAGAGTTTGTCTCGTAGGTGCCATAAATAAGTTAAGCAAATATAATGTGAATGTGTGGAATGCATGACCACGTGCAGTAATTGAATCTGAGACAGTGAAACAATTTAAAAATAGATTTGGCAAACACTTGTCTACACAATGTAACTTCGCAATGATGCAGATGTTATACGTTGTAAACTTCCTTTCCATGAATTCTCATGTTAATAATAATGATACTAATAGAAGAAATATTATTGCATTCGTGCAGAACATGACAGATAAAAGAGAGAAAATCCCAAAAAAAAAGACAAAAGAACATTTATTCATAACAATGTAACAATTTTGTATTTTTTCTGAGTAGACAGTAGATTAGGTAAAATATCTTTAAAAACTCGATTCCTATGGGTCAACGAACAAACACATTAAATAAATATTTTTAAATGTTTCAGACTGACGATACTAGTTCTGATAGTGGAAAGTCACTGGACAGACAGTTCCAACAGTAAGCCCTTCGTCGAGAGTTTCGAGAATAATGCCACTTGCGCCTCTAACCAGGAGTATGAAATTGTGACGGAGTGTCATCCGTGCACAGCCTTCGAAATAGCCAGTGGGAACATAGGAGTCTGCGTACGCGCCAGATACAAGGAAGTGCTGAAGTGCAAAAACGGGGAAACCGTTACTAGAAGGTAATTTTTTTTTCATCTATATATCATCCAAGATATTTATACAAAAATATTCATCCGTGATTTCCCGTGCGTTCCAGTTGCGACAAAGTTGCCTGGCTAGAGGAGAGATCTTTCTGGAAATTTGAGGGTCTCATGTGCGCGATTGCCATGATATCGTGCATCAGCGTATTCTGGAGGGAAAACATTCTACGAAAGAGAATCATAAGAAAAGTTGCCAGACAATTGAGAAACAGCGTCTGACAGAATTTAAAAAAATTTATTTTTTCAGAAAAAACAAAAGAAAAAAACTAACAAAAAGTAGAATGAAGAAAACCAATGAGATATACCTGGAGATTTTTGCTCTGGATGATTCGTTGTGCCTCGCGCCGATAGAAACGGTCATCGGCCTCTTCACGATAAAGTATTGCGAGTCTGAAGCGAGAGTTAGGCTCGTAAAGACCGCCGCCAAACTCGAGAAACGACGTGGATATTCAGTCAACACTGGCGAATTCAATTACGAAGTATCGTCGATCGAGGGTTTGCCCTACTACGCTGGAACTTGCGAATTGCCAAATGTAATTGTAAACGATGATACCGTTGTCGCTGGTCTGTGCGCGAGCCTGAGGCAAATCGTGAAGAGCACCATCGACCGGGATCCCGACCATCATTGTCGATCGTTACTCGGTTTCAAAGACTCGTGCCTGCTTTCCCCTTCGGAGTCGAGCGTCTGGACGAAATACTGCGAGATTGATCTGCTCACGACTCTGCACTCGCTCAACGACGATGTTCTCGCGAATCCCGTGCTGCCGTCTTCACTGGCGCGTTTCGAGGCTCACATGTCCGAGCCTGTGCGCTTGCACAACGTCTACAAGTACACGATGTCAAAGAAGTTCGCGGTAAACGGCACGGTTACGCAGGAGCGTGGCTCAATACCCGAACACTTGTACGCCGAAGGTTCCTACATGACACTAGCAGATATCATAATATTTGTCTGTATCCATATATTTTTTAATTTCATATCGAAGGAGACACTGTCGAGCCTGTTGCCGCTGACTGCGAGATGGTACGACAGAATAAAGGAGCACGAGCTTGCAAAGCAATGTTTGTCGTGCATAAATCTGGAGACCGGTCAGCTTTACAGAACTGGTTACACGCTTCCAGTCGTGGAGAAGCAGAGTTTGTACAAGAGCGATCCCAAAAGATACAAGCCTCGGAACCGAATATACACGAGGCAGGAAGACATCGAGAGTTCGTTGCGATTGATCGAGGAATTGGCGGTGAACGCTGAGCTGGATGAGGAACCGTTCGGTGCGGAAGTGGCGCTCGATTGGAACCAAGTTCCCTACGAGGCCAGACCCGACGGCGGAGCTTTACCGCCGACGCGACTCAAAAGAAAATTCGAACAGCTCGAGAATCTCTGCAAGCCTGTTCTAAGACTGGCCAAGCCCGGCGACGTGATCGTCGATTTTTGCTCGGGCAGCGGACATCTCGGTATACTCGTGGCTCATCTACTGCCTGAATGTACCGTTGTACTGCTGGAGAACAAGGAGGAGTCGCTGAAGCGATCGAGGGAGAGAGTCGTAAAGCTTCGTTTGGCCAACGTTAAATTCTATCAGTGCAATTTGGATTACTTCAAGGGTAATTTCGACATCGGTATGTCTCTGCACGCCTGCGGAGTAGCAACGGATCTCGTAATTCAGCACTGCATACGGAGAAAAGCAATATTCGTCAGCTGTCCCTGTTGCTACGGTTCAGTTCACGATTGTCATCATATAACGTATCCAAGGAGCAAGATATTTCGGAAGAGCGTCGATACGAGGGAGTACCTCGTGCTCGGCCACGCTGCCGATCAGACTCACGATGAGAAAAATGTGAAGACTCGACAGGGCAACGAGTGCATGGCCATCATCGACACGGACAGACGATTGCAAGCGCAGGAATTCGGATACGTCGTTCACATGGCCAAACTCCGTCCCGCGACTTGCACCCCGAAGAACCATTTGCTCGTTGGAATACCAAAGGAGCGGAAAGAATTTCATCTCCAATAGAACATTTCGAAAATCCTGCAAAATTTCATTTTTCCTTGGAGATTATGTGCATTTGATAATAGCTTATGCGAGACGTAAATGACGATGAGAACCATTATCGAGGCATTTTATTAAGAGATCTTTATTGATATGTACAAAAAAAGAGGAAATTAAATTCACGAAATATACAAATTACTTTTACGTTATGCCTGTTTCTTCTCTTTTTTTCCTTTCGCTTTTCTAAAGTGTATCGATGAAAACGCGCGCTGATACAGAAATTTGTGTAATTCCATGTCGTCTAAGCGAGGATCCTGGGAGCCATCAGTTTCGGCTAAACTACTGCTTCAAGCGTTGAGTACAATGTTCACCCGATAGTTCATAAATTTTCGGTATATTCCCGGTTTCAGATTTTTCTTGTTGCAATTTTTTTTTCCTTTCTTTTCTTTCCATTAAAAATACACTATTGAGGATAAAAGTGCCAAGATAACGAGAGGCTTCGTTGCGGGCGTCATGCACTCTTCTATTTACAAATGCACGTTGTGTAAGTTCAATCAAACATTCACAGAGAGTATAAACCGTCTTTGGCTCGAGTAATCGAGCCATCAACCTGTTTGCCTTTCCTTTTGTTTACTTGGAAACAATCTTGTTGTACCCTCTTCCACGGTGCTCACCGACGAAACAAAAAAGCTCGAAGCTCATAACGTCACGTGAAAAAGTTGACGATCCACCGCTGTTTATGCATTATCATTTCGTTTATTCAGAATAAAATTATTGTTGCAAATTGTCATGGGAGGGTGCCGATATGCACAAAACACGCACAAAATTTACGAAAGGACAAAGTATTTTTTTTTTTTTTTCAAATACATGAGCGTCTGAAAGAAATATATTGAAATACATTGCGATAAACAAAGCTCGTTCAGCTGCTAAAAAAATCATTTCTCATTAAAACATTGCATGTGTCTTCACCTTCGCAGTCTATCGATATGACATTTAAAATAAAAGTATAGAGAACAGTAATTCCGAGTTTGGGATAGCAGAGTAATTGGATAAAATATCGTGTCGACTTGTGTATCGCAATTGCCAGGGTAATATTATTTCATTTCGACAAAAATTTGCCGTCCACTAGTCGACGAAAACGATGAAACAATATTATTTATTTCATGTTCTGCTTCTCGTCGTCGATTCACCCGGGCATAGTATTTTTCAATATTAAAGTACAATATAAATTAAATATAGACTTAGCGAAACTCCATCAACTTTCAATATGCCATGACGGGGAAATCAAACGTAAAGATTTTTCTATGCATCGTATTCGCATATAACTTCATCTAGTGAGTGAGATCAAGTTTTAATAACGAGGTTGTGTGTGTGTGTGTGTCTTCACTCGTTTCGAAGTTAACAAGGGGAAGGTCCCAAAAGTCATCGCGCGCGCACACGAGCAATTTTAACCAGACTATTAAAAAAAAAATAATAATATTCGACCTTAAACCACGTTAAAACAGAGCACGGGTGCTTCCTTATCGAATAAACTTTAATATTCTCAGCCGGTCTGCTGTTTTTTTTTATTCTCATTTTTTTTTTTAATTTAAGGAGCTTCTAAACTGGACATTCTACATGTTCCGGACAAGATCGCTATAAACTTCAACCACAAACACGGATTACGTCGTTATCTTCTACCACGGATGGATTCTTAATGTTCATTCTTAATGTGCCGGAAGAAAGATACATTCGAATCATTATCGAACTCGGACCATCAGTTATGCTTCGGTACCGCTTTCGACAATTTCCTTTTTCAATTGGGAGTTCACAATAATTTCTACGCAAGAGAAACGGAAAGGGAGAGCGAGGGGGGAAAAAACCAAGCGCGGCACGGGTATCGATTCCGCTAGCATAGTGTTCCGGATGACGGCAGAATATATATACGTTGATATATATATATATATATACACGTTGATATATATAAAAGGAACAAAATAACGATTGGTCGCGGATAAAATGGGAGACGTGTCTTGAAGCGACGAGTTGTCGAATGCGGCTATAGTTTTGCCAGAAAGTAATTGACTCTCTTCCCAAAAAAATAAACAGCCTCCCATCGATTTTTTCTACTCGCTATAATGGAACAAGAATTCTCGCGTAATCGTAAAATTCCAACGATGGTCGGCACGATCGTTGATGCCAATCGGGTGACTATTATTTAGAAAAAAAAAAGCACGTTAATCGCATCGAATCGATTTTACGCGCTCTGCAAACGTCCGTCCCGTGCGCACGAGTTCCCGATCGATAGCCCCAAGAATACCAGCCGAATTTCGAAAACTCGTACGTGAGATTTTTGTCACGCAACATATATATATATATATATATATATATATATATATATATATATATATATATATATATATATATATATGTAACGCCACAGTCTCGCAACTAAGTCTCCCTCGATAAAGACACGAGATTGATAAATTTCAAAGAATTTTTTTTGTTCTGTTTTGTTTTACGATATAGAAATGGATAGAGAGACAGACGAGATCGGCCGGTTAAGAAGCTCGTTAATTTACGAATCTATACAGAACTGGATAATGGCGTTATCGTTAGTTCTCGGTAAAATTCAAGTGATGGATCACGACTCTCCATTGCCGCTGTCGTCGCCGTCCTCGTAATCACTCGCGCTCAATTCATCCTCGTCGTCGTCGAGCTCGTACTCGTCATCGTAGAAATCGGTCATGTCGAGTTGCTGCTCGGCGGGCCTCGCTCGTGTCTTTATGCAGTAATCCTCGAGTGTCACCGGAACGACGATTCCCTCCTTCTCAGCTTCCATCTTCGCGGCTTGAGCTTGTTTCCTGGATAAACACGAACGAAAGATTATTCATTTGATTTATTTATGTTTTTCGTCGACGCTCGATCAAAATGCCACCGTCTTGGTCGAAGTGGCATTACAATGATTTCGCGTTCGATCGACGATTTATTCTCACCTGATTATGTTTTCGTACTCTTTGTCTCGGCCCTTGGAGTCGCGCCAACGTCGGTACATAACGGAGGCGTCAACGTTGGCCGGGCTGAATGTGTTTGGCTCGTTCAGTAGCGATATAACCGACAGTAGAATTGTCCTAATGAAAAATAATTCACGACAATTATTCTTGCAAATATCGTCGCTATTCTTTTTTTTTTTTTTTTTTCCATGACCAGTTCATTTAATCATGTATCATCAAAATTGTTTGTTCAACGAATTGTTTTGTGGCCCACGCGAGCGGTCACGCTTAGCGAGCTCGGTTCGTTACGCTCCTCGAGAGGACCTCCGTATTGCGCGACGAATCCTCGGTGACTTTCTCACCTGACGTTCTGCGTAGGATTCCACCTCTCGCATGGCAACTCGCCGCTCTGTGGATCGTCTACCGGTGGATGCAGAATCGAAATGCAGAGATCTCCATTCTGAGGAAAAAAAAAGAAAAACATTGATCAGTACCATAGAAAAAAAAAAAAAAAAAAAACAAGAAAAAAAAAGTCAAGGCGAGAGATGAAGGAGAGAGATCGAGGAGGAAGTGAACGGAGGGACAAGCTCGTCGAGGTTGAAAAATCTTGGTGTCGTGTGTTAATTGGACATTGGTTCAACGAGGAAGCGGCGACTCTCGTGAAGTTACCAAAAATGGAAGACATCCGGAGGGACCTGGAGCTTCAAGGACAATTGTTATCAACGACTCGCAGAACCCGGCTCGGGCCTCCCGGTGAAACGAAAATTATCGGGAAGGCAACAAGGCGGAAGGGACGGAAAGCATTCGACCGAGGGGGATAAAAGCTTTCGGCTCGAAAGAACGCTGTCCCGGAGGAGATGGCGCGTGCTGCCGATGGCCACGGAAAACGGGTGACCTCATCTCGACGGTATTGGTGCGGGGAACTGGAGCTCCGCAAGTAGGACAAGGCGACTCACCGTCAGGCTAGCGCTGCCACCATTATTTCACTCGAAATCCATACTCAAATATTTGCCAATGTACTCGCAGAGAATCGCATACGCAAACTAATATACTATCCTTTCTATTATAATAAATCCACCACTTTTATTTTTATATCCGTTTCAATTTTTTCTTTCTCTCCGTCATTAAACCCAAATAATAATAATAATGATGATGATGATGATGATGATGATGATGATGATGATGATGACGACAATAACAATAATAATAACAACAATATTATTATTATTATTATTATTATTATTATAAAAAATATTATTTTAATTTTGTAAAAATGAATGATATAGAGAGGTGGATGTAAGAGTGACCTCGACTCGATAAGACGTTGTCGTATGCCAGTGGAACGCGACAAGTGGGACAAGGTAAGAAGTCAGTGGGTGTGTGTGTCCTCTCACCTTCTTATTATCAACTCGCCCTTCACCCCGTCGTCGCTCGCCGTATCTCGTAATGAGGAGGTCTTAGGGCGCCCCGAGATGCTCGACCCTCGAAAGTCGTCGACGTCTTTATTCGTCGAGGCGGTGCTTGGCACACGCGAATATTGAGACGGCATGCGCGTAGCGGGTTAGCCGTTAAATATTATCGTTGTGTCGAGGATTTTTGATCAAACGATTCATCTCGATAATGCAATCACGGTTTGTCGAAATCGAGGAAAGAATCGTGAGAAAATTCGTTCGTGCCGGAAGCGCAAAAAAAAGGAAAAAAAAAGTGTAATGGTTGCCGATTCCCTGCTTGACTTCTGGTTACGTAATATGTGAAAAAAAATGTAGTTCGATGGGGTTTTTTTTTAGAAATGTAAATTTTTTTTATTGCGTTGATATTTTGTTACATTTATCGATTGAGTTTCGATAATTATTTATGTAATATCATGCGGTAATAGAAATACGAGAGAGTTGTGCGTCGAAGATATATTACACGGCTACTTCGGGCTCGTGTGCGTTTGCAAGATGGCCGCGATCAACATCCTCGTCGTCACGCCACCAGCCACGCAACACGACGCGACGAGAGAAGATGCAGCGGCATGATTCTCTTCGGCAAACTAATTTTCCTCGCTAGCGCCGAGATTCTAACGGTAAAAGCGAGAATGATAAAATTTTCATGGTCTTGGACAGTCTTGGAACTACGACAACGACTAAACGAAGATTGCCGAACGTCGAGGACGAGATCCAAACTGGTTTCATGGTAATCTAAAAGCTACTCAAAAAAAGGGAGAAAACGAGGGCGAATGATAGACGGTGAAATTGACGAACGCTCGGCTGCGCTCGCGGCGGGAAATTTGAATGGGACGATGAGACTGGTTGTCGCTCGTGGTAGTGAATATGTATACGCGAATATCCACAAGGCCGAATAAGGGTTATTCAAATATATAGAACGATATCTTTGTCCGCAAGCACGGTGGATACGGACTGTTCGTGCTGCAGTGTCAGATGCGGACGTAGCTTAGTCGTACATGCACATTCGATGGCAGAGAGCCAGAGAACCGACAGCGAGCGTCACCGCGCGCCATCTGGACAACTCGAGCGATACTTGCAAAGTCCGTTCGGTGATTTCCTAACTCTACCCCTCTATCTGTGAATCCATAATTCCGTGTTCTTGACAACATCGGCTAACGAGATAGCTCGACGAGCATGGCGCGAGCCTGGAAGATCCGTAACGGAAGCTACTTCTCGAGAGACTCAAATTTATATTGGATCTATACTTCATTCCGTCAACAACGGAACCGTACAATCCTCTCCGCAATTTACTCCTTTGTTCCCTCTCGCTCGCGCGAAAAGTAGGACGCTCTGTGTTTCGTTCATTCGACGATATTCTGGCACAGCCCTGGTGGATGCGAATTTTTTTTTTTATTTTTTTTTCACCGTGCCTCTTGTTACGAACACGGAACGATTGGTTAATCTTTTTTTTTTAGTATGGACGACTTACCTCGAGTTTCATTTATATTGTAATAGCAATATTCTACAGGATTCAAGTATTTGTGCAACACTATAGTATTTATGTAACGCCATCTTGAAACACACACAACTTTATGTCGCACCAAATACCTAACATTGAAGCAGCATTTTTTATGTATGAGTTACACCGACGTAAAGTCGGTGTAAGATGAAAATGTTTATATTCTCTTCCGTGTCCTCGGAAGCGACAACATGCCGTGTTTGAATTTCGGTGTGTGGAGTGTTCTCACAATATTACAGCGATCGGTGTCTTTCGTTCCGGGAACGTCGAGTCGGAAATACGCTTCCGTAAACATTGTACAGCGTACGGGATTAAGCGGGGAGCTCGCGTATTTGAGATCCCAATCGCGCACGGCAAGCCGATTTTGCTCGAGCACCGCGAGTCCCGAAACGGAGAAAAGAGCCAAGGCGGATTTTCGTAGAGCGATTAAATTTTTAGGTTAGTAACGGCGAGTAAACGATCGTCAAAGTGTCTCGAAACAATTTTATAGTATTTATCGATTGTTTCGCTTTGTCATTACAGACTCGACACTATCAACGAAGATCTTGGTCGAAGCTGCAAAGCCGACGGAAAACCCGCCTGTGCACCTTTTTTCCATTATCTATCCATCTATCCGTTAGTCCGTCTTTCCGCGTCATGGCAACCATTTCAGGCGTGAAACTACGAGCAGTAAAGTCCTCGTTGTATTTTGTGGAATAAATGTAGGAGCTACAGTCGATTCAACGATAATAACCAGTACAGATAAGCAAACGGTGAACCCACGGCTTTTCCACGAGAAAAAAAAAAGAAAGTGGCGTGACAAGAGCAATTTATCTACCGGGAGTGAAAATGGACAGGGCTACGGTGGGAATGTAACTTCGTCGAGAGGTGCTATATATAGCACTGCAAGAGTCAAGAGAAGGAAAAAAAAGGCGTCAAAGCCGCTGAGAAAATGTTCCTCCGATCTCGTCCAAGATAATTCACGAATCTCTTCAGCGACATCCTCAAAAGTCTTTAAACCGAAAGGCTAGTTTATTCGTCGAGATCGGCGGGAAGCACGAAGGAATGTTCTCTCCGCTAATCGCGTAGGTCACGCAGAGGCGAGGAGGCATCGGTGTGACGAAAATCGTTGCGAAAATAATCCGAGTGCGAGCGAGCTTCGACGAGCGCGAATGGCGAGGCAGGGGCGGCTTTTTGGGGCGAAGGGCAAGCGCACTGGATGAGCACGAATTCGAAAGGCCCGGGACTAAAAAAAAATCAACGTAACGGCGAATAAGTGTTAAAATAAAAAATAAAAGAGGTTCTCATAATACGCGAGTCACGTTAATTAAAAAAATGAACCGACCTATCACCCCCGCATACTTCCGTTCTAAATCCGAGCGAATACTTCATACAATCTTGAACACATATTTATTTTTCTTTATAGAAACGTTAACGTGACTGAGCAGTGTGAGCTCGAGAAAGAAAAACGAGAAGTACATCCGATCTGCCGCCTAGCGGAAGAAGGTAGAGTTAGTTGAAATGAAAGAGAAACTGGAGCCTCTCTCGCGCCGCTGTCGCCGTGGTAGAAGCAGACGGTATTTATCAGACCGTCGAACTCGTCACTTCAGGGTTTTCGGATTAATTCCGGCGTTTTTTTTTTGTGAAACGTAATTGCATAACAGCGTCTCCCCTTACATACGTAACACCGTAACTGCGTCACAGAGGACGACTCGGACACGGAATGAACATGCGTCAGTTCAAATTCGCCATTCGATTCAAGTCGCACGTTTACCAACCGATTTCATGGACGAAAAAAAAAAAAAAAAAAAAAATTCCCAAAAAATCCATTTTTGCCGCAAATTGGACAGGACACTGTTCTGTCCATTGTTCCACTTCCTAAAGTGGCAAAAATAAAACGCTGCCGCTAAATAATGAAGCGAAAAAACAATTCTTAGGACATTTGTTTTCTCCTTTCAATTCTGCACCAACAGCGCGGAGACAACTAAGGTAATTGCTGTACACCCGGTATACAGAGAATCGTGTGTCTTACGGTATCCTGTACGGAGCGAGAGAGACGCGTCCTGACGTCGTGCTGGTGGTACGTGAGCTGCCTGGCAAACGACCCAGAGCAAACGACAAAGAACCTTTCTTTTCGTGCTACCGCAATGAACCCAGACAAATTATTCAATTATCTCGAGCCCCGCAAACAAATATATCTTTGAACCGAATAAATATTCACTCGAATCAAACAAATATCTATTGGCAGTAACCAAATAATTGTAGGAATTAAATAAATAATTATTTGCAGGTCGCGCTTCAAATAAATTATATATGTCAGAGTACAATATCTTTCGGTCTTCCGGAATTACAAACCCTGCCCGAATAAACATATCCAGCGTACGGAGAATTAAAATCATGACTAGCTGCACACACAACATTTTTTCGCACTCATAATTTCAGCCTTTTTATTTTCACTTGTATTTGGATAAAGATATTTCGTTTCTCCTCTCTGCAAGGAATCGTTGATTGGTGTTAACTGTATCGGTAATTGTATCTACATTCACGGGGCGTCACATCATTCCATCCTCAGTCACCCGACAGCCTGGCGTTTGCACACGCGGAACTGTGTATCGATCTACACAAGCCACTATGGTAAAACAGAACAGCTCGAGTTATCTGTCCGATCAAACTGCGTGTTGAGATATTATTATATATTTCCTTCCAACGACTCTGTCGCTTATCCTTCTGTTTTCTCCGGGATATTTTATTCGTTGACACACGCCTCTGGCCCAGGGAATGCTTACGCAGTGACCAGCGGACCGAAAAATTTGATGCAACGACGAAGGCGCGGAGAGCGAAGCGGAGACCAAAGGCAGCCGGAAAGCAACGGAAAGACACGCAGCGCCACTCGCGCGTGCTGCGTCGAACCTCTACTAAGCAGCGATGTATACGGAGGGACGGTTATAACGAGATACAGAGATACGTGAAGCGGTAAAAGCAACAAGGACAGATAAAAGGCACGGGGAGTGAAAAAAAAAAAAATAGTAGCAGCGAGACGGAGATAGGTATGGAGTGTGGGACGGAGAAACAGAGAGCGAGTGAGAGAGGTATGAGGGAAAATCGATAATTCTCGTGTTCACTCACCTCGTACACGTTCGGGTGCCAGACTTTTGTCATGAAACGGATGCTCGGCGGACTGTACGGATAATCCGGTGGGAACTTCATGTGTGCCTGCGAACAAAATAAATAAAAACAATTATTCAAATAAAATTCGTGCGTTTCAATGCTTCATCGACATTTTTAATTCTTCAAATTTGCTAGAAAAAAAAAAAAAAAAAAAAAAAAACCAATGTGTTTTCCTTTAGAATCGAGATTCGCGCGATAACTTTGGTCTCGTGACCGCGAAAACTGAGTACGGTAAAATCCTCATCTGGAGAACGTGAATTGAATAATTAAAATCTCGGATAACTCAGACAACTCGGTTTAAACATGAACGTTTGAATATTTCCATGATTAATAAGTATGCAAAATTTGGTCGCAGACAAAGACGCTAGAGTCGATAATAGCGAGAAAACACATGAGTTCCGTTTTGCCCAGTGGGCAGTTGGGAGTTTAATGCGATTTAGATCCGCCAGATGGAGCATGGTCGGCCATCACGGAAAACGATAATGCAGATTAGAAGCGCCCGTACAGCATCCGAATTGGCGTGTATCGGGACGCGCTCGGTACACCTTAACGTTGGTATTGATCGGTAACCCGTCGACGGCCCAAATATCCCTGGGCATTCTTTGGGACACCCTCTAGAATTAACCTACTTTCGCTCTGCAGCCGCGCAGCGGACACTCGGCGTATCCCGTCGTGACCTCCGAATATCGTCCTTGACGCGTTCCGCTGACTCGACCCTACGAACTTGTCCGGACTAACGCGAAGGCACAAGTGGCGCGACAATTTTATCGTCGAATCACTAACGTTGCTTCATTGCGATATTAAATGCATTTAAAAAAAAAAACAATAGCATCGAAAAAAAAAAAAACAAAGCATTTTTATTTCAATGCCCAAAACAAACTAAAGTCACTGAGAAGAGCGAAAAAAAAAAACCAGTTTATATACTACAAATTAAAAAAAATCATGTAATTAAAAAAAAAACTGTTCCAACTTACCACAAAGTTACATTGGAACTCATCAAAATAAAACTCATATAATTTCGCTGTCTACCACGAATTAACTGTGATTTCAAATATCCCAAGACTCTTCCCGAACATCCCGGTTAATTCCCCGTTTCAACGCAGAGGCCATCATGATTCTCTTGATCGACCGCAACTTATCATTATTATTATTTTCAACCAACATGCAAACTTTCTTTCAGGGGGGGGGGGGGGGGGGGGGGAATAATGACCTTTCGGGCATTCCGGATGAGTCGAAAGATAATCGACTTTTATAGCCCGAACGGGCGAAAAGTGTCGACGATAATGGAACTCGAGTGTGGGATGCTTCAATAATGCACGAGGTGCCGCTTGCACGTGGCTGGTAAGCGCTATCGACTGCCGTGTTGCGTTATAACCTCACCGCACGTTGCGGTAAAACATAAATAAGCGCGCCGTGGGGAGAGGGGGGTGAAAACTGTTCAATGAAAAAGCGACGGTAATAATAAAAATAAAGAACAAATGAGATGTAAAAATAACAAAAAATGTCGAACGGGCTGCTTTGCAGAATCGATCGGCACGTGACCGACAGAGAAGAAGTCGATGCCGTCGGATCGGTCGATAAATTCGGACGCGATAATGTCGCCCCGCGCGTACACAAAGACAATAATATTCGTCGTTGTAATCCGAGAGGATTGTGCGGACGTTAGAAACTGGCATCTGTTCGCTCAGTGTTAGAGTCGTACTAGCGGGATGGAAGACGAACGGCCGAACGTTTGTTTGCCCGCTCGACGAGAGGCCTCACGGTCGTTCGTGTTTTCGCGTGAAGGTCGACTTCCAGCTAAATCGCACCGCTCCTAGCCGAAACCCTTTGTCTCGGTGTTCTCGTTGCTTGGACGCTCGCTGCCGAAATGTTGCGAACGAAAATTTTCGTCTCGGAATAAGGGTCGAAATAAAGTAGCGGAATAATGGCGTGTGAAAACAGTGGAAAGAGTGTATCAGTATGGAGAAGAACAGCGCGCCATCTTGGCCCGGCGTTGAGCTTACGGTCGAGCCTTGGCAGTCACGTGAAAGAATCGCGCGTCCAATATTCCCATCCCAAACACTTCGTCTCTCCGAGCTTCACAATTCATTGGACGCTTTATTCCTTTTCTTCGAAAATTCTAAATCTCGATGGCGTTTCCTTATTTCAAGATTGAAAAAAAAAAAAAAAAATCGATCAAAAAAAAAGTTTTCCTCCTGCAGAGATACAGAGACGTATGCCACAGGGAATGGGAGCCCCGGCAGACTTTTGATCCGTGACCCACTTGAAGCACGTAAACCCTCCTCGAAGAAAACGACGTGGAGTTTAATACTTTGCAAACCCAATAACTCCAAGGCATCGTTCATATAAATATATATATATATATATATATATATATATACACAGCAAGTCGAGAGAAAAATGTACAGAAAAAGCTTCCAGTTTTATTTCTCAATCGATATATCGATCGTGAAGATCGACGAACGGATCGAAGTATTCGGTCCGGTTGAATCGAGGTGACTCTTTGCTCGGTCTATTTACGGTGGCCTTTTCGGTAACGCTCGGGCTCGCCATGGACTCCGCCGTGCCGGGTTCAAAATATCCGTGAAAAAAAAAACGCGTCATGGTCTAAGATTGCAAGATTTTCGTTCGTTTTTTTTTCTTCTCATCGTTCTCCTCGGGCTTGTCGTTGGTCCTAACCGGCATAATTGTATCGTTGAATTTTCCCCGAAGAATCCGCGGAGTTATTTCCGAGCGAATTCGCAACGTACGCGGTGGAGCGTCCGAGAGAATCTAGCGCTGCCAGAGAACACCGGAGCGAGTGGAAGGGAGATTAACGGTCGACGGAGGGAAATTCTCCGTAGAGCGGGCGGGCAGAGTTGTATCGGCTGAGCGTACCGAGAAATCCAGGCTACGCTTCTGGCGCGTCTCGGCTCTGTGGGAAGATCTCTCGGTGCGATGCTGGCCAACACGGGAACGTCTGAGATCCCCTCGAACGATCCGACGGTTGGAATTACGACGACGAATATTACATCGGGCCGCCCGGTCGAGTGGAATCGTACGATTCACTAACCGTAGCATGGTGGTGAAAAAAAAAAAAAAAAAAAAATTCCATAATTCTCCCAGATTTTTCAAACGTATAACGACTATTTTTTTTTAAATATAGAACCATCAATCGAATTGAGATTAAAGTACTGAAGCGAATGGAAACTCGAGTCTCGGACAAAGTCTCGTTCCGTCGGATCCACCGAGCGACAAATATATTCGAATATCTTTGTAGAAATATTTTTTCCCGATTGTACGAACAACAAAACAATCAACTGAATTCATAAATTTATATATGCATGGAACAATTGGACACTCGAAGTGTCGATAAATGCCGATCGACGTGGACCGTACAAATAATTGTGACCTCTGAAAACTCGATACAAAAAAAATCCCAAACTCTTCGATGATTTCTCTTCGATGATTATTATTTTCTGTGAGACTCTTCTCTCGCGGACAATGGGTTGAATAATATTGTAGCAACGAAACTCGACTCTCAGACGGAGTCTCGTTTCATCGGATCCGACGCCCCATATGTACACGTAAATCTATATATATATATATATATATATATATATATAAATTTATATGTTCTCGGCAGTGCTCGAGAAAAGTTGCCACCTGGCGCAAGTCCGGTGAAAGGATGTGTTGGCTGGCTGGCTATAGAAGCGATTTTTAGTTCTCCGTACTAGCAACCCAGAGAGAGAGAGGAAAGTGCCTCGTCGTGCGTTACTGTGTACAACGACCGGCAGAGGTCGTTCGCTGTACACAACGGATCTTAAGGCAACGGATCTTAGGAAAAATCTGGGAGAGAGAAAGGCGAGTCGACGAAAGAGCCTCGCGAGAAGAGCGCAATAATCGTCGCAACGGTGAAAACGGAAGTACGAAAAAAAGGCTCCAAGCTCGCCAGCACGAGAGTAAGAAAGAGGCACGAACACAGACACACTCGGATTCCCGGGCGAAAGTGTTCGGCTCGTTCTCTCGTCGCTGACCGACTCGGCCGGGACGCTGAAAATTATTGCGCAATTATACGGGAATAAAAATAATTTGTGTAAACAGAGTTAACAGGGAATAAGATAGGATGAAATAGTTGACCTCGTACTCGGAAACGATTGACGTAGTGCAAATAAAGTTGACCCCAAATAAGTTTCAGGCAAACGAGAGAAAATTCCAAACGCTTTTTGATTATATAAAATTATGGGGGAAAAAAAAGCAAGGAGATTAATTTTGTTCGATGCATCGTTTTAAAATGTTTTTCAACGAATTTATGAAAAATAAAATTGTGTGAGAAATCTCTCGTAAACCTAATTTTTTTTAATGGATATGATTCATCCGTGTATTTTTTTTTTTTTTTTTAATACACATTAATTTTTCCTGATTTTATAAATTCTCTGTGAATTTTGAAGATTATCTGCGCGTTTTTCCCGTATCGAATTCAAAGAAAAAAAAATTCTCAAACGGCATAAATTTACACGCATTCAATGTGGTAGACGAATCCATTTTATTTAAAAAAAAAAAAACGTCAAGTTTCCCAAAAAAAAAAATTTATTTTTTATTTTTTATTTTCATCGATTTAACAAAATTCTTAAATTACTCTTGTACAAAATTGTTCTCTTCAGTCTTTTCGTCCCACCCGCAAGTGTTCGCACTTCATGGTTTCTCCGAAACTTCTTTCAAGTACATACTGTTCGCGAGGTCTACCTTAAACCACACTAAATCGCATTACAGTTCGAATAGTCGTTATGCAATTCGTAAAGTCCCGTCGAAAAAAATCGTGGTTCACGGTTGTTCGACGAGCAGAAGCAAGCGATTCGGATACTGGTTTAGAAAGCGGCGTTCCTCGTTCGCAGTACACCGTCTTGGTGTGCGAGCTCGTCGAGAATTTTTTTTGTTTTTTTTACCATTAAAAAAAAGCATTAACGATTTAAATACTTTGTCGATATATTTGAAAGACTCGCCCATCCACCGTTTTTTTTTTTTTTTTTTTTTTTTTTCACGATTAATGTTACAAATTCGTTGCAATTTATGGCGACTATTTACATTGCGATTATCGTGAATTTTTGTGTTATTAAATTGTCGAATTTTCTGTGTGACACGCGACATTGTGTGAACGCCAGGGCGGATCGGATGAGCGGACCGGAAATGCGCGCGTCGACCCGGAGACTTTGGGACACTCGTCGGAAGGCGCGTAGATTTGTCATTTGTCGGATTTAACGGGACGAGTCGAGGAGACCGCGAGAGGAGAAATCTCGATGGGAAAATAAAAATAAATAAATATGTTGAAAAATGTTGAAGATCCGTGGACAATCGAAGATTCAGCCGTGAAATTTTTTCAGACTCGTACTTAGGAATTATCCGTTATTTTTTTTACCTTTCGGTTTTTATTGTTCGCTGGTTTTTATTATATTTCAAAAATATATATATATAATAATATATTTTAATAATATATATGTAATAATGTATTTTAATAAAAAAATACCATTAAAATCAACGGCTAGACGAATTTAGTATAAACCGTTAATTTGACCGAAGCCCTCAAACTAATTTGAGTTTTCAGGAATGATAAATTAAATTAAATAGTTTGGATTCGAAACTTGCGATAGGCGAAGATTCGCTGACGTTAAAATTTAAATATCGCTGATTTTCGACTTGGTATTATGCGAGAGAAGGGAATACTTGAGATACAAACCGGCCTGGCCGGTCTCAAGGGTCGAGCAAATTTTTTCTAAAAAGGGTCGAGCCGAATTTTTTCTAAACAATCGCGCCAGATCGAGTCTTCTTTTAATTAATGGAACGAGAACGCGCCGCGTCAGGTTGCACGACGGATTCCGAAACGATAACGCTCGATTTGAATGAGCGCGTTGCGCAATGCGATTGTCGCACGACCGCCGGGCGAGTTGAGCGACGAACAAACAAAGACGAATCGAAGTCGAACAAAATTTCCAAACACGTCGACCACGGTAAATTTAATTCTCGCGCGTTCCCCAACGTTCTCGAATTTTCTTCCAAATAACGATTTTTTCATTTGGTCGATGATGCAAAAAACAAAAATCATTGAAGAAATGTACAGCAAGATATTCGAGACGATGAAATTAGAGATTTCAAAAATGAAATTGGAGAAACCGATTTTTTTCTTTCCAGTAAATATCGATATTCCGAATCGACGCTTATTGTCGCGGTGAATTTTTTTAATTTTAAGAATGATTTGCTGAATAACATTTTTCTCGTTGGTTTCGAATAAATGGAATTTTGTGTATCCATTGTTGAATAATAAATGGCTCTTAAAAAAATAGAAACGCAGCACTTGTGTTGCGATTTTTTTTTATTTTTTATTTTTTTAAACGCTCTCATTTTCTGAGCTTTGCCGAAGAACCGACTACAAAGTGAAACATGAATATGCGTGTGTATAATTTGAAAAAAAATAATAATTATTTGCAGTCATATTGATCGGTTTTTTTTGCGACGTTATTTATATAATTAATTTCAACATATCTGCGATACAGAAAATAAAAAATCGTATTTTTTAACATTTGTCTATCTCACAAAGAATTAAAAAATTATATTGTTTGTCGGGTGCAACGATTACTACATGTGACAATAAAAGTTGGTTAAAAGACGCTGAATATTTAATTTTCGACGATTATACCCGTTCATAAATTCTACATGATCAACTACAAAAATGACAATTCCACGGAATTTATTTTTCCCGTATAATAAAACGTTCAATTTTCTCCGTATCGATTTCCTTTCGATATATCGTCCGATCGATCACGATACGAGACAGAAACGAATTTTTTTTTTGTCATCCGGCATCTCAACATGGAATACAGGTCGGCTGACATGGAATCCAAATTGCGTGACTCGATGGACTTGGCTAATCGAGCGTTTCTCCTCGATAACCGTTTGCTCGAGTTGTCTCGCTCAATTAAAAAAAAAAAAAAAAAAGAAAAAAAAATTTACTAACATATCAAACCGCTTATCGTCACGTGAAACGAATATAATTTTGCTTGCGCGTCCGTCGGCTCCGGTGGGTCGAAGACTATTTCCGCGATTCGCCGATAGGTGCGCCACATTCGCGTGAAAATTGCCCGACACGTTCAGCCCGTGAATCGCGCGCTTGTACGCGTCACAACAGCCGTAACCACTATTTCGAGAATCGAGGAAGTCCAAAGAGATAATTTTTCCTTTCCGATCTGTTGGCTCTGAACAGATGACAATGGATAAGCCCGAATAGAACTTGCCAGAGAGTGGTCAATGCCAAGGAATTGCGCAGACCAGGGACGGCTCGTCCGAAAGGGCAAAACAGTGCTCACTGCGTCACACACAGAGAGAGAGACACGCTTACGATTCCGCGTCATTGAACGACTCGGTGCCCGAAGTCTTTTTTGAGATTGGATTCGGCACGGTGGAGAAAAGTATTTCGATCCGTTGGCTCTGAACAGCTGACGCGGAGCTCGAGCACGAGTTCTCATGCATTAAAAAAAAATTAAAAAAAAAAAAGAAGTTTTTATCCAAGGCCATTAAAGTAGGGTTAATAACGGCGATGAACGAGAGTAAACCCGTGTGACGAAAGAACCGACGAAAATTCGCTTTTTCGTCTCATCGGGACGTTTACACAGGAAAAAAAAAGTAAATAAGTCGCTTGACGAAATCGTAGAACAATGGGGTCACGTGAACAGCAGCGACTGCGTTTCAAATGTCCCGCCGTTTCGCTCGCGCGCCCGACAAAGCGAAGGCTAACCGCGAGCGTGTAATCGATTTGTCGCAAAAATGCGATAATTGCAGATTCGGTTATGGACGATGATGCGATTGCGAATAGAGAGGGGGGGGGACAAAAAAAAATGCGCGGGTTTGAGAATTTTGGTGATTAAATTTACTAACCTTGAAATAACCGCCTTGGTAGAGAGTGTCGGGTGGACCAAAAATTGCGACTTCCCACTCGAACATATTGTCCTCGTTGACGAGTTTAACGCGAAAACCTTCGACGGGCTCCTCCTGGAGGCTCTTGTATTCCAGGGCGAGTGCCCTCAGGGCGCTGCTCGTTGGCTGTGCCATCGTCTGTGTCTCGCTCAGAGCACTACGATGGATCGCGGGACAGTCCGAACGAGTCGGTATTAAATTAACGAATAAATCGGGCCTGGGTCACAGTTGCGGAACGATATTCGTTTAATCCGCGAGAACACGTCTTAACGGACGCTTTTTCACTACCACTTCTCGATAACGGTTGGGGGGGAGGTTTGCTTTCCGACGTTTTTTTTCCGTTCTTTTCTTTGTATATATTCGACTCGCTCGCTCCCTCGACAGGCACGACACGCTACTCGAGCGTTCTCCCTCCGGAGCGTTTATAAATATATATTATCACGAATGGTTCAACACAATCGGCAGCGCGCTTCCCGAATTAAAAACTAATTGTCCATTGGTGACGTGAAGCGTGCGAAATTTGTTCGGTGCAGACAGATAAACAAAGGAAACGCGACGAGGACGAAAACCGAAGAGTCAACGAGACGCGCAGTGTGTCCGCCCGATCAACAATACACCACCACCACTCTCTATGCATGGACCACGACAAAACAGCTGACGTACCGCCTCTGCGTCAGTGTAAAGCGGGGCGCGTGCGCATAAACCATCTTGTCCATTTCCAACCGCGGTCGTCAGCGCCACCCTGAATCGAAAATACGTACCTCGTCGATTTCGAATTTCGGTGGAAATGAAGCTTATTCGTTTTACCTTGGGCTTCCCGCGCAAACATTCGAACGTTATTTATTTTCATAGTTAACAATTTCATTAAAGGTACAGACGCCACGCGGATTTACATGAGATTTTTTAATATGTAGTCCTCGAAGTATCTCAAAGATTGTTGCATGTCTCCGTACGACGATATCTTGCAGGCATCTTCAAAGCCGAGCCACTTCATGTCTTGATGCTCCCCCGACAACCTCGCGTCTTTGTTTTTGTTGATAAGCTCGGCCAACCAATAAATAACTGTTTTGGGCTTTCCCTTGACAATGTAATTTAGCTCTTGTTTGGCGTCTTCGTAAATTTTCAAATCCTCTTTTGAGAAACCGGCTTCCTCCTCCGTCTCCCGGAGAGCTGTTTGCATATCTGATTCACCGGGATCCACGTGGCCTGCAATTGAGAAATCGAGTAGAAAATTGGTTATATCAGTTCATTGAGTTTGTAGACAATTGAATCCAACGTATATAACCTTTCGGCGGTGTCCAATGGTGCTGTCCGTACGAAGTTTGCATGAATAAATATTCTACTTGTCCCCGAAGACGACGAAATATCACGAAACCACAAGCCCGTTTTCCCATATTTGTAAAATAAATTTTCAGCCCAGAAAGAATTTCAGATCTTACTCTTGTATTAATAAATACGATGTAGTGAATGTTGGGAAGCCTTAAAAATGCCACAGCAATACGCAGTGACAAGGTCGGTCACTATTTTGATAGCGGCGCCAGTTTCGTGGAGGCACTCAAACACTTGTTTGTCCTCCGAAGCGCTCGAACAATCGGCGAATTCGATCTGAATCCTAGTAGAACACAATAGAAAAGGTAAAGATTGTCGCGTGCTCATAAATATTTTTTCCACGTCTACGACAAGAATCTGTTTATGTTAAAATCATTATATTGGAAAGAAAAATTGAATGGTTAAGAAGTTCGCTGGGAATAACCCTAAAATTACAATGTAAGCCGGGTGCGTCATCTAGTAAGCGAAACGTTGTAAATTTTTAGATGAGTCGCAAGGAAGCATTGTCGCAGTTCATCCAACAAATTCACGGCAGACCCGTTGTTGTGAAGCTGAACAGTGGGGTCGATTACAGAGGTTGGTAATCTTTTTTATCTTGTCATTCACGCGCATAAAACCCATGAAAGTAATCGTTTTATGAATGAATCCAGGTGTTTTAGCCTGCCTCGACGGCTACATGAATATCGCCCTCGAACAGACTGAGGAATACGTCAACGGTCAATTGAAGGACAAATACGGCGATGCCTTCATCCGTGGAAACAATGTACTGTACATTAGTACGCAAAAACGTAAAACATAAACTCGATATACATTTATGCTCTAATAAGTTCAATACTTGTATGAAACTTAGATTCTAAATTACACAAACTTGAAACTTGCAACATTTGTTTCTTTCGACTGAACCAATGAAACATGTAATGTTGTAATAGAAATAGATATGTATAATACTATTATAATACATAACAATGGAAATGAGTAAAACTGTACGAACGCACACAAGGAAATTAAACTAAGGAAAGAAAAAAATTTGCGAGTACAAGAAGATATGATTTATTTCAGTAAACTTAATATTCGTACGAAATTTCTCTGGCCTCTCATTGTAGATATTATAAACTTGTATACTGTGCAAAATTCGATACAATAATAAATTAACCGATCCCAAGAAGTTAGCTGTTACGAGCTGCACAGCTGTAATGTCTTGGCTTCCATGTGCGAAATGGACTTATTACCTCAATTATTTTTTTGAGCGTTTCTGCTAATTATTTCTTCTATGGCATTGTTAATCTCCTTTTGCAGTTCCTCTTTGCTCAAAAGATCATCTTTTGATTTTTTATTCGGGGTCCTGTATGTTTTTGCCGCATCTGTGTACTCCATTTCATCCAGAACATCTTCGATGTCTTCTAACCTGTTTTGCGAGGTATAATTGTTGTCGAATGTTTCATTAGATTTGGATGCACAGGCAATGTGTCCTTTGTCTGGTATTTCCATTAGGTCCGACAATTTTTCTGAATCTGCATCCATCGTGGATCTATCCCGGCTTTTCTCAGAGTCTGAATCAGGTCCTTCAAATGGCTGATGAATTGTTGCAATTCTTTCTTTGGCTGCTGAGCTCAACACTTCTATTGCTGAGTCTTCGATAGCAGATGAAATTTTCTTTAAATCATCTTCCCTCGGTTGTTCCGGATAAGGTGCAGAAGTTGTAACTTCAGCATTTGACGATTGGCAAACTTGAGATTCTTCCTGGGAATCTTCCAGCTTTCTTTTTCTGGTCTCTTCTTCGATTTTTCTCAGTCTCGCGTTCTTTCTTTCGATTGCCAGTTTCCGGTTGGCCTCTATCCTGGCTTTTATTTCGTCACTCATCTCGGAATGCTTCGCAGTGCCTAAAACATTGCCACCAGGAGCTGGGACTGTATCAGGTGTTATTCCCTCCTGATCGGTGACTCGTCTCTGCTTCTCTATCTGCTCGGCAATGAGTTTGTCGAACTCATCAGCGGGTGCTTCTTCAGGAGCCGGCTGTTCGCTCGTTTCATTCGCAGCTTCATCGTCTGGATCAATGGTGTCCACATGCGGCGTCTCCATGCCCAGTCTGTATTTCTTCAAAAACACCTGCACGTTCTTCTTAGTACCAAGAGTTTCCATTTTTTCTAGAAAATCGTCAAACTGGTACTTGGGAAAGAGCCTATGAGCCCAGTGTTCCAATCTCTTCATGACCTTGTCAAGATCGCTCTTCTCGTGTCCCTTTCCTCGAAATTTAAAACCCTCAAAATACTTCTCGATTGTTTGCACACCCTTCGGGCCTTGGATCCGTTCGGCATTCAATTTTGGCTGAGGATTCCTAACGACTCGTTTCTTCGAAGTTGATGGATCGATTCTTCTCGCCGTCGATTCACCTCCGTTCTCGGGATTCTGATCCGTGCGATCTTCTTCGGCCTCATCCGATCGAAAACCACCATCGTCGTCCGAATCTCGATCATTCCTATTCGCGCCATGATCGAGTTCGTTTTCCTCATCGGAAAACTCGAGCGAAGCCATTGCGATAGCGCAATAGTTTTTTTTTTCTTTATTAAATTCTAAATCGACTGTCCCGACAATTTATGGCGGTGGTAACAATTGCGCGTCGGCGATGTTTTTTTTTCCGACTTCGATGTGGCGAGAATATATAACCTCTCTCTGGGACGTGGAGCGTATTATTATCCTGTCTAGAATTCGCTGGTTTCCTCTTCGAGATCGACAGACTCTTCCTCCTCTTCTTTGTTGTCCCTGTATCTGTCGAATTCACCTTCCGACTTGCTCATGCGATCCAACAGAGACTCGAGCAATCTTTTGTTTAATTTGTCTGTTTGCGTTAGCTCTCTCACGCCTGGCTCCGGCCTGTATTGCTGCTGCTGTTCCTCGTTGTCGTCGTGGTTGCGTTCTTGTCCATTTTGCGGATTGTCGGATTGCAGTTTCGTCAGAGTACTGTTTCCTTGATTCATCGGCGTTCCAGGCATTGTAACTCACAGGACTTTTTTCCAAGATCGAAGAACGTACCGTTTGCGCGGCTATTTAATTGTTTCAATTCCATTCACGAGTTATATAGAAAAAAGAAACACACACAGTCATAGCTGTTCCGAGCGCTTGCGCGGACGCAGTTTTATCAAAAGGGGCGTAACTTATACGTACCGTTACACCGGCTCGTTGTCGTCAAAAGTTGGAAGAAATTAATGCTAACGAAAGAAATGACTATTAACAATTTACATAATTGGTCATTTGTATAACCGTCGCTATATCTACCAAGCCGAATGAGATATTGCATGTTTTTTTGGTAGGTCCATAAATTTACAATTCGTTATTTATTTTTACTACCAAGCCGCGCTCGCATAATTACAGCTCACTGCTTTACGAATAAGCCACTGTCCACAATCTAGTAAAGCGGCAAAGGGCGTTCGCAGTTTTTCTTGTATATAGCCTTACAACTATATATACTTATTTAGGAGGAATTTTATCATAAATCCGGAAACATTGTAGCTGCGAAATACCAAACGTAAATCTCTTTAACATGTCCAACTGCACACATACGATAATAAATCGTAGCACACAAGCCCCATTTCGATATCGTCCGACAACTGTAAAAATCATACAATTTCGACTACCGGCCAGTATCAATAGAGCTATCGATATGCATGGTGAGATCGAAGTCGTAAATTCTCCTTGACATTGACGATTGTGACGTCATTTCCATTGAACATTGGACACCAACGATATAATATTCTCTCCCCCTTCCACTGTTGTGTTGTGTACATGACGTCTTGATTTTCCTCCATCCAGTAAAGAGAATATATCTACGTGGGAGAAGAGTGTCGGAGACTTGAGCGTCGACCGGGTGGCGTGATTCGAGCCGGCGCTACAGCACCGCGACAAAGTAAGTAAACTCGTGGTACAGTTCTCTGAGGCTTAGTGGCGAAGGAACGTTTGTTCGGGCAGGACATTCCTCACGGTATCCGTCGGCCCGTTATATTCGTGGCGCGCGTGAGTGTTGTCTCTCTCTTCTTCTGCAACCACGATACACCTACAAATATCTCGCAAAATACTCGATTTTTATATTTAAAAAAAACGTACGCATTATTCGTCTCGTCAGTAAACTTTTTGAGTTTGAAACATTCATTGTGCGTGTCGGGTAACAAACCATTCGGTAACTGGAACATAACAACTGTTCTAGAACTCATACGATACCGTAGAAAATTTACCAATCACAAGACACGGTGAACGAGCGTATTCCGATACGGCAAGAATCACCATCCGAAAACAGCTTGGACAAATATCCTCCAAGAAACTTTCTTGCTGCCCACACTGTGCGATATTTGACTCGAGGTAAATTATTCTCATCTTTATTTCCTTAGTATCTTTTGTCGTGCCGCAGAAGTTTCCATATCCGTCGGGCATGCGCAAACTCACGATATCCATTGGTCGAGCAGGACTTGGAAATCTCTGTTAATCTCAAGAAATAAAAAAAGTGTCGACACCAATAAGTCCAAGAAAATCACTGACAAAATAGTCGGAAATAAAACTAGAGTTCCGAGCAATACATTCCGAGGTTCAATTAATAAATGACGGTGAAGAAATAATTATTCTGTCAGGGAAATCGAGAAAATTTCAGGGACTTTCTTTCCGAACAGCTATTCAGTTGCGAGCCATGTGAAAGCAACGCGCAGCTGCAGAAAAAAAATCGCACATCAGTTACACGTGCCAGTGAGTTTTAAAGAGTATCTAAAAATGTTATGACAACTCGTTCGTTCTGTTTCTCGCTCGATAAGACTTAAAACAGCGGACACACAGCGAGCGAGGCGAGTTTCACAGAAAACCTGTTGTCTCGAGTATGTAAATAAAAAAAAAAACCCCGAATATATGACACGTGCGAAACTGCCTCATATCCGCTTTAGCATTTAGCGACCAAGTGTATCCGGGTTCGTTTTACGTTAGGCCGTGAAGTTTAATGTGGAACGGCATGGGTGCTTCTGCGGTCTGAGCTTCACGGCCCGACGCTGTGTGTATTGTGCACGGAACGCTTATCTGCCACACTAATACCATGCGAGCACGATGCCGGTGTTGGTACAGCTGAAAAAGAACCACGTGGTCCGACACCTGCCGACGTGGATCTCCCACGGCCATTCTGTGCATGTATCGAACTAACTCAAACCGCCCAATAGACGGACACGGCTCACGTGCTGGAAAGACCGAAATACGATTTTTCATAGACGTGCAAGGACTGCGACTCGTACGCCAGGCGTTCGGCCGCTGACATTTTTATCTCGCTGGACGACGCTTCTCGAATTTTTTTTCGGCGAGTTTATTCGCACGCTCGTTCATAATCTTTTTTTTAAATTAATATTATACAATTGTCCAAGGTATTCCAAACGTTGTCGACAACGAGCGTGTTCCTTGTATCACCGATGAAAACATCCGGTTTACATAATAAACCTCGGCTAACCCGTAATTTCGAACATAACCTCTCGACGTCAGACGCGGCAATTAAAAACGAAACATTTTCAGATGCACGAGAGGGGATTCTGTGACTCTGGGATTTTCACGAAACGAGTCGTACGTCTTATTATCGCATTATTGTCGTTACGTATGTGCAACTGAACGTTATAGTCGCAGGTTGGAATATAAAGTAAAAGAATTTAAAGGCTAAGGCCGTCCACTATATGATTTTATTTTTTGGCTGATTCACCCAATAGGGGAAATCGAGTAGCGTTCATTGGCTGATGTCGAAGAGGCAGAACCGTGGACTCGGTGTTCGTCAACGATTAGTCCACACGAGTTTAGGAATCTCGTTGTCCGGTAATAGCGATTAACTTATGGAATTCGCCAGTTTGAGAAAAACATCACGCGTTCGGTCAGTCGAGCGATCCGACACCGACCTTTCGCTCTTTCACATCGGTGTTACACAATTACCGAAAGCAGTGGGGATGGCTCGACAAAAATTATAATTAAAATAATTGAGCTTGACTTTGCTCATGCGATAATTCATGCAATTTCGACACGAAATAATAATTCATACTCTTTCGATACTAAATAAATAATTTATATAAATATGAATTTTTAAACGTATTGAATGATGCATATATATTTTTCTTTACATTGAAAGCAACGACTGGTAGTGAGAACCAGAGATTTATTGAAAATACTCAAATTCATGGTCGGTACGTGTATTAATAATTAGAATATAATTAGAACCATCGAAAGATCCAGTTGTGATAAGTTTGCTGTCCTGTCCGACTGCTCGTCAATATGAAAATTAAAATATTTGCTACGCCGGGTAGACAATGTATACATATTTGCACAGTTAACGTTGCCTGTTGCAGTGAATCAATCATAAAAAGAATTATTGAATGTAAACTAATACACAGTAAATCAATCATAAAAAGAGTTATTGAATGTAAATTAATTTGCAATCGGTACATTTATAGAATGCCGGAAACAATTTGTCAAATACAATCGAGGGACTCCTCAGCTAACAGCGATGAATTCATGAAAGATTTATTGGAAGACATCATGAATTCGCTTTTGGAATTTGTCTGATGTAATATACAATGTAAATATCCACCGTCCTGAGTGGATAATTTATACGTTTTTGAAGCTGACAATAAGACAGAGAATCCATCATGCGTTAATTGAAAATAATCGAATTGGTGGTTAATTGGTGATGTATCGATTCGTGGAAGTTATTTCAAAAGTCTGGCTTTCGACAATGCAAACAATTTTTTGACACTCAATCATCGGTTGATAAATTAATTGCAATAAAAGTAGCGAATGAAATACATAAAAAATTTACCAAACGTAAGCTAATTCCTGTAAATTTTATTTACAATTATAACCGTCGGACAATATTTTACCGATGCGTTTGATGTTAACTGCGGCACAATTTCCCCGCTTCTGACAATGTACATGAAAATTAATGAGATTCATCACGCTATAATTTAAAAAAAAGTCGACCATTCAACATATCCGGCTGTTGAGGTGGGAGCGAATTGATTATTTTATTAAGCTAATTTTTTTCTTTTTTTTATCTCTGATTAATTTCACGATAAAAAACTTAATTCGATTTTGCACTCAAAGTGCTATCAGCCTTGTTATCGACGCCACTCATAATGCATCGAAGATCTGATCTAAGAACCTAATTGTTCTTTTAATATATATATATATTTTTTAAACGAATTTTATTTTTTTCTCGATAAATAAATCAAAATTTTTTTTCGCTTATCGAACGGTGAACAATTTTCCCAGAGGGATTAATACTTTTTTACGGTTTCGATAATGGCGCGGTTTGTCCCACTGACACCGTTATCGTCGCTGCTCAGTCGAGCCAACTCTCGCTCTATCCGCTACGTGAACTTTTTACGGTTCCGCTCGTCCCGTACAGGTTAACTCCGGATGTGTCCGTATACGCGGGACGATAGCCGAGTCACATTGGTCCTGGCGCGAAGTTCGCACAAAGTGTTTTTTGTAACACGTCCGATTAAAGCCGCTTTTCACCAGAGGAAGCACAAAAAAATACTGCGACTTTTTTTTAATACGTTAATTTCTAATCTGGAGCTGTAGCTATTTATTTGAAAAAAAAAAAAAAAAATTAAACTGTAAACTATATTATGTAGTAGTAATTTAGTAATTTTTTTTTATTTTAAATATCGTCTGAGATACTTCTGTACGCCATCAGTTCTTGGATTAATCGCTATAATATTTAACACAGCTTCGCTGTTCCCTTATACCACTTTTCGCGAATTTGAACAATGTTCCACTGTACATAGATTCTTCCACTGAACGATTCTGTTCTGTTACGTATGCAAATTAATTACACGCCATTTTCCGGTACTCAATAGCGAGTCAAGTCTCGAGAGATTCATGCGGAATAATTATACATCGGGTTTCGAACGAGAGTCAAAGCGAACGACAGAAAAAAAAATAATAACATCGCTTTTTTTTTTTCAAAAAAAAAAAAAACAAACTAAGAACAGTTCCGTGACATTGAAATACCCTTCAAAAATCTGAATACAGTTAAATCGACAGTCACCGTCCGTCCGAGCCTATTCCACTGTTATTAAATGTCGTGTAACGAGTCCGTATACAAATACTCGTCGACATTGCACAACGATAGTCGTACTTTTGTTTCGACAGCCTTTGTGGATTGGTCCGACTGATAAATCCTGAAGCTCTATGTGCGTCCCGGAAGCAAGACTCGATGCATCGTGTGAATAAATGAGTTAATCCATTTTTTCGTTTGTTAAGTTATCCAACAAATTACGTGGAATAATTTTCATGTACTTCGTTTGAATAATTCTTAGGAATTCCGCCGTAACGTGGAAAAAGCCGTGCCGTGGCCCCCGAGTCGATTCAAATTTGCCGCCACTTTCAACGGTGCGATACTCACGCGATGTGCTCTATTGATTTCTCCCGGCTAGCTCGACTGCATTCGAGAGTCGGTGTGTAATGCGAACACGCGATTAAATTTGTTACGCGACTAAAAAAGGGTGCGATGGTGATCCTGGTGTACAAAGGTAAACGTGAGAAATTTATTTTCATAAGCTCGACGCAAATCGGGATTCCGTGCGGATCGAACTCGTGAGATATCGACGATTATTAAAATTCGCCCGAACGCGTCATGTGTCTTTGTCGAATTGTATTTCGTTCTATTCACCGTTCGACTGTAACGAAACCCTACGAGCGTCCGTTTAACCCGTCTCTCGTATTCCTCGTTTCTCTCAATTACATTTTTTTTTTTTTTTTCAAATTTATTTTTAAGGTTATTTTTCATTTTTAGTCTCGTCCGAGTCTTCACGCTTAACGCTAATGTCGCAGCTTCGTTGTGGTCGCCGATCCTATTAATTATCCAATCGTTCAACCAACGTTTCGATACCGTAAAAATCTTCGATTGCGATATTCATCGAAATCGCGAGTCGATTCGAGTCGGTCAAAAATTTGACGATGCTTGAATTGTTCCATCTGTGTCGACGATGCATGAGCGTCGACCGAGTCTAATTCCGCAACGCGACATCTTATCGACAGAAATAATAAGACTGATGCACGATAACCGCTGCTATTTTTGCGTCGTTCGAGCAAACCCCGATCTCGACCAATCGTCTTCGGAAAGGTTGATACGCAGCAAGGTACGATCGCAACGGTTCTCCGTATTATTTTCGCACTCTGAGAGCAATACCGTAGTGCCCAATGACCTTCTTTGTCCTGGGGCTCGACTAACGGACGCTTCGACGAAACGCGCTTGTTATTGAACGGCGGAGCCGTCCACGTGTTGTCGACGGGGAGTGGACGACTGTCCGGTCCACACCCCCAATTCAAACGGCACGTTAAATTATCACTGAATGCCTTCTCAAAGTCTACACGAGTTTTATTCATTTATTTATTTTTTTTTTTTCTAAATATAATTTAAAAAAAATTTTCATCAAATACATGGATGGAAAAAAATTCAAAAATACTCTTGAAATAATTATTTAATTGGGACTAATCTCGTTGTCGACGGGGTGTGAACCACTCTCCGGTCCACACCCCCAATTTAAACGGCACATTAAATTATCACTGAATGCCTTCTCAAAGTCCACACGAGTTTTATTCATTTATTTATTTATTTATTTTTTCTAAATATAACTTTTAAAAAAATTTCATCAAATACATGGATGGAAAAAAATTCAAAGATACTCTTGAAATAATGATTTAATTGGGACAAACTTCAGAGTCCAAAGTTTTTGTTTTGAAATGATATTTATTTACTTCTGGGCACCTTGTGTGTCGTCCGAGTCCTATCGTAGGCTCTTTCGCGACCACGATTCTTATACTTTCACTATAATCCGCCTATCTCAATCGGAGATCTTGGAAATGTGTTTGAGGACCGGTCGATTTTTCGTCACTCTTATCCCAACCATATTGAACCCGGGTATGCTAACTAAGTTCTGAAATGTATAATTAATTGTTCGATTGACGTAATTTTATTGCGTATCGACTTGAACGGATCTAGTCGGACTGAACTTTGAACAGGGAGATCAGAAGACTCCGTGACTTTTCTCTTATCGCTGTCGAGTCTCGACACAACGCTCTTTCCATCCCGGTGACTCGCCGATTAATTTTTTTTTTTTTTTTAATTACGATAATAATTTTATATAAATTTTTTTTAGGGAGACAACCAGAGCCCTAGTAATGGAAGGATTGAAGAATAGCTAATCGAAGAAAGTCCATTAATGGAGGTTTAATGGATGAGTCTTGCCTTGTCTTGAACCGAGATAAAAGTCGACGTCATTAAGTCAGTTAATCAGTTCCGAAGTGGCCGCAACGTAATTGATTCGTTACCGAGTAAACGAATGATAATTGATACGTTGATATTATCGGAGAGTTCGGACAATTTTTCGCATTGTTCCATTAAGCATTATCGACGGACGATCAGTTACCGATCGAGTGGCCGATAACGATAAGACGGCAATTATTTGGCGCCACGATATTAAATATCGTTTCGAAACGCTCAAATCGAGGTGAAATTTAAAAGAACTCCTTGAGATTATGTTGCGAAGGAATAGCAACTTGCGTTCGGTCAAATCGGAATTTAAAGAGCAATAAAGTTTTTCTGTCTCGCCGGTATCTCCATTAGGTTATCGCGTACCCACCTGCAGTGCCTAATGTGCATCATTATGCATATGCATGCATATCAGGCGGCCCATGCGCGTGTTCGACCAGCGCTGGGGCTATCGGTTTGAAGAAGATAAATGTCAAGTTTATATATATATAAATAATTTATTTTCTGCACATTGGTTTTTAGAATATAAAATATTATGTAATATCGGTACAGAATCGTTGCATAATGTTTTTTGATAGACTATGAATAAATAAACAATCAGCCGTTATGAACTTTGGAGTCGAAAGGCCTGCGGTCATATTTCGAAATGAAAAAAAAATGATAGAAAAAAACATGGAAAAAAAAGCAGAATATGCACGTATTCCGGGACGCAAAAAGTAATAATAATTTATTCGAGAATGTTTATTCTTGGGTCTAAGCACGGCGAAGCAATGCCTCGGCACTTCAGGAAGCCGCCGAGGCTACAGCGTTTATGACGAAACACTTGGGTGATATTTACTTTTTTTTTTTTGAATGCTGTGCTATTCAATCTGTGATAAATTAATTGTACTTCGGGAAGCCCCAGATCGCGAGAATAATCGCGGACAGAGATGCACCGTGACTAATTTTTTACAAGAGTCGATAAAAAATAATGACTGGTTTTTTTCATTCCGGAACGTTTTTCTTCTTCCATTATAGTCAATTTTGTTCGAGGTAAAACATGATTGAAATTTCTCTCCGTCATACGCAATAATTCGTATTTTTATTTTCTATAAAAAAATTCATTAATAAAACAATGTCATTAAGTGTAATTTTTTTTTGTGTACAACCACCGATATTTTACAGCAATATTCGAAGCCGATCATTCGATTCTCAAGTCTCCTAAACCAAAGTCTCTGAGCGAAACTGGCAAGGAAAAAAAAATCATAATTGTATGTGACCTAAAACTTTCGCGTAAAAATATATTTTTTGTATACAAGATATGCACTATCAATACGTTCGTTCGGAACTTTCGCGCGGCGAATTTATCTCTAGCTCAATAAGATATTTATTTTTTCTCGATTATTCACACCCTCATTTTATTTTGTTTAATTATATTATTTTGTTTCATCCGAAGATTTTTTATTTCGTCATCGACGTTCAATTATCGACATTAAACTGATTAATCATAATTGTTATTGTCTCACCTTTTTATTTTCAATTTATTTCAGATAACATGTCCGGTGTGCAGTCTCATCTGTCGAACGGACTACTAAACGGGTTCGGTCGGGAAAGTAAGGTCAGTATTTCATTAACCGTACCGCTTACTTTGTATTTTAACGTTAATTTCAATTTGTCAATGGAATGTACAATTTTTTTTTTTAGGTCGCTCCGTCCGACGTGCTACCAAAATATGCAATGCCGAGTGAAACGGGCCTTGACGGTACGCATAATTCTACCGAGTAAACGCGGTCGAGCGCTCCAGTTCACTGAATAATTCGCCTACTTTTCACTCTATTTTTACTTGAATTTAACGAAACTCCGCTAGATTTTAGTAATGCTCTGCCTTCACAGTTGATCTCATACACTATTTTCCAAATTTTACGGTATTTGTATTTAATTAATGAAATGTTATTATCACCGCAGGTCCGGATCAGGTTTTACCGACCGATGTCGACATAACTACGGAAGCGAACGGGAGGGTACGAATAAAATATGATAAGAGCGACACGAAACAGGAAGTGATATCGGTGCCGGGTCTTTTGATGAGAGCGGCCAAGAAACATCCCGATCAAGTGGCTCTCGTATCGAGACCGGGTGTGGACGGAAGCCGTAAGACGTGGACTTACAAGTAAGTATAGTATTGAAGTGGGTGTACGTTCTTTAGATGTTTTACGTTTTTGCATCTAAATTACTCCGAAAGCTAACCGATAACTCTCGTTGGGACTTAGGGAATACGAAGCGGAGGTGAGGATAGTAGCGAGAGCTTTTCTGAAGCTGGGCCTCGAGCGTTACAGCAGCGTTGGCATTCTCGGATTCAACAGTCCGCAATGGTTCATCGCGGATATTGCGTCGATATACGCTGGGTAAGATATCGAAGTTTCATTAAAAATTATTAAATTAAGTTATGTTGGCTTGCGTACTCTGTGCGCCGACATTATCACAGTTAGTATCGGTGAATATACATGAGTATCCGTATGCAAACTGTGAATTTTGTGTGTATCTATGACATTATCGGTGGGAATGTCCGATCGTCATGAATTTTTACTAATTTGTAGACAACGGTTCTCTCGACTCACATGCTTCACACGCTTGCTGTATCTGTATGAATATCTGTACATATATTTGGGAGTATTTGCGTGCGTACTTTGAATGTCGGCGTGACTGTTCAATTTACATGAATTTTATTATCATGCAGATTTGATTGTTTCGTTTTAAATAAAATTTAATTGCCTTTTTGAGTTCTTGGGTGTTTCATTTATATCGGTTTATTGATAGGCATGATGCATTTTATTACAGTGGTTTCGCCGCTGGAATCTACACAACGAATTCTGTGGAGGCGTGCCAGTACTGTGCCGAAAGCAGCAGAGCCAACATAATCGTCGTCGAAGATGCGAAACAGTTGGAAAAGATTTTGGCGATAAAGCACAAACTGCCCCAGTTAAAGGCTATCATTCAATACGATGGAATAGTAAAAGAAAAAAATGTGTATAGCGTGAGTTGCTATTATTTTTTAAAGATTTTTTCAAGAGCTTGCGAAACACTGCTTTTTAGATATTTGAAATAGACATTTTTTTACGGGTCTCGTTACCGGCCACGATATTTTAAAGTTCTCAAAGGAACTCATATTACAATTTTTCTTAATCACTCGCCACAGTGGAACGACATCCTGAACATCGGCAAAGGCGAGTCCGACGACAAACTCGACGCGGTGCTGAAGACAATAGGAGTCAACGAATGCTGTACTTTAGTCTACACCGTAAGTCGCAACATTCGCTGTATTAATTGACAGTGCACAATAACGGTAATTATTATATTAATGTTACCTTGCAGTCGGGAACCGTTGGAAAGCCGAAAGCAGTTATGCTGAGTCACGACAATTTGGTGCACGATGCCTATGGGATATTCGAGGCTGTTAAGTTTGTTGAAAGACAGGAGATAATCGTCAGTTTTCTGCCCTTGTCTCATGTCGCCGCCCAGGTAATATGTCTTCACGATCCGTATTCGATAGATTGATTTTGATAAATGTTTACCCTATAACTCATTTATAATTTTTTTTTTTACCTTCTAACTCATGACTGGGCTAGGTATATACTCTATGCCTTTTTTCCTACGTACAAACGAAAATTGGTAAAAAAAGGAAAGGGCGCAAAGTCTGAGTATCGTCTAAGCTTAATTTTCACCCGGGACATGAGTTCTAAGATTGAAAAAGTAACCCTGCATTTACGTGACATAAGAATATAATTAAAAAACGTTATTTCTCACGTTCGCAGGTAGTCGATATATTTACATCGATGTCAGCAGCAGCGACGGTTTACTTTGCGGATAAGAACGCGTTGAAGGGAAGTCTGGTGGATACCCTCGTCGTCGCGAGGCCTACGGCATTCTTGGGAGTGCCGCGTGTCTGGGAAAAAATATACGAGAAGATGATGGTGGTTGCAAGAAACAACGGTCCGATAAAAACGTGGATAGCTACGTGGGCGAAGGCGCAAGGACTCCAGTACAACATGAACAAGATGAACGGCACGGATTATAAGCACTGGGGTTACCTCATAGCAAAATGGCTCGTGTTCAACAAAATCAAAGCAGTCCTCGGACTCGACCGGTGTAAAATTTTCGTCACCGCCGCAGCACCTCTCAGTGTCGAAATAAAGCGATATTTTATGAGTCTTGATATGCCAATAATGGAGGCCTATGGCATGTCCGAGTGTGCCGGGGCCCATACACTCAGCGTTAACGATAAATACAAATTAGGAAGCGTTGGTCCAGTTTTGCGAGGTTTTCTGACGAAACTGGACAATCCTGATGGCACCGGTGAGGGAGAAATTTGCATGGGTGGACGACACGTTTTTATGGGCTATCTGAACGCTCTGAATAAAACGAAAGAGGCGAAGGACGACAATGGATGGTTGCACAGCGGCGACCTCGGCAGATTAGATGGCGATGGTTTCCTCTACGTAACGGGTAATTCATTCAGTTTGATAATAGTAGTTTGGAATCTAGCATTAAAATAGCCGTCCCAAGTGGAAAGATCTAGCGCATAATGCTATTTATCGCGAACGATTTATTCACCGCTGTCGATATATCTGAGACTAAAATCGTATGTCTGAGGCCGACATCTAGCGGGGCGCGATGAAGACCCAAAGTCAAAAATCGAATTGGCGATCAACGGATAACAAAGGAGGAGAAAAAAGCAGAGTAAAGCAGAACGAAACCCTTGGAAGCTCGATTTAACAATAATACCAATTAATTCCGATAGTAATCCGACTATGTTCGTCAGAATCTAACGCTGAATCAGTGATGTTTAAGCGCATTTAAAATTCCGCGATCGATAATGAAAATGGTAATGCTATTTTTTCAACTGAAATTCTAAGGCCCAAAGGAAACAGCGGGTAAGAATGGAGCTGGTAGACGCAGTGGTATTTTACTTTTGTGAGACAACAAAGTTTTACGTATAAAAAAAAAAGCGTTACAATTTTTGTTACCGACAGGGTTCGTGATGTGCGGGAAGCTGTTTCGCATCACCTTAATACAAATCTTTTCATTTAAAGGGCGAATAAAGGAACTGGTGATAACAGCCGGTGGTGAGAATATTCCACCAGTTCAGGTCGAACAGAAGTTACTGTCCGAATGTCCAGCACTAAGCAACGCTATGTTGATCGGTGATATGAAGAAATACCTAACGATACTAGTCACGCTGAAGGTAAAAGATGTTTATTTAAGAACCCACGAGGTAACAATAAATCGGATTGGGATTTGGATAATGCGATTTATGTTTGTATTTAAATTTATTTTTATTTTCCAAGACGGACATGGATCCAGACACCGGCGAACCCCTCGACACCCTCACAGCTCCAACGAGGTCATGGGCAAAGTCTATCGGATCTAAAGCGACGACCGTGACGGAAGTTCTGAGCACTCGCGATCCTGCTGTAAGTACACGCATTTTCGACTACATGGCACGAAAATGCGCCCGTTCCCATGTAGCATAGAATATTGTTTTCTTACTCATTTAAAATATTCACACTTCTTGCGTCGCTATTACTAATTTTTCCGATATTAAATCGTCTATAAAAATTGCTGATATTATTTCTCAATAATATTTCAGATATATAAGGAGATCGAGGCGGCACTGAAGAGAACGAACGAGAGCGCCACCAGTAACGCTCAAAAGTTACAAAAATTTCGAATCCTGCCAAACGATTTCTCAGTACCTACCGGCGAACTAGGACCGACGCTTAAAATCAGAAGAAACATAATCGCGAACAAGTATAGGGACATCATCGAGGGCATGTACAAGGAATAAAGGTTCAGTGTTGCGTGGGCACGGGAGTGAAACAAAGTTATGAATGTAGAAAATGATTGAGAGCGCGTGTGCACGGACGACATAGACAGGTACCGATGAACACATGAGTGATCAATAATGTCGGAGGTGAAGAGTCCATATTCCTCGTGTACCTGCTTTAAAGACTGGCTATAATCAACGACTCAGACTAATTCGATTGTCTCGGGTCGAGGGCGGGGTGGTCGACGATTACGCTGAATTATATGTGATATTAATATGAAACAAAATTTTGTATTACACGATTGAATTGACATCTTGTTTGTCCTGCTTAGAAGAGCCACGCTATTAGTTTACTACAATCAATGTTCAATTATTTCAAATATTTGCAAATCTATTGTGGTTCCATCAATAACGTTTGTTTGAAGAATGTTTTGTAGGGAATTCTAATTTTTCCGAGGTAGTAGAAATAATTGCAAAATTATTTCCTGACACTATAACGGTTATTCGGTTCGACCTTCAAAGCAAAGTGCTCTATTGAGCATCAATTATTATAGATGCATAATATATTCTATCATTAGGTTAGTTTAATATTCGATGATGCTACAGTGATTTACAATACTGGCTATTATTTGCAATTTAATTGTTCTCGATTAAGATGGTTCAATTTGATGAAACCGTAAAGTGTATGGCTGATGCACTTTCAATACCCATTGTGGAATATATATATAAGTAGGTGTCACATTACAGCCGGGACAAAGAAACATGTACATAATTTGTATAGGTAAAAAAATGCTCCCACTTCGCTGTATTTGATAAAAGACGAGACTAGTGTTATGCCAACCAAACAGGTTAAACGGTTGTAAGAACGTTTTTATATAATGTCGAATGATTTGTTAGAAGAAAGCAGTGCTTGATCGATAATCCTAAGAAAGTGCCTTTTTGATGATTGAAACAAGGGGTAAGGGCTAACAAATAATACTAATTGTTATTAGCAAGCTAATTCGATCACTAGGATTACTGAAAGATATTTACATCAATGAGAAAAACACCAATGTCGCGTGTATATTACCACTAATAACATTATATATCAATGTATATAAATATATATACTATCTTAACGAATACCAGTCACTGATATATTTGGATAATTCGTTGAGCTTGTGTCATGATTTCGTATGATTTCGTATAACTGCATCGCGAAATATTGTAATGAGTAATATGTTGAGATAACCGAGGCAGAAAAATGCAAGAGTGCTATTACGGGAAAAGTGTAAGAAATATAATCATTAAGTCAACGAAAATAAACAACAATCACCTTAATCCGGTTTTTATACTATAAAAAAAGCTATAATTCGGACTCATTGTGCTACTCGTGTTTTTACATTTCTTGCATTTCTTTTTTATCGTATAAAATTAATGGCTACATTCATGACGATTTAAAAATATTATTTTCAGGGAACATCGACTGCAACGCACAAAAATCAATTGTCACTCGGCGATTGACGCAATCGAATATTTTTGTCGTATACGTAATAGATCTGCCGGGACTGAACTTTAGTTAGGAATCGCGCGACTGCTACTGCGACATTATCGGCTATCAGTGGCTGTTCATCGCTGAGCATTTGATTTCATGTACCAAATATCGTAGAATGTAGTAAACGAGAAGACTGTGAAACCAGACTGTCTTTTTCCCTATACAACAAACTAAGTAACCGCATTGCGTCAACAAACTCAAATCAGCGTCAATGAAACGAAAGTGTAAAATGGCGGAGATAAAAGATCGCTCTACGGCGTAACGTAAGATCGAGACCAACTCATCTTCGAATATTGGACTTGTATATTTTATATTTATTCCTAGTTTAAACATTATTTTTCTTTATCCACGCACGCTATGAGAAAGGTGTCTAATGATTGGTATAAAAAATAATGTTCAAAAACGTTCTCAGTACATGAATCCTTAACCTAAAAAGTAATTCGTCGTCGTTTACAGCAGACATAAATTTTTTTGTCGACCCTCGGGATCCACAGATAACAAATAGACTGAACCAAATACGGAAATAAAAAATAAGCTGAACTTGAAGATTTTCTGGTGAAGCTACTGCAGAAGTCGACGACATTCGTACTCGGTCTAATATTGTCGATAATAAAGAATATTATTTAAATGTATTTTCTCCTTATCGCCAATTCAGCGACGCTCTTATTACCGGATATCGCTGAATAGTAAATGCGGTCTGCTTTCAACAACTTTTTTTAAGAGCCAAACGTTCACGATTTTTGTACAGGTTATCAAACAAAAATTGAGAATGATACATATTTCGTTCTAGTTCTAAAATTAACTCTGTATTACAGTGTACGCGAGAACGATAAAATATCAAGGCTCGCAAGGTAACACAGCAGTCATTAATGCGCCGTGCGGTCGGATCCGACCGTCCCATCAATAATGAACTGTACCGTAGGTTGTACAGGTTCAAAGATCGTCCGATTTGAATTTTCACGTTTCAATCTATTCAATTCGCTGTTTATTGTGTGACGTGCTTAACCGGTGTCCTACTACGTCAGGATTTCAGAGATGGATACTTCCGGTCTGTTGCCGACTCTCTCCATCTTTATTATCATTATTATTATTATTATTATTATTCATTAGCTGTAAGGTTCCAAGGTCATTGTCCCTTGAAAGCCAGCGCAAGATACAAATTCAGACAAAGTGACAATAAAACATATAAATAAACATATGCAACGCGCATGTGTAAGATTTTAGCGGGACTAAATACGAATACAATACACGTCCGTGCTTCTCCCAACCGAATAATTCCGAGTGACCGCGTTTTTCCCGGAAATGATCGGGTGAGTCCGATCCGACAAATTCTGCGTATGAAATCGTCGCTGCTGTTGGATAGAAATAGCCGGCGGATCCTCGGGCACACATTGAGGTATCCAACTTACTGTATAAGCAAATATAAATACGAAATTGATTCTTCGACCCCCTCTCGACTCGTCGAGCTTCTTTCTGTCCACTCATCGATTTTTATTCATCAGCTGATAATTTGCACCGTTGCAATCGTTCTTCGCATTTCTCTACCGTATTTCCCCCCTCCCCTTCCTTCTGCCGCACGCTGACAGTGTCTTGCTACACGCCGAAACGGACTCTTAAGTCCACTCGCTCGAGCGAGTAAAGTCAGTCTTCCGAATCTATTGTAACGGTAACTTGTCGCAGACGCGTTTTTTTTCTTACCAACTTAACGCGGCTCGCTTCTCACTGGATTGCTCAATCATTAGGTACAACTTAACGGAAATGAAAAATAAATTTTCGTGGTAGGAAAAAATACACAAGAATTGCAATATGGGAACTAAGTTACCGACATACTTTAATTTGACGGAGTAAAAGTTGTAATAGCAGCGTCTGATAAATAACGGTAACCATTGGGTTCCAGAAGTTTTTTTTTTGTAGGGTTGACAAGTGTTATGCATAAGTTGTATCCGCTCGATTATACAGGGATTTACATTTTATCCTCGTCTTTAGGTAGCCATGCCCGGCGATTCATCGACATACATGACTCCGAGTGAGACGGGTCTCGACGGTGAGTTTAAATTCTGCCTAATAATCGACGGGGCGCGTTGATCGAAGTCGCGCGATGGCGACCATCTTATCGAATGTTCAGCGAGCGTTCTGAATGCAGACGGCTCATTTTCATTTCGAATAGCCGCTCTCAGAATCCACATGTAGGTCAGATTTTGCAATCCGTCAACGTTCAAAGATATCGCCATTATCGAACATAAGTTAATTACAAAGTACAGTCGAATGTCAATGAATTCCCGTAGTTACGGTGACTTATGGATAAAGTAACGGTTGTAGAAGTAGCAAATGTGTAAAAAAAATTTATGGCAACGATTTGAAACATTTGAAAAACTTTCTGACTTCTTCCGAGCGAACAATTTTTTTTACCTGAAAAAATATTCGGAATAAACAATAAAAAAAAAATTTTCATAGAAGTAAGAATTTCCTTTGAACGACTCGTGTCAGCCAGGCGCATGCGCGGTGTTCCATTCGTAAATATCGTTAATAAAGGTTGTTTGCAATATATCTTTTTATGCAATGAAATTTAATATATTTCGTGACTCGTCGATGGCTCAGGTCCGGATCAAGTTCTACAATCGGATTGCGATGCAACGTCAGAGCCGGACGGAAGAGTCCGAATAAAGTGCAGAGAAACCGATCTGTATCACGAGGCAGTATCAGTACCTGGTCTTCTTGCGAGATCAGCAAAAAATTTCAGCGATAGACTTGCTCTGGTGGCGTGTCCAGGACCGAACGGAAAACGAAAGACATGGACTTACAAGTGTGTATAACACTCGCTCGTTACGGCTACTTGATTTTTTTTTTTCATAACAAACAACTCTTAACCTCCAGGGAATACGACGCAGAGGTGAGGATCGTGGCGAAAGCATTTCTGAAGTTGGGCCTCGAGCGCCATCACGGCGTGGCCATTCTTGGATTCAACACTCCGCAATGGTTCATAACCTTATTGGCAGGGATACACGCCGGGTAAAATAACGACATCCGACATTTTCTTTCATAAATAACACATTTCACGGCGTAAATGAGAAATAAAATGTTCATAATCTCATGAAAGTTGAACGTTGAAATTTTTCTATAATTTCGTTCTAAAGAAACACACATATATATATATTTTTTTATTCGTCGACTAATATATGTGCGATCGACAGGGGTTTTGCTGCTGGAATTTATACGACCAATTCCGCTGAGGCGTGCTATCATTGCGCCGAGAGTAGCAGAGCCAATATAATCGTGGTCGACGATGAAAAGCAATTGGCGAAAATATTGAAGATCAAGCATAGATTGCCAAATTTGAAGGCGATAATACAATACGAAGGAATCCCGACGGAAAAAAATGTTTTGAGTGTAAGTTTATGCGATTTGCGAAACCTTGGGCGACTGGTTAAATTCTTTAAGAACCTGCGAAATTCCGTGATTGATAAAAAAACGGTGATGTTATCTTTATTAAAAAGTGCTCTAACTTTAGAGTTAGTTCGATAGAAGCCGACTATAGAATTCACGATGCGGACATAAATGTCTGCATTGCGCCGGTAGGTCGGACTCTCCGTCAGTTTTCTACTTGGATAGACGTAATAGCATTCAATTTTCCACATGCAATACAGTTCCAGCACACCCGAAAAAAATAGCATTGCCGTTTTCTGTACCGACCAGGTGCGGATCGATCAGTAGAGGTGTTTCGAATAACAATAACCGTTTGCGACAGTGGGACGATGTGCTGGAGATCGGGAGAGCAGAGTCGGAGGACCGGCTCACCGCGGTGCTCAAGAGGTTAGGAATCAACGAGTGCTGCGTACTAGTCTACACGGTAGGTTCGATACTCGTACCACAGGTCGGTAAAACAGATTGAACGAATGATATTGTGATGGTAAAATTTAATTTTTCTTTGCAGTCAGGAACTGTTGGAATGCCAAAAGCAGTGATGTTGAGCCACGATAATGTGGTGTGCAATAGCAACTCTATCAACGTGTCGGGAAGATTTGTCGTGGCGGACGAGTCCCTTGTTACTTACTTGCCTTTGTCTCACGTTGCGGCGCAGGTAAAAAAATATCTTCAAGCCATCGATGACTGAGCGATCATACATGTTACACCGGATCATTGAAACGATTGCAAAAGTCGTTTATGTACTGTTCTAGGTCGTCGATGTTTTTGGAACCATGACTATGGGTGCGACGGTGTACTTCGCTGATAAAAATGCACTTAAGGGTACTCTTATAGATACTCTTCTTGCGGTGAGGCCCACACAAATAGTCTGTGTGCCTCGAGTCTACGAGAAAATTTACGAGAAGATGATGGCCGTGGCTAGAGCCAATGGATCAATGAAAACGTGGATTGCCACTTGGGCAAAGTCACAAGGACTACAGTACAACATCAATAAATTGAACGGGACGGATTACAAACATTGGGGCTACTTGTTAGCAAAGTTTTTAATATTCGACAAGATAAAAGCTGCCCTTGGTCTGGACAGATGTAGAAATTACTTCACCGCCGCGGCACCTCTCAGCGCCGAAATCCAGAGATACTTCTTGAGTATCGACATGCCTTTGACGGAGTGTTACGGAATGTCCGAGAGCTCCGGACCACATACCCTGAGTTCTAGAAATTATTACAAGTAAACATTCTAAACCGACAGGTTTTTTTTAATCATTTTTTTAAATCAATAGTAATTGCCCCATTTTTAATTTTCGTTGCTTGTACAGATTGGAATCGATTGGACCGGTTATGAAAGGTTGGTTAACCAGAATCGACAACGCCGATGAGTCTGGAGAGGGAGAAATTTGCATGGGAGGTCGTCACGTTTTTATGGGCTATCTAAACGATCCCGAGAAGACTAAAGAGGCGAAGGATGAGGACGGGTGGTTGCACACCGGCGACCTAGGTAGATTGGATGCCGACGGATTTCTTTCTCTGACAGGTAGGCAATTACGAATTAGGTACGCCTGTAATAACTATTACGCAACTAAAATTCTGTGTAAATCAAAATTTTTCTTTGTTAATAAAGGTCGAATAAAGGAACTGATTATAACAGCCGGTGGCGAGAATGTCTCGCCAGTTCGAATTGAACAAACGTTGTTGGCTGAATTGCCGGCACTCAGCAACGCAATGGTCATCGGCGATGCAAGGAAATTTTTGACTATACTAGTCACGCTCAAGGTAAGAAACTAACGCATACAGTAGACGACCGCGTTGCCGGGCTCTGATATTGACTTAGTGAAAATGGATGAGTCGTTGAATTAATGTTAGTTGTTTTTTTCTCAGACGGACATGGTTCCGGACACCGGAGCACCCACCGATACGCTAACGGAGCCGACAAGAGCGTGGGCCGAATCTGTTGGATCTAAATCGAAGACTGTAACGGATGTCTTACATAATCGTGATCCAGCTGTGAGTTAACGTATTCGTGGATGCAACTACTATAAGGTCAATGAAAATTATCATCCTTTTTCCCCCGTAGATTTATCGGGAGATCGAGGCTGCCCTCGAAAGAGTGAACTCCCACGCGATCAGTAACGCTCAGAAGTTGCAGAAATTTCGGATCCTGCCAAACGATTTTTCGATACCCACCGGCGAATTGGGACCTACGTTTAAACTACGAAGAAAAATTATACTGAAAAAGTATAACGATCTTATCGACGAGATGTACACGTAATGAAAGTGCAGAGTTTCAGAGATTTCGCGCGTTAACCAGATCGTAACAAGGGTTGAAACAATCGAGTAGAGGAAGTTGGTAAACTCGAATAGTAGAGACTGGACAGAATGGGCTAAACGGACTATTTCTTACAGATTCTCTTTTTCAGTACATGAAAAAAATTCGAATTTGAAATGAAAGATACGTGTTCGTTCTGCTCCACTCTTCGCTTCGAATGACACTTTTGCAAGCGCGGATTATTCCTGTATTGAAACGCGTGATGCTTTTTTTATCTTGCCGATTACCCATGTTTAATCTAACGATTGTACTTAAATAAGAAAAAAAATGTTGTTCACTCAGTCGGATCTTAAATCTGTTATAAGGCCCAAGTGAATTGTTCTTAGAAATGATGAAAGATATATCATCCCAGTGGGAATCCGATAATTATACTCGATAATTATATTCTTTATTTTAATTACATTTCTCCATCTTCCGTTATTCAAAACTAATACAAAAATAAGATCGAATTTTTATTAGCAAAGCTACTGTGAACAAGGATAAACAGAGGAAGGATGGATGATGTTATTTATTTTTCCTTTGATGACTTCGAACTGAATTATATTAGATTACTAAGGTTCATATAGATTTTATAGTATTCTGGAACTGTTTGGCTATTATTCGAGTATCGTTTATATGCATCTAGAGGCTAGACGGATACGAATTTTTGTTTTTCGTGACGTTCGATGAGCGGTCTTATAAGAAAATAGTCTTACTAAGCACATCACAGCGACTTTTCAAATGCAGATTTATTCGAACTCTATCTTATTATCTGTTTTGTTTTTTTTTTTTTTTTTTTCTTACTTTTATGCATCTTCATCGTGTGGACTGAAAATGGTTTATGCCGTTTATCACTAGCCCATTTATCGTTTCGTCGATATATGTAAATACATCGTTCATTATTTATTTTTATATATAAACGATGTGTACTATGAGGCTCCAGTGCGTTTACAAAATCCAAGACAATCGGAAGTTTATCGGTCTACCGACGCTCGGCAGTGAACATGAAAATACAACCCTCTCAACTTCCGTGCATCATATTTTCCCTACAGTAAGATTTGTATATATATATAAGTCTCACACTTTTAGAGTATGATGAGAGTTTTCTCTGCTGCATCTTTGCTGACTCGATAAAAATGACCCGGGCGGTCGTGTATGAGTGCTTCGCTACGACGAATCAAGGATTCGAACGAGCGCGAAAGTAACGAATGAAACGATTCCAGCACTCCAGACCTTTTGTGAAAAAAAAAAACTATATGATCAACGTTTCTACCAGCAGATGACGTTCGACGTTTAACTATCAACCTTCAAAAGGAAAAAATCTTAACACTAAAAAGATTTTTATGAAAAAAAAAAAAAAATCTATTTGCAGGACGAATCGAACCTCCGACGCGCTTAAGTGTCTAATCGTCTTAACCGGCGAACAAAGATCGCTGAAACTTGGTTCATTGGCGGTGGTAGACGACCGCGGCGATCTTACGAACTACTCGATGTGTTGAATTTTTGATGAATAATAGAAGTTTTTCGTTGAGGCACCGATTCCGGAGTGGGAATAGCGTCTCCGGTAGGCAGAACTCCTGTAGGCTTCGGCTTCGCCGCTGATTTTTGCTTGGCCATCTGGTAGTCACCAGAATCGAAGTATTTTTGCTAGAATCATCGCAATTCCTTTGTTAAGATCCCTCCTACCCGTTAAGCTTATGAAAGCATTACTGACGGTATTTGCGCGAGCACAAGTGAACCCACAAAAAAATACATTAAAAAAAAAGACGTTTGCATAGAACAAGAGCTATCTACTCTCAAGAATGACGTCATGTTTTTCATTATAGTTCAAAAAGAGGTCTGTACGTTCCCCAAAGGTTCCTTGTTTGCACACATTCCATATTCTCTTGCATGAAAAACAAAGTTCAACAGAAAAAATCAATTGCAAATTCAATAAGTTTGAAAAATGTCGAGGATAAATTGTTTCCGTTAAATTTCCAAGAATAGTTAGCTTAGATTATTACAAACGAGAGCAGTTTTCTATATGTGCAATCCAAAAAGAGTGACTACAAAAAAGTAAAATAAAGCTTGGCTATGCCGGCAGATTAAAAAAAATTACAATTTGATTTTCAAAAACAGAAGACTGTGTGAAACAATATATAGGTAGATCCACTATGCTCGCGGCATCGAAATACTATTCACACCACATCGAAACACTATGGTAGGGTAAAAAATATCTCTTATCAGTATTGTTCACATATGAACGAATTTATACTGTCTAAACTTGTCGTGCAGCAAAGTGAACACTCACCCCTTTGGCTAGCCTCTTCTGTAAGAAAGCTGAGTGTCCGCTGATGGGTCTGCCTCCGGCATTTGGGAATTTGGCTTTAAGTTTGGCCTCCTCCGCCTTCTCTATGTCATTGTGGGACATCTGCGAAAAAAAATATAAGATCGTCACACCACGGTCGAAATTTTTAATTGCCAACTAAAATTAACGGATTTCGGGAACATATTTGCATTCGCACGGCCCTGCGTTCCTATATTTGACGGCAAACAATGCCAAACCGGTAAGGCATCTCGAAGGCCACGAAGAATCAACAATGTTCAATAATAAACGCTGATAATAATAATACAACGAAGTCGCACGTAGGCTAATGAAAAACGATTGAGACGTTGCGAATTTAATACATACCTCCACCGTTTGAGTCGGTTCATTTGTTTGTTCGGCGCTCATTTCTGCACGTTCGAGCACGTACCGCAAAACTGGTCAAACTGCAAACGAGTGCGAGCGTATATCACCTGAAATTACGTTTACGACCGGTCAACGTCGCCAGTCACCTTTCGAACGATTCAAAATTTTCTTCGAACATCTAGCGGTTCGAACTATTGATTAACCAACCGAAATGCCACGAGTTTAAATTATTATTGAAGCAAAGCAATGCAGTGTATCGATGCTGCTTTCCGTCTCGAGCTTTCGATTATTGGGCAATTAGACCCTACTCGATAACCGAATTGAGAACGAACTGCCGCGACGCAAGACGGTCTCAAAACACGTCGGAACAGGAGTAGACGTTGTTTGAGGGGAGAGGTAGCAGCTGACAATCGGCCATTCGATAATCGATTGTTACCGCTACGGTATATTGTTGCGCTGCCTAGCGTATTATTCCGGAGGCTCACCCAAGATGGCGGGAAGCGGGACCGGCTTGGCGCCACTTGCCCTAAATTTCACAATGCCGAACGCTCTAAACGCTCGAAATCCGATGTAGCGTTTACCCAAAATTGTAATCTACCAAACGACTACAACATATAATGTTCATTCGTCTGAGCGCTCAAGATCACGAAATATGATTTTGCTGATTTGCCATAATCGGGATGGTTTAATATACCAAAACATCCATTGCTGGATTTCGGTCCATTCACCCGACGTCTTATTTGCCCGAACATCTGTTTCAGGGCCCAAAGATTGGCGGCTCGAGCGCATTGGGGAACGTTCTCTTTTTTTGAACTCGATAACGATCTCGATTAAGTTAATTTTATTCACGTTCGTGTTTGTGTACAGGTTACAGGGTGAGCTTATTCGCAAAATTTTTCGTGCGTTCCGTGCTAGAACTGACGGTCTTATACGGTCATTTGATCCGTCTTTTGACGAGGTTGCATTGGGTTGCATCACAAATAACAAGATTAAGCAGCGACTCGACCAATCAAATTGGTCTCGAAAAGTTACCGGCCGCGACGCTGATCGGTAACATGTTCTCAGACGCCCACGAAATATTATCGTTTCGAAAAATTATATTTAAAAATAGTCATTTCATATAAAACAAAAAAAAAACATCGTCCGCGGGATGGACTATTAAACAAATGAATAAGAACGGTTCAACGATTAATATTGTAACAATTAATTGTGTCCCAATTTTTCTCATGACGTGTCTAGTTGCGCGTGCGACGAGCGCACGCGCAATGCGACCTTACGTGGCATCGGGCAGGCAGCAGCACTCGCTGTCTCCTAGTCTAAGTAACATTTTTCCTCGTTTTAGTGTAAACATCTGTGCATACATCCCCCGTTTTGCTATGGTTTAACAATCCCACGCATAGAAACGTAAGTACAATAATTTTCTGAAGAATTGAAGAAAAATTATCGTCATTCAAGGATCTTGAAGCGTGTTTCTCGGTTTCGTACGTGCAAAATGGCCCAACTCGCATAGCTCTTAACAATGTGACGTTTCCACATATAATTACCAAAATCGACTCGATTCTCAACAAATCGCGAGTAACATTCGTGAAGTGAAACCTCTTCTTACTTACCTTTGAAAGATTAACAAAATTTTAACCTCGAATGTCGATAAAATATGCTCACATGTATTAACATCTCGAATGTCTTTCTCATTCACAAGAACAATTTTTTTTTTCTCTACGCCTGTAGATTAAGTTATCTCTCGAGCCTTTAGGTTTGACACGCCGTGTCATTGTACATTCTTTTACCATAGTCGTAAGACAAATTAATTTGATGCAAGGCCAACCAAATTGGAGTTTGCGGAGCAACTCCTGACAGTGTCAACAATACTTAACTGTCCTTGGCCCTTTTGCTAAAATTCCGGATCATAAAACCTGAGACAAGTTATTTCTACTCATGAGATACGGAACAGTGAGTTTGCGGATTACAATTTAACGAGAACTTTGAAACCCTGACTACCATTAACGATATGCAAGTGTTGCAAGTGATCGACACAGTTTAATATTTTTGTTATGTGACAAAAAAAAAGATTAACCTTACCACAGTTCCATAATTAACAAACTGTATAGAATACCGTTCCATTGATTTTCCAGATTTAAGGATGAATCACCAATATATGCAGCAGCAGCAGCAGCAGCCTGGCTATTACCCTGGGCCACCTTTCGAGGCATTGACCTCGAACATGCCAGAAAATTTAGCAAAGGGCCCTCCGGGAGGACCGCAGAATTATCAGACCCAGAAGCCTGTTTCAGGTCCGACGCCTTCCGGAAATTTACCACCGCCTATACAAAGTCCTTATTACAACAATAACATACATGGTAGTTATATGAATCTCGACAACAGACATTCAATCCTTTAATTATCAGAGAAAACAATATGATTGAAGAAAAAAATTATCTTCAGCAGGAAACACGCAGCTGGGTCATCCACCGAGCACTTCTCCCCATATCGCCCCACCGCCGACAAATCAAAGCAATTTGACCACTCAAATGTCAAACATGTCACTCGGAAATCAACAGCAGAGGCTGCCGTCTGTGGTGAGACATTTTTTGAATGCCTGTCAATTAACGATTTGCTGTTTCAAGTTACAAAAACATGGAATAAAAATGACTATCTCTGTTATGCAAACAGAACTTTCTACCACATTCTGGCAACAGCAATTCGATGCCAGCTTCGCTATCAAATGTAAATGCTCCGAACGGATACAACACTCCTTCCGATCATTCGCCATCCGGTGAGTAATTTGAGCAATAATCGTGCTCAACCATAGTCTAAAAGACGAAAAAAATATATATTTTCGTTCCATTTTTCAGACCCCGTGGGCCAAAACGATTCTCATGGTCCCCAAGTGGCAGGACAATTGCCTCGTCAACCACCGCCTCAACAAAGCCTCTCCTCGTCGCAGCAGGCCCCAAGCAATCCTCTCTTCGCAAGACATTCCACCGACTCGACTCCGCAAATACCGTCTCAGCAGCCACAGCAGCAGCCACAGTACCCAGGACAGCCTCCCCTGTCGGGTCAAGCAGCCTCTTCGCAGCCCGGAATGACTGTGCCGGGTCAACATAGCCATCAAGAACCGCCTCAACTCGGTCAGAGCAACAAAAGCGTTCCGTCATCTCATGCAGTGCAACCACCTATGGGATATTCATCGCCGAGTCAGCAGCGTCCCGGACCTCCGCCTCCCTTCATAGGTCAACAGAATCCCACAGGTCCACCTCCGCCAGGACAACAAAATTCGTCAGGGCCTCCTGTGCCTCCGGGACAGCCTCCGCTACCGGGCCAGCACGGCTATCCGGGTCAGCAAAATATGTCGGGACCTCCTCTGCCGGGGCTTCAACAGCCAATGCCGGGTCAACAGCACGGTTTTCCAGGACAGCAGCAGAATTTGTCGGCTCCCCCTTTACCGGGACAACAAAGTCTGGTGAGCCAGGGAAATTTGTCAGGACTGCCCGGACAAGGCGGTTATCATATAGGTGGCCCTCCACCGGCGGTTAATCAGCCTGGACAGGTCAGCGGACAACAACGTCAATACATGTCTGGACCACCTCTGCCCGGTCAAGCCATCGGTTCGCCAATGAATCGTCAGGCTCCCGGATCTTCACCAAGCTATCCGCAACCTGGATATCCACAACAGTCGTACCAGCCTGTGAGTCATTGTATTGATATATTTTTTTGAACGCGAAGAACCGTCCGTAATTTAATATCTCGTTTGAATAATGGTTCAACAATGGTTTATACCAGGATCCCTATGCCGGTCAGCGAGGACCTTATCAGGGTACGATGCCCGGAGCACCAGCCGCTGCCTATCAGCCTGGCGGGGCTCCTCAGCAAGCTCGTCGTCTGGATCCGGATCAGATGCCGAGTCCAATTCAAGTGATGCAGGACGATCAACGCAATCGTGGCGGTGTTTTTGTGACGAATCAAAAAGGGTTGGTACCGCCTCTCGTAACGACAAAGTACACGACTCAGGATCAGGGCAATGCTTCGCCGAGATTCATAAGATCGACGATGTACACGGTGCCAACGACAAACGATATGATGAAACAAACCGGTGTTCCATTTGGTCTCATCATAAGTCCGATGGCTCAGGTCGGCGAGGGAGAGTACGAACCGCCAATCGTTGATATGCGTGAAATCGGTCCGGTTCGTTGCATAAGATGCAAATCTTACATGAGCCCATTCATGCAATTCATCGATGCCGGACGAAGGTTTCAGTGTATGTTCTGCAAAGCAACGAGCGAAGTGCCGCAAGAATATTTTCAGCATCTCGATCACACCGGACAGCGAATGGATCGTTACGAGAGACCCGAACTGATGCTCGGTACTTACGAGTATACCGCGACAACGGATTACTGCAGAAACAAGGTTTTTCCAAAAGCTCCGGCGATTATTTTCCTCATAGACGTTTCGTACAACAACGTCAAGTCGGGACTGGTGAAACTTATATGCGCCGAGATGAAGAATATCATTGGTAATTTGCCAATTGACGTTGGACAAACGAGAACGAGCATGAAAGTCGGCTTTATCACATACAACAATACCGTACATTTTTACAACGTCAACGCGTGCTTGACGCAGCCTCAGATGATGATCGTCGGCGATATTCAGGATGTATTCATGCCGCTACTTGACGGATTCTTATGCGACGCCGAAGAAAGCGAGGCTGTTATTGATGCCCTCATGGCGCAGATACCAGCGATGTTCGCCGATACCAGAGAAACCGAGACGATACTCGCACCCGCGATTCAAGCTGGACTCGAAGCTCTGAAGGTTGGCGATGCTTCACCTTTTGTCAATTACACCGTTCGTTTCATAGAATTTGATAAAATACGCAAAACATTTGATGCAGGCCTCCGGTCGTCCAGGAAAATTGATGGTTTTCCACTCTTCTCTCCCGATCGCCGAAGCTCCGGGAAAACTGAAAAATCGTGATGATCGCAAAGTTCTGGGAACGGAAAAGGAAAAGACTGTTCTAGGTTGAATATTTATAATATATATTTTTTTTTATTGAAAAAAATTGAAAATTCATAATTTTTTTTTTAATATCCGTTTCAGCACCGCAAGTAAACATTTACAACAATCTCGGACAGGAATGCGTGTCCGTCGGTTGTAGTGTCGATTTATTCGTTTTTAACAATTCTTACGTTGACATCGCGACAATCGGCCAAATCTGCCGGTTGACCGGTGGTGAAATTTTCAAATATACGTACTTCCAGGTAATTAATTAATAAACTTAAATTCACACAAAGGTTTGTTAGATATGCTCTTGAAGAGGAATAAGGTCTTTTTAATAACGTATTGATTTTTGTTTAGGCTGACACGGATGGCGAAAGGCTGGTAACGGACGTGGTTAACAACATAAGCAGGCCGATAGCGTTTGATGCGGTGATGCGCGTTCGCACGTCGACGGGAGTCCGTGCAACAGATTTCTTTGGACACTTTTACATGTCCAACACAACGGATATGGAGCTCGCTAGTATCGACTGCAACAAGGCAGTCGCAATCGAGATTAAACACGATGATAAATTGACCGACGAGGAAGGGGTTTACATTCAAGCCGCTCTTCTTTATACTTCGTGTGGCGGTATCAGAAGATTGCGCATAATCAATCTCAGTCTAAGGACTTCGTCGCAGATGGCGGAACTCTACAGAGCGTGCGATCTCGATGCGGTGATAAATTTCTTCTCTAAGCAGAGTGTCGTCAAATTAATCGAATCGTCACCGAAGAACGTCAAGGACGGTTTGATCGCTAGATGTGCTACTATACTGGCGGCTTACAGAAAGCACTGCGCTACACCGTCAAGCGCCGGACAGCTGATTTTGCCGGAGTGTATGAAACTCTTGCCACTCTATGTCAATTGTTTACTGAAGAGCGATGCCATATCGGGCGGTAATTAAATACTTTTTCTTTAATCTACATTTATTTTGAATTTGAATGAAGATTTTAACAATTTCTCGTTTACACGCGCAGGTGCCGACATGACGATCGACGATCGTTCGTACGTAATGCAAGCCGTCGCGACGATGCCTCTCTACACATCTGTTATATACTTTTATCCAAGATTACTGCCACTCCACGATATCGATCCGCAAGGCACCGATCTTCCGCAACAGCTGCGTTGCTCCTTCGACAAATTTTCAGACGATGGAGCCTATCTGCTCGGTATGCTCACACACAAGACTTTACCTGTTGTTCTCTATATGACAGACCAAATTGTCTTTGACTCTTTAATATTATCAAATCCTTTATTTCCACCAGAAAATGGAATACATATGTTCCTCTGGCTGGGACTGGGTCTGTCGTCGGAATGGGTAAACCAAGTTTTCGGCGTAATGCTCGTCGACACTGATCGAACGACGCTACCCACCCTCGACACTGCACTCAACAAACGTGTCAGCGATATCGTTACACAGGTTCGAGCCGAAAGACACCACTGTATGAGGGTAAATAATCTTTTTATTTGTTTTTTCGACATTTTATAAAGAACCTGTCGACAATTTTTTTCCTTCTCAAGAAAAAATATTTTATTCCTCTTTTCATTTTATTACAGTTAACCATCATCCGTCAACGTGAGAAACTCGAAATGGTACTGCGACACTTTTTGGTCGAGGATCGAGGAAACGACAGTAGTCCGAGCTACGTCGATTTTCTCTGCCACATGCACAAAGAAATCAAGACGCTCCTCAGCCAATGAATGTCGTGAAGGAAATTATTGAGCAATATCCCTCTACCTCGCTGTCGTCGCTAATCAAAAGAAAATACATAGTATAGAAATCTCTCAAACATTTCCACGCAAAAAATAGAGAATCAACATTTGGAAAAAAAATATATATAAAAATTATCGTCGCATAAAGTTTCAATGGCAGAGCGACGATTTTTGCGAGTAGAGGGGAGGTGAAACCGCGAACGTCAGCGACTTAGAAATGAAAACTAACTGGATAACGTGGTGGAATTATGTATATGCATATATTATGTGTAGTTGTTACAGGACATTCGACGACAACAATGACGACGACGGTGACGACGACGACAACGACGACGACGACGATGATGATGAAACAATAAACAAAATAAATCATTGATGCGGCATAACGAAGGTTTCGAAAACAAATGGAATTATACCTGCGAAAGTCATTGAAGTATATGAACAAGAAATCATAAAAAAAAAAAAAGACATTATGGTAAATTTACACGACAGAACATTAACAAAAACAGAAACGGATATTTACATGCAGGAATTAAAAAAGAATACGAGAAAAGCTAACAGGAGTATAATTGTAAACGTAAAAGAAGACGAAGAGGAAGAAGAATTGTATCATTATAAACATATTATTTTAATTAGTCCTTTGTTATTACTATTATGTGCTAAATTAAATGCTAAAAAAATAAACCGAAAAGGATAAAATGACTATGCATGGGGTGGAAACGGTGAAAAAAAAAAAAAACATGAATCGAAAGCTAAAACGTCATTATAAATTTGTATGTGAAATAGAGCATTCGGGAACAAATGAAATAATTATCAATCGCCAACGTGGATGATTTTCCTTCTCTCTAATGCATTGCGTAGCGTGACCCACTGACTTTATTCTTCTACGAGTTCGAATTATCAACAGTCGTTAGAATTCTTGAATGAAACGTTTTAGCCAACAACTTCGTTAGGCCTGTTGCGAAACAAAGCGGTCGACACAGAGTTTTGGTCGTTGGATCGAACCGAAAGAGCTTTTTTTTATTTCGATATTTGAAGCATCTTAAGGCTCAATATCGTGCTGGAAACGCTACGTACTACTGTGTAATTTTATTCACAAGACTTTGTATACCCGAATGTCATATCTTTTCATCATTTTCGGAAAACATTGCTTCGTGAAAAAGCAGAAACAAACGCTGCGAAAGAATCATGTATTCTAAATTATCTTTCATTTCAGTATTGCGTGAACGTTTTGGAAAAAAATTTAATGAAGCAACCCCAAATAGCCAAAGATGGAAAAAAACATACTGGGCCACTCAGTTGCCTAAAAGTGTGGTCCTGGCTATGCCATAATTGTAAGAACGACATTTTATTAAAAATCGAAAAAACTATGGCGACAATCTATTATCGTAATTACTTTTACTAACTTGAAAGCTTAAGAAGCGAAACAGTCATGGAAACTCTTCAGCAACAGTTTTCTTCATTCACATGGATGTGCGTGGATAACGAATTTTTTTTTCTTTTCTAAAAAAAATATTGTAAATTTGGAAGAAAATCATTTTTTTTACATCAGGTCGTTGTCTTTTGTTATTTTGACAACTTCATCGGATTGACTGTGCTCACAGTGTGTTATCTTCTTTTTGACGTAAAATCGATCTGGCACTGTGGACCTTTCAGAATACCTGGTATATATTTTTTTTCTATATTAAATCCTTCAATCAATTATTAATTTTGCGAAAAATTACTGACACCAAGGCTTGACTGTTATTTTCAGATATGAACGCTCTCGTTATGTACATCGGCCACCACATCCGTCGCCAAATGTTTCCTTTCCGCTGGACGTACGAAGAAATGAAGAATAGTCACACGTGGAGAACAATCGTCGCGCTCTGGGACACGACGATGCGGACGATAATAGCTTACATCCTCCACCGAATTCAAATTTATATTACACTTTTTCAGTCGACGCAATGAATAATCAACTTTTTTTTCTTTTAAATTAAAATATTTTTTTTTATTGTAACTAGTGTCCAGTAGTACTTGTCGATAGAAAAATCTAAAATTATATTTAATTAATTCCTTAATGCGCGAGCAAACAAATTTATTTTAAACGAACGTATAGATTTAGTATTTCGCGATAATAATAATATTAATAATACTTTTGTTAATTAAAAAAAAAAAAGATATGTCGACAAGCCTACTCGACTACCTGGATGATTTCGTATCGCTCGCTGGTTATGCAACGTTGCTGAAGGTAAAAATCCCGAGCAACAGTTGCAAACGATCGTGCAGTCACGAACGATTCGGTCGATAGGCCGGTCGAACGGAAAAATTATCGCCCGCATACCGTTCGCTATCATCGCCAGCCTTAATCGGTTTTAATCTGTACTCCAAAACAACAAATTATGTCAAATGTTTTTATGTCATTCTCAGTCTTCGTTCTTCAATAATTGTCGATTCATTATTTTTTTTTATTAAGAACGTTTTGTCACAAATTTTTTTTTTTTTTACTCCAATAATTTTTATACAAATCCATATAAAATAGGCGATTTGCTAAAATTTTGTTTAGACATCAGCGATTTAGTGTTTTCACGAAAAAAAATCATTTTTGGCTCTCCTTTATTCTAAAGTGACTGGAAGGAAAATTTGTGTCAGCTACTTTGACTTTCACCGAGGTACTTGTTAAACGTGTTTGTCCACATATTTTACTTTCTCCATTCTTTAGCAATAAACCTCGTTGTCGGAGGTTTTACTCGTTTCGAGGTCGTCCCATTTTCTCTACTCTGGCAAATTTTTTTTTAATATGTTCATTGAGCCATTTATTGATGCGTCAAAAATTTTTTTTAACAGGATATAAAAAGACTTCTTGGAGCTGAGATAGAGTCAACGCAAAAATGAGCGGTGAAGAGTGCAGTGACGATTATTTGCTGATCGACGAGGCCTGTCTTGCACTGAATATCAAACACCACAACGCTACACTTTACTCACTCTCCTCCGACTGTTATTTGGTAAGTATTGTAGGAAAAAAATAAAAACGAAATATTGTCAATCATGAAACATACGAATTCATTTTTTTTAGTGCCCGTTCAGCAAGGTTTCCTGGATCGAGGAAGAAAAAAATTTGAGTATCAAATTAAACACCGCCAGAGCTGTAACGTGGAGAATTTACAATGATTCTCAAATCGAAGATTCAAAATCAAGAACGGACGAAAGGTACAGAAATATCAAAGCAATTTTTCTTGATTACTCATTGATTTCCACAAAAATTCAACATGTTCCAAAATGTTGAAATATAAAATTTAAAAAAGTAACTGGAAAATTCTTGGATCATTAAAGTTGAAATACCTAACATAGCAAGTGTAGGCAATTGTTGATAATGCTTCTAAATCTCATTGAAAAATGTACAGCTCATTTTTTTTTTAACATATTTTTTTAATTTAGGAAGTGTGCATTCTTAAATTCCTAGCCAGAACTGGAATTCAAAGAAAATTTTGTATACGGAAGCATTTTTGTATATTAAGCAAATTTTGTATAGGAACATTTCTAGTTTTACATTTTTCATCATATAAATAAACCGGTGAAAATTATTTTCAAAGTCATTTTGTATTTCAGTGGTATAATTTGCCAGTTCGAACCCAACTTAGGAGAGCATGGAATTTATGAATTAACCATCGATAACGACGGTTGTGATTTTCATACCATCGTTGAACCGTCCAATTCTTATACAGGTAATTGTTTCTCAACGATTATTCAAGTACTCAATGAGCGATATGATTAATGATGATAATATTAATAATATTACAGCTCCCACCGTTATTTTTGGAATCGTCATATGTTTCTTATTCGGCTGTTCCCTCATCCAGTTATTAATAAATTATGCGCGCAAAAGACGGCAAAAAGGACAAGTGGTTGGAGGCAACGATGAAGCCCCAGCGAGACGAAGAGTACTTTCTATAGATACCTTTAGAGGGTGAGTACAAAAGTCTCTATTTTTATTAATTACTAAAGAAAAAATTTGATTCGTATAAAGAAACATCGATTTTTAATATTTCGGTTTTTTTTTAATTTTTAATTTTTTATAGAATAAGTATCATAATGATGATATTCGTGAACAACGGGGCGGGTGGTTATGGATTTCTGGAACACGCAACCTGGAACGGTTTGTATGTTGGCGATCTTATATTTCCCTGTTTCTTGTGGATAATGGGATTCTGCATTCCCATTTCGTTGACCTCTCAGTTTACGAAGGGACACTCAAGATTTTCAATGTGTCGAGGTATCTTCAAGGTAAAAAAATGTTGTCCGCTTGTTCAGTAAACTCGAATAGTATTGTGGAATTTATATAATAATATATTTTACTATCAGCTTCATATTTTATATAGATGTGGATAATTTATTCCCGAGATGTTATTTTTTTCGCAGAGAAGTATTCTACTATTCCTCATTGGTGTTTCGCTGAACACTGTGATAGACAGTCCGGATTTGACAAAAATGCGGATCTTTGGTGTCCTCCAACGTTTTGGTGTTGCATACTTCGTCGTCAGTATTTTGTACACACTCATGAGCAGAAGGAAAGAAGAAAAATACGAGGTAATTTGTGGAACATTAACAGTGAATATTAGCAGAAATATTTCGAGACTAACGTGATAATATGATGAATGTTTTCTCCCCCAGAATCCAGTTTTTCTGAAAAACGCTGATTTCCTTTCACTACTGCCCCAGTGGTTCGTTATTGTAATTGTCGTCGCTGTACATTGCGGAATCACGTTTTATTTGCCGGTTCCCGGCTGTCCTACGTGTGTAACACTTTTTTTTATTCAACAAAAATTGTTATACGTAATTTTGGATAACTGTTAATAACTTGACAGAGGATACCTCGGACCCGGTGGACGACACGACGATGGAAAGTACGTTAATTGCACCGGCGGTGCGGCCGGTTACATCGATAGAATTATTCTGGGAGTGAATCATATTTATCAAACCCCAACAATTGTTCAAGTTTATGGATCCGGGGCCTTTGATCCCGAAGGCATTCTTGGTAATATGTTCACAGCTGAGAAACCAGCTTTATCGAAACGAATTAAACAATTATCTATGTAGAAACGGGAATTATTAATTTTATTTCTTTTCAGGTTGTTTAACCTCGATATTTCAAACATTCCTCGGCGTTCAGGCAGGAAAAATTTTAAAGGTTCACAGAGGGTGCACAGAACGTATCGTTAGGTGGCTCGTCTTGGCATTGTTGTGCGGTTGTCTCGGTGCTGTTCTGCATTTCACCAATTTTATTCCAGTCAACAAAAATTTGTGGTACGTTGAACGCCCGAGTAGCTGGTTTTGCCAGAAATCAATATTTCTGTGCAATTCTTGACATATAATTTTGTATCAATCTTTCAAAATATATTGTGCATAAAATGTTGCTTTTTTATTCAGGTCTTTGTCTTTTGTTCTATTGACAACTGCATTCGCATTGGCACTGCTCTCTATGTGTTATTTTCTCATTGACGTGAAGTCAACTTGGGGTGGCGGACCTTTCCGAATACCAGGTATTTTATTCATGCATTTTTCATGCAATAACCAATGATAATCGATATGTACCAATCATTTAAGGTATGAACGCCCTAGTCATGTACATGGGTCACCAAATGTGTTACAAATTGTTTCCATTTCACTGGACGTACGGTACGATGGAGAACCACACATGGCGAACTATTGCTGCGCTATGGGACGTTGCAGCATGGACAATTGTCGGTTATATTCTTCACAAAAAAAAAATTTATATTACAGTATAATTCGCAAAACTCTGGATTCAAGGCTCATTTAAAGCAGAGACCATTTTTTTTGGAGAATAAACCTTGATGCGTTGTTTCTTCATCAACAAAATCCTTGCATTTTTGAAGAATCATTTCGCACATAGCTTCGGACCTTCACTCAAAGAGTAATTTAAAATCGAAGCGGAATAATTTATTTTACATGGCTTACATGTATTTCGAGTTAACAACAACGATTACACGTGTGATTTCGACGGTGGAACTTCGTTTTATCATGCAATTATACATTTTTACAATATTGTTTATTTGAAAGTCTAAATTTGAGTGGCTAGCGAGATTAATATTATGAATCAAAACAACTGGTGATGTTTTTTTCTTGTCGAAAAAAGTTCTACCGCCAGGTGAAACGATAGCAGCAAAACTCCAGCACAGAAATAATGTAACATCATCATCATCAAATTGCAAAAATTGAATATAATTTCATCATGGACGCACCGACACTACGAGAAAACGAAGATAAATCTACCAGCGGGCTAACAGTTTAAAATACTTTATAAACAATGAAACCCGTAATTCACAAAGTGCGAAAATATATATATGTTTTTTACTTTCTTTCTTGAATTATTTTGTTACGATGCACGATAAATCAATGATAATGATAGTCCTCGTTACTTTTTTGTTTCATTGCTTTGGATAATATGCGTGTAACAAAACGGTATAGAAAAAAAGGAAGAGAGATGATGAGAAGAAATAAACACGCAAACGCACAAACGAACTGATAATGCCACGTTCCCTGACAGCCTTTGTCTCTCAGTAATCGGTCTGATCCGGGCCTGAAAAAAATTAAATAATCATTTAATTCATATTTTATTATTGAAAAAATTATTCTACTTAGAAAAAATATTGATGTTGCAGAGAAATATTTGGGCTGAATTTGAATTCGGTCACTCGAGCGATAAAAAATAATTAAAAAAAAAAATACAATAAATATATATCGATATAAAATATTGATATTTAGAAAATTATTTACACTAATAAATGATGTAATTATATCATTGTGAGAGCGATTAATAAATTGAGCGAGATGCGTCAGTGACGAGTTATTAACCGTCTCATGCAGGTAGTCTCATGCAGACCACCGTGTTAATCGTTAGACCACATTTTTAACCACAATTACAATAAATCTTCCTGTGTGGTAAATAAATTTCTGTGAACCACCAGAAAAGGTTGGTCCGAAAAAATGCATAGTTTTCTCATCATTGACGATCGACGCAGTTTTCACAGACGAGAGTGTCTTATAAAATGAGAATTGTCGATTGACAATTGATATAATCAATGTTCGCCCGACGCTGAGATCCGGCGTTCGAGGCTCGAGAACGTCGAATAACAACGACCAGCACACACAAAACAAATGAAATATCATTTTTTTTTGTGAAGAAAAAAAATATATAAAAAACAATATGTACCGATGGACGAAAAAAAAGATCACGCAGGCCTCGTGTACACGTCCCGCAGCGACGGTCTTGCCGAAGAATTTTCGTTAATCTTGCAGAAGTCATCGTTTTTTTTTTTTTCCTTTCATTTCGATTTGCCTTCGAACAACCGAACTTCTGCGGTGTTAAAAAATTTTTTTTACACCTCTACAGATTCATTCGAGTCACATTGCCTCTCAAATGTATTCATCTTTGTTTTCATCGTGTCTCGACGTCAATAAATTCGACAGAAAATCAACTTTTTCGAAAACGTTTCTTCATGTTTAAAAAAATTATTTCAATCGTTGGCTTTTTCATGTCGTATGTTTGAATGTGTATGCTCATTTCTTCTTGACTCGTTACTCTTCAAGCTGCTCGTCATATCGACTAGTCTCGTTTACAAAATAAACATTAAAAAAAAAAAGAAGGATTTTACAATATTTCGTTAAATAAGCATCATCGTTGCTTTAACCAACGGAGTTCGAGGTAGAAGAACTTGAGATCACTGGCTTTGCAGAACGATTATTTCGAATCGTTCTTGGGACGTTTTTCGAGCTTCTTATTCTCGGACAAAGTATATTGGTTCTGAACCTCCAGTTTGGCAATCCGCCACCAGTGCCGCAATCGACCATTTTTGATGCGTTGAAGGAAGATATTTTTTCTTCCTGAATCTTGTTATCGGTGACGGATTTTTTCCAATTTTTGAAGTACGCATCTTTTTTATTTTTAGACGATTCATCATCGCCGTCGAGTCCGCCAGGACTGTTCGGTTTGTTCGACGTTCCGTTCTCGTCGCCATGAAGTCTTCGCCAGGTCCCTTCGTAAATCGGCGAGAAGTCCGGCGATGTCAGACCACTGGAATAATTCGAGCAATGATGACTCTCATCGTAACTGAATCCCGAACTCTTCAGTGGCAGGTTCAAGCGATCTCGACGAGCTGAAGTGTTCTTCGGGATTTCTTCGGATTCTTGAGGATCGTCTTCCCTGCTCAAGAGCCTGAAGAGACGAGAGTGGGTCTGCGTCCGCTTGTAACTGTTTACCTTCCTCGTTGGCCCGCACTCGGAATCTGTGTCGACTTCGGATATCAATCTGCTCATATCCGAAGTGACACCGCTGTCCTCATCGTCAGTTTCGTCGCGAGAATTTTGAATGCTCAGAAGATGCTTGGAATTTTCCAAATTAGAACGACCGTTCAATGCCTCACTGTCGTCGTTCTTCGCCTCAGTCAACTCGAAGAGCGGCGTCGAATCATTTCTTTGGGACGTTTCATCCTCATTTTCCTCAGACATTTCAAGAGTTTCTTCTTCCGGATGCTCCTCAGCTTCCGACTCTTCCACTTTCTTTTTATCCGTTTCTTCTTCATCTTCCTCGTCACAGCAGCCCGAGTCATTGATCTTGAGAGTTGGAATTAATTCCTCCTTGATGTTTTCTTCATCGACAGAATTCTTCTTTTCATCCTCTTCCGCTTCTTTTTTTTCATTGTCTTCGTTCGAGTTCGTTTCGCTCCATGGAAAATCGTAAATTTTTTTATTCCTTCTCGTGGAATTATAACTCAAGTCCGGAGATACCCGACCGGATGTTATGGTCGCCCAGAAGTCGATGCAGTCGTCCTGGGCAACCACAGTCTTTGAGGTCGAACGTGAGACTACATAGTTTTCGTTGGTTTCTTTTTTTTGTGATTTTTCATCTTTTCCATCGGAAATCTTCTCGATTAAAGTTTTATCTTCCTTCTTCGACATGTCGATCATATCGTTTTCCTCGCATTCGTTCGGTTCTCTCGTTTCGATTTCTCGTGACACATTTCTTCTCAGCGTGAAATCTGCGCTCGTGTCGACGTGACTGGCGAGTTCAATCTTCACACCAGCCTCATCGGTATCTTCGCCTTTGACGGACTTTTCAGTTCTCACTGTGTTCTTGCCGACAATCACGGTGGTGACGTCTTCCTCGTTCTCTACAACAGAAAATCGGAATCTCAAGGGAAGACTAACGTTGACCGTCGTCGAATCGACGTTGGAATCCTCGATAACATTTTGCCAACCGTCCGATCCTATCGTGTTTGAGGAATCGCCACTACGATCGGTTTGTTCGCCACCTTCGCGGATGGCTCCAATCTTCAAATTACCCAAATTCGTGTTCTCTTCCTCTCCACTCTTCGCGACTCCCATAATTTCTTCCTCCTCAACGCAGGATTCGCAATCGGTGGCATTCGATCTGTCCGCGGACATAGCGAAGCATCTCGCCTCGGAATCGTCTTCGGAGCTTGTTACAGACCTTTGCGATTCTTTCAGCTCCTTATCGGCACGAGTGGGAACGGCAGTGCTGTTGTTCGATCGCCTAACTAATTTATCGTGAGGATTCAGTCCGGTCGAGTAAGCCAAATAGGAGTCCGAGTCATCGCTGTTGGATTCAGAGTCACTCTCATCGTCAGTGTTCGTCGCATGATCTTCGCACACTGGTTCGGTATCGACTCTGGAATCATTCGAGGAGGTTTCGATTTCCGAATCCGAAGTGTTCGTATCCTGGGAACGATCGAACGATTGATCATCTGTGTTCTTAACTTTGTCGACGACCGGTGACTCGTTCACGTTTCGTTCGTCGTGCAAGATGTTCATTGTGGTGGATGGTGCGATTTCGTTTAGATTTCTTGAAGCGTTGTCAATCCTGTTCCATCTTTGCACCGTGACCTCCGAGTCCCGATCACCCGGCCTCGGTACCATGCTGGTTCTCTTCCATTGAAGATTTTCCACGTTCGAGTTTTCAACATTGCTTCCGTTCCTCCGTGATTGCTCGTCCTCGAATTTCTTGTCAATTCGATTTGATTTATTATTGTTCCTATTCCACTTTGGATTTTCTTTTTCGAATTTTTTATCGACTCTGTTCGCTTCTTCATTGTTCCTGATGCAGCTTTGTTTTTCCGTCTCAGAACGACCATCAGACTGGAGGTATTTAGCTGCATGCGTTTCTTTACCCTTCTGTTTCTTCCTGTTAATACGTTCCTCGAGTTCATGGGTAGTCGATTTATCCTGAGTCCCAATAGTGCCATCCAAGTTCCATCCTACTTCATCGCGTTGTTCAACCGAAGATCCTGCCTGTTTTGCCCTTTCAACGACTTCCGTCCCCTCATCATCCATGCGCAAAGAATTTTGAATACTTTGGATCCAAGGAGGTGGTCCCAGTTCCGTCAAAGCCGAATCCTTGCTGATCAAATTGGCTCGCGTGCCCTGTTCCCGATCTCTTGTCCAAGCATTAACACCTCTGAGTACCGGCAATCCTTGTGGAATACTTGCCGGGTTTTGCACGAATACCGGCGGACATCTGAAGATCGACGTCTCCGCCGTACAGCTGCGCTCCGCTCTTTCTAAACAAGGATTGCAATTGCTATCGTAGCCAGACAATTTTTTCGTTGGCTGATGAATAAAAACTGGCACACGAAACGACGAACTCGCTGGATGAAGAATCGTAGAAGGCGCAGATGCAAGAAGTTGACAAGAAGAGGCACAATCTTCGGCAACAAGCACGTTCGAGTTATCCATGGGTGTTCCCTCGTTCAAAGAAGAAGTAGTAGTAGAAGAAGAGGAAGAAGAAGAAGAAGAAGAAGAAGAGGAAGAAGAAGATGATGACGATGATGATGATGATGGTGATGATGAAGAACAACGAGAAGATGACAAATCCGGGCAGAGTTGCAATGCACCAGCGTCGGAAGACGGAATACTATTTGCATTTGTGGCACAAATCGCAACGGCGGTTGCAGCAGCGTACAAACGCTCATCGTAAACTGGATGATAATAGGCAAAAGCGTTTCCGTCTTGACAATGATGATGATGATGACAGCCGGTGCAGTAAGCGTAATTATCGTATGGTGCTCGAGATATGTGCTGTGGTATCGGTGGTGGCGTTGTTGCGTTCAGGGGTGGTGGATAATGAACAGGGCCGTAACTCCACCAGCAACTACCATCAGAATGCTGCCACAAAGCCGGCGGCTGGGGTGGTAATTGTGGTGTTTGTAATTGTGGTGTTTGTAATTGTTGTGTCTGTAATTGTTGTGTTTGTAATTGTGGTGTTTGTAAACGTTGTGTTTGCAATCGTGGTGTTTGTGATCGTGGTGCTTGTAAGTGTGAAGGTTGCGGTTGTAACGGTTGCGATTTTAACGATTGCGGTTGTAACGGTTGCGATTTTAACGATTGCGGTTGTAACGTTTGCGATTGTAGCGGTTGCGGGTGTAACAGTTTCGATTGGAACGGTTGAGATTGTGCAAATTGCGAAGGCGCAAGTTGGATTTGCGATGGTTGCAACTGCGACCATTTAATTCGCGGTTCCACCGATTCCAACTCATCCGATATCAACTTATGCGATTGCCTATCGTATTCTTGTAATTGTGACAATGGTATATCTGACGATTGTGAAAAATACGGTTGCGAAGTTTGCGATTGAGGCGATGGCAATTCCGACGTATGACATTGAGATTCTAGTTGAGATTGTTCGGCTAGCAACAGTTGAGCACTATCGTGAGGAAAAGATGATGATAAAAAAACGCCGGGCTGCTGATTGCCCGGCTGCATGCTAGTCTCGGTTCGACAGGTGGTTACTGCTTGACGATTTTCTTGCTTCGCTACAACAAACAGCACATTGCATTCAGACACAATGGTTTTTTTTTTGCTCTTTTAATTATCTTAATCGACTACTCTTTCCCGGCGTAATCGTCGAAGTTTTTTTCCGTTTTCTTGCATCGAGATCCTTTTATTTCAATATTTTCTTTATCGTTTATTTTTTCTCTCGCCGTCGATCGACCCTTTCATCATTGTGAGGGATATAGCAGAAAAAAAACTTAATATTATTGTTAACTTGGACCGTTGATTTTTTAAACTCCTGCACGAGCTGATCCCCTTATAGATTATTTGATAAATGGAGGGAAAACCGACGATTATCGAGAGTTAAAACGAACGAGACGTTTAGCCACGCATCGAACGTTTGATCCTGTGTTCAGAGGAAAATTCGGACAGATAAAATTATACAAAATAATAATAAATAATAGTACAATACAGTAAAGTCTGTTAGATTTACAGACATAGAATTTGTTCATTGATATATTTATTCCGAGTTAATTTAAATCTGCGGCCTTGCGCATCGTTGAGTGTTAATAATTACATGCCACGTTCTTTAGCAATATATATGTATATATATACATATATATATACGCTGATAAAACTGTCCGATATTAATGGAAGTAATACGTACGATTTACGTTATTACATTGAGTACGTGGTATCATTAAATTAAATGAAACATGCAACGCATATCCATCGAGTGACCGATATCTTTCGTGTTTTTCACTCTTCGCGCTAGTTCACCCAAACTTACTCCGCAGAATCACTTTTTTTCTAATCCCCACCCCTTTACATTGTGTTCTCTTTATTGCACACTTTGCACTTTACCGCGCAAGAAAGTACACAAGCTTCATTTTCAAATTGTAAAAATAAATATTTCGGTTATCTTTTTTCTGCCGCGAAAGCCAGCACCAAGTTGTTGTTATTTCTTTTAATTTTTCGTAATTCCTGTGAACACAGGATTCGGAGGACGTTCCAGCGAAGTTATACGTACACTAGTGTAACATCGCCATCATTCGATAATTCGATTGTGCATAACTTTTTTTCTCGGTTTGGTTCGGAAATATAGCAAATATTTGTTATTAGTTATTGAAAGAAAAGAATTGATAAATATTACTAATAGTTAATAAAGTCGTGAGGCAAGAAAGCTGCATGTACTTTGACTGATTATTGAATGGCAAAAAATGATTAAACGATGACATAATTTTTGTTGCACAAAAAAGAAATTTAAGCTTGTAAGATTTTTCGTTGTCAACGAATAATTTTCTTCTCGGGCTGATTCGAGCCGAAAGAATCGATTAGCTAGCGAAGTTGCACTCACCGATACTCTCGGGCGACGTCATAGCTTGCAGTATTCTGAAAGATCTCGAGGGTATCGCACTTCCGGTGTATTTCTTCGGCTCTGGTGCCTGTTGTTCGCTTGGCGGCAAGTTTGCCTGAGATTCTTCTGAAAATTCACAAAAACCCACACGCAAATTTTCTTTATTGAAAAAAAATAATTTTCCCTTACTTAGAAAAAAAGTTTCGAATCGTCAGAAAATCTTACCAAATGTTCGAGAATTTCTGTTCTGTCTCTTGTTGATCGCGCTCACTGATCTGGGCGCTGCGAACATATAATAAATTATTAGTCCCAAGTAGACCGCACAAATAAAATTGTTTCTTAAAAAATTTGCCTCCCAATAATTTGTTTTTCATTTGTAAAAATAAAAATACTGGTGCAATAAATTTGTTGATAAGCCTTTGTACTTGCCGTTCGTAGTTGTCGTAACGTCCCCCGAGTCGGTCATGTTCTGTAAAAGTCTGAAAGCTCGAGATGGTATAGCGGCGCCTCGATATCTCGGATCTTCTTCTTGATGAAGATAAGTCCCGTCGCCGTCCACTAAGGAATTGTGGTGAAAAGATTTTTTAACATGAGAATGTTGTTGCTAGCCACGAGAAGTTTCATCCGTGCACGAGTCAACCAATTTAATACCTTGTTCTTTGAATTTGTTCATGAGTATCTTATCATCCTCGGTGAGTTGAAGCTTGCGCAACTGTTCGCCGTCGACTTCGTCCGGAACGTCGGTGTCAGTGATCTTCTGGAGTACGCGGAAGGAACGCGACTGCACGGGACCAGGTTCGACTTGTTGCTGAATCTGTGGGGAGGGCGGTCCGCGTTGGACGATCCTGAAAGAACATATTTTATCCGTAATGTGATAAACAGTGCAGTGAAATTAATTGAACAATAAAATTATAAAGTGAAATAAGCAACTTACACCCTTGGACTCTGATTCTGAAGAGATTGACTCCGAGCCTGGATCGGTTGCTGCTGGCTGTATGACGAAACTGCGCTATTGTTGCTGCCCTCGACCATTATGGGCACAATATAAGTTCCACCTCCAGATGATTGAGGTCTCGGCGTTTGCTGATACTGTTGATGATTCTGGTTCTGAAACTGTGGCATTGGGGCTTGAAGTGGAGTCTGTGGCGGAGTAGGATTTCCCCAACGTTGCTGGTGGTGAGAACTCGGTTGCTGCTGCTGCTTGAATTGATGGTGCCCCGACTCATTCTTTACTGAGAATACGGATGGCCTGTCTTCAATCTGTTTTCACGAGATAAAAAATTTAACATAAGTCATTGGTCAATTATATTCTCATCATTAAGTATTGATGGACTAACACGAAGAGGAATAATGCGTTCTTGCGGCTGCGATTGTGGTTTGAGGGGAGGAGGTAATTGCTGTTGTTGTTGTTGCTGTCTCACTGGTGATGTCGGCGACTGCTGCAGTTGGGTTGTCTGCAGAACTTGAGGTTGACTCTGACTTTGAGTTTGAGGACTCTCCGGTGATGTCGAGTTGGACGGTCTGACAATGCTTGACCGCTTTGCCCATTCTGGAAGTTCCTCTTGAGGTTTGTTCTTATTCTGGAGCCAAGGAGTTGGTGCCTTTGCAAGAGTCACGTGCGGCGGTGTTGTTGGCGTTTCCGGAGGTGTTGGTTGTGGCGAGACCACCTGCGGCGTTCTCGATTCGAGTCGAGTCATTGCCCTTTGATTCTCTGCAGCTCTGTCTGAAGCTGAAAAAACGTTTCCTGTAAAAAATTGTATTCTACATGAACATACATAAGTTCAATATGCTTTGTCAGATGCTGCTTATAAGAAATGAAAAGTGAAGCAAGAAATTCACTGAGCATTAAAGAAAAAATGCCCAAATAATTTTTTTTCCGCCTTTCTCTCTTTTTTTTGCACTCATCCCATTACAAATTTCGGTTTTCCCTCGAAAATATTTCACGGCAAACCCCATCAATAAAATCTATTTTTGATGTTATCAGACATGACCATATCTGATTAGATCTGTTCAAGTATGTTCATATATGATCAGATCTGCCGATTTCTCTTATCCGATCAGACATGATTCGTCAGATCCGAATCATATATGATTATATTTTCTCAGGTTGTTACTTCATTTATTTCGTTTACATATGGATCTATCGAAATTGCCACATGTTCTATTTGCCGTAATTCATTTGAGCTGAGATTTTGTTTATCGGACGATCGAATGAGACGATTTGTACATTACTGCATGCTTCAATGATTCAAGAACTCAATAATTCTACCATTTGACAAGATGGAACAAATCGGCAATGCTACTCAACGGCTCTATGATCAAATTATTAAGATGCTCAATGATTGGATCAAACGCACCATTCGATGAAGCTCGAGCAGCCGGCACAGTGGCGCCTCTGTTGGCCGAAGGTTGAGGTGGCATGTTCGTAGGAAAAACAGGCACGGCCACCTGTGGTTGTATGTAAAGATTCGGCGCGGCAGACAGAGGTCTCGGTTCCGCAGCTAACGAAGACTTCGGCGGGCCCTCGATACCCTCGTCGTTTGCGTTCTTCGCCACTCTTCTCGCCATCCTCGGACTACGAATCTGCGATAAATCTAGCTTGCCTCCCATACCCGGCGTATAAGTGAAGGGTTTCTTATCCTTTGTCATCATCGCGTTCTGTATCGCAGCCGGCGGCTCGTACGGATTGTTGTTGTTCGGCAGTGGCCGCCTTTGCGTTGACGCCTTAATAACACATTTCAATTTGACAAATAAATTTTACAAAATAACGTAAATATATTCCTTCCGTATTTTAGCTTTTTCCTCAATGTAATTATATCTTCAATAAACAGAAAAATTCGATTATACTGTAGACTAAATTTCTGCTGACAAAGACTCAATACTAAGCCACGCTTGTAACGCAGTGTCTCGCATTTTTTCAACTGACTCACTTATCACTGATTCACGAAACGATAATACTTTGAATTTTTTTTTAATGATTGTCTTGTGCAATATAAAAGCACTTTGTATCGCCACCTATAACAACACGGTTCACGTAGCCACGTTCTTTTGTCTGCACTTACCATAGCGTAGTTTTGCAAAAAAAAAAAAGTACAAAAATATTGTATCCGCTTGAAGGTTACTTAAAATTTTCCATTACAGCCTGATAAGCGATACTTTTTTGTCTTTGAAGTCTCAAGCTTTCGATTATTGTAGAACCGAGGGAAAAAAAGTAAGCACGACGAAGAAAAAGTAAAGACAGTAGCGAAGAAAGTTTACGATGCGATGGTAACGACGGACGAGCTCGTAATACCACGATTTTTTTCTTACCTCAAGCGTGTTAATCTTCAAGGCTGGCAGTTGGCCAGGGACCGGCGGAGGTGGTGGTGGGGGTGGAGCTGGACAAAATCCTGAAAACGCGTTCGCGATTAATATGCCAAGTAAACCCGAGTCGTGAAATTGTTCCTTGCGCAATAGCGAACATTTATAATTCTATTCTATATTTTCGTGTGTGAAAGCTGTCCCGAAATAAATGTTCACAACAATCAATTCCGCATGTACTTTGGAAGAAAAAAAATATATATAGATATACATACATAAGAAAAAAACTTACCGACTGCCGCAGTCTCCGAATTGCTGCAATGAAAATTTTTTATTATTGATAACGATAACAACGACATTATAAAATTAAACATCGAAGATCCAATTTCTGTAATAAATAGGCGTAAAATTTGCTTTGTCAAAGATGGAAAGTGAAAATTAAATCTTGTTATCCCGAAATTCTCGTTAAACTGAAGAATGCCATTAACGAAAAAAAAAAATATATATATATATATATATATGACATTATTTCGTCTCTGCTATTAATTCTACTCCCATTAGTCCTTCCGGCACTCGACGAAAGCGTTTTTCTGCATGCTTTATCGCCAAAGCGCCGAGCACATGAGTCACAAACGTTTCTCGAGTGCGGCCCGCTTAACACTAGCGGTGTTCCCGTAATCTGCATTCTGCAACGTTAGTATTATAATGTACGCGAAGCGCGAGCGAAAATTTATGTCTGTGACCTCTAGATACGGAACCATTGAAGGAAAAAAAAGATATTACGAACGAGAATTTTTGTCTTGTTCGAAAAAACATTTGTCGCTCGGCGTTATTGAATATAATAAACATACGATAAAATACATTATACTTTGGAAAATATTTTTAGGTTATCCAGATCGTCAGCCATTAGGAGACTCATCAAACGTCTTGCATTCTCGAAATGGACCAACCACAGTAGAGTAGGTATAATCGAAAGAGAACACAAGGCATGAGTCATTGAATTTCGAGAACTTTCGGCTTCGACCCCTCTACTAGACCAAACTCCTATTGCTCATCAATCAACACTACATAGGCTAAAGAGACATTGCAGTACGATAAGAAAATTCCGTTTGAACCAGGATATAATGTTTAAAAAAAAATCATTTTTATTCAATGTATCAATGAATTTTTTTCTAACAACCGATTAGATTTTATACCGGAGAAAAAAATATCTTTGTCCATAAAATAAATAACAATTTAATTAAAGCGTCCACATGAAATAATCAATGAAAATCTTTATGGAATTATATAGAATGCTTCTTCAATTTTATCGATAAATTGGTAATGATTTAAAAAAAAAATGCGTTGTCGGGCAGTTTAATAATAACTCTCGATGAGGCACCGATCCAACTAACCTAAATAACTGTACGATGAACTGTAATATTAAAAGCGATGTAACGTAAGAGCGACGGTAACAGATCTCGGGCAACGACTATCGAGGACTGCTGACCACTTGGAAAACCGAGTTCATTCTCGACGTGACCACAATTTTATCGAAGTATGGTGGACGCGACGAGAGACACAGGGTTAACCCACATCACCATTGCGGCGAGTGGTCAGTCATCTTTCGAATCGTTGCGATCTTTGACGTTCTTACAGCATCGTGAACCTTTTAAGGAAATCTGACGGCCGAGTCTCGATGCAAGGTCGTCTTTTTTTTTTTTTTTTTCCTCTCCCAACATCGAACACCCTCGTGATGAACGTGTGTTGCGAGCATATAAATACATAAATACGTACAGGTCAAGAGTCGTTGAGAGTCGTTTCGTTTATTTGGACTCGGAATCAATGGACGAATTCAAGGCAATGCAAAATTACACAGCGAGCATTGTCGCCCGTTGGAACAATTATTTTTTCGCTCTACGTCGATTACACGAGACATCGGAGAATTCAAGAATTTTTTTTTTTTTTTTTTTTCCCCGTCGCGTCGTGAAAATTTCCCTGACGTCGATTCTAAGATGGTGGTCTTCGGTCTCTTGGAAGAGTTTACGACTCGTAGACGCGTAGAGACACAAAGCGAGATAGTTGAACGTTCGCAGCAGACAGCAACTGTGGAGGTAGAAGAAGAAAACGTAGAAAACGTAGCAGACGAAGTTGCGACCGCAGAAGCCCAGCCAACGTTCTCTATAGGACATAGAAATGTATTTAGGTAGATACGCGAACCATAGCTAATTTTAGAGCCGGCTGACCCGCGCCACGAGGACGCCCGTATAAAATCCTGACGATTATTTTATTTTTAGTAACGCCGCTCCCGACAACTTGCCATTTCTTGTTCTACCATTTTTTTTTTCTCATCTTTTCAACGGTTGCGTGTCGATTGTTCCGAACCGTTGAAATAACCGTGCCAATTTGCACTGAGAGGAAAAAAAAATATCAAAATTTCATTGCCGCTGTCGGTAATAAAGATCTTTCGAATCTCAAATATCCGTGATTAATCAATGGAAATATATTTTTATTTTTATTTTCAAACTAATGTTTCAAATCTGAGCTCTCTTCGTATTCATTATTCGTTTTGGTTTTCGAGATGAATAATAAATGTTGAGACAACGAGTTCGAGAAATTTATTGACGCATTATAAATAAATTTCCTCTCCATTGAGTCGGGAGAATATAACCGTAACTTCTATTCCGTGTTCGGGAAGACACCGCAGAGCGTGTTTCTTCGATGGTAGTCACGTGGTATCGTCTATCACGTCGAAGCGTTGGACGAGAATAATAATAATAATAATAAAATTTCGATATTCTCGAAGCAGAAATGTCGGAGGAAAAAGCGATTAGAGAGTTTCTGACTTTTGGCGAGAGAGAATCGCGCGAAACTCGAGTGTACGGTCGAATGCGTAGTGGCGAGTGTTTAAAAATAATCTGTTGGTAGGTAGGCGAGAAGAAGCTCGTGCTTGCGAAGAGAGAGAGAGAGAGAGACGAGCCGGAGACGAGAGTGGCAACGACACGTGGCAATGAACAATTTATCGCTATATATTCCCAATCGATTCTCGTCCAAAGGTCATTGACATCTGCAGGGACGAGAACTTAGTGACGAGGCTGACGATGCTGTCGAGGGTACGAAAGCATACGAATCGAGACTCCACTCGTTCATTTTGATAACACCTCCGAGATTCAATGAAAATTCGTTGGTTCGCAGAGCCAACGCCCCGCGAACCGACTATCGGTAAATAAGTTTTTCTCCAAGCGTCAAGATGAAAAAGAATATTCATGTCACGCTAATTTCCGGAAAAATTACGTGCAATGACGATGGCATTGACGAGTCGACTTGGTTAGGATGGAATCTGTCCGTAGGGTAATATTTCAAATAGTTACCAGGATTCTTATTTCGTAAGGGGAGCTTCGAATGTGGGTCAGGCGTCCCGGTTTTGGAAATGAGACGAGGCGTCTCTCGCTGTGAAAAGCGTAACGGATGCGGCGGCGTGAAATTAGCCAACGCGGTATGAGATTGAACCGAGTGCGGTTGGGTGATTAGGATAAAGCGAAACAACCTCAAATCGCTCGGTTTGATGTCAGGAAAAAAAATGTTGTAAAATAAAAAAAACATTGAAATAAAGTTATGCGAGATCGACACTGAGCAAATCAAATCCGAGGAACCTCCGACGACGCGAGCTGGAATAGCCGGGGCAACCGCCATTGAGAGAAAACCGGTTCGTGATCGCGAGCATTGGGGGCTTCCTGGAAGTGGAATCCTCCCGAGCTGGATCTTCCACGCACGAGTGATTCGCCGGAAGATATACTGATACACATACGAACGGGACACCCACACGACGCATCGAAAATCGCGTACCTCACTTTCTTTTTAAGTAGCTTAATACAATTTGATCCTAACGTTTTTTTGGGACGTCCTAAAAGAAGGTTATTTTAATACGACTACGTCGACTCTGTTGTTTCACTCGTTGGATTAGCATTAAATTTTTTTTTCTTACCCATCAAACGTTCTCGAGCTCATCGTAATCCAATCTGTATCCGAAACTCGTATTTTATATAACGACGTCTGAACGGACAATTTTCCGTCGCTTTTTTTTTTGTATTTTTTTTTTTTTTTTTACGACTCTCTCGAATATTACGACGGATTAGTTTTTCGTTCTATCGGACTATTTTGTGATTTGCCGGTACCGGTGACCCCGTTGGCAGAATTACGTTCACTAGGTGTGTGTTTTGAGCTCTAAGAACGATAACGGGGCAGCTACGACGATGCCGACACTGGCGCGCACCCGTCGCTACTGCGCTTATTCGTTTAGTCGGGGATGTTCGAGAGACGGAGACCGAAGCGGCCAACTAACCAAACCAAACGAACCGAGGACGAAGAGACGATGACGAAGACGTCCGGCGGTGGCGATTGCTATCGAGACAACGCTCGGCCGAGTCTCAGAAAGTTGCCTCACCTGCACAAATGAGAACCATTGTCAAAATGGATTCTATCATTGAAAACCCGCGTCTGAACGAATAGGTTAATTCGTGGACCGTCGTAGGATTAAGAAACGCTACTGGGAGTTACAAATACACGAAGCATATTTATTTTCGGTATTTCTTACAATATTGTGTCATTTTATAAATAACCAAGTTCCCCTCACTATCCGATTCATCGAACTCCAATCGTTCGACTTATAATTATTAACCTATAAAATTCAACCAAATTGCTCCTGAACGGTCGAGTTCGTTGACGTGTCATGGTCAGCATAATTTATAGGTTCAACGGAATTGCGTCAATCGACACTAAGAGTCACAAATATAGAAACAGAATTATTTTTGGTGTTTACCATTTACCAGCGTGCGAGGTGCTCTGGTACTCTTTCGTTTTCTAAATAAACGATACTTTCTCGCATGATCCAATTTACCCTGAGGGGGATATAGGGGGGGAGGAGATTTTCGCTGTTCGCTCAAAACGGGGAACAGCTTGGCAAAAACACCGACGCTCAATTTTCTGAAAAGGGTTGAGTGTTCGAGATTTGCCGATCATAAGTTTCCCCATCTGCCATAAACAACGAACGTACACACATGCGCGCGCACGCCCACATATTATTTATATATATATATTCCTATATACCTATATATACGATACGGAGATAGAGCGTGTGCCCCGACCGAATTCACCGTAACCGTACGATCGCCATGGTCGAGCGTCTCATGATTTGTACGTACGCTAAAAAAAGAGGGCTCGCCCACATTCGAGTAAGAGAGGGAGATTATTTGCGTTTCGTAGAAGCGGAAGCTGTGCCTTGGCATACAGACGAGGTGTCTTTGACATCCGATGCTCGGGCTTTATTTCCATTAATCTTTTTTACACAGTTGTTCCTTTCGCTGGACTAATCTCTGAAACATTGGGTAGCTCGCTTTTTTTTACATTATCCGTGGCACTGATGGACGTCGTCGAATTCGATTATGAACACGAACACATTAAGGTCGGGTCAACTTCCATTCTTGATTTGCCCAGATAAGATGGCGAAAATTTTGTGACTCTCGCCTAAACACTTCGCGGAGTTGGCAGATACAAAGCTCCTCGCGACTACCTTTCGAACTTGTATCTTTACACACTTACCGACTGCGGTTAAGCTCGGGGATGACTCGTCTTATAGAAGGTCATGCCAGTAGAGTAAAGTCTTCGATCGGTATTTTTTTACGCCAAACCTTCACTGTCCAAAGACTGCTTTGGGCAACGAGTTACCCCATCAATGTAGAGTCAACACGGTGCATTTTTTTCTCTCATAGAAAAATACTTCATTTGGGATTTTTTTGAGCCACTAGCGGAACTTTCAATGTCGTACCATCCGACCGCGGTATCCCGATAAACAAACGTCAGCGCCATCCCGTGTTTTAATATACTCGACAGGTGGCGCCACACCTTAAACTTCGAAACTGACGACGTGGGGCGTGGGAGTGATATCCCCACTGTATTGCACTGTAAATTGTTCGGGAGCTGAGACAACCCGCGAGCAGCTGATTCTAATCCGGCACGGAGTGTTATTCGCGAGGTTCGTCGCGATAAAAACCACTGTCGTACACGCTACTGTCCTTGAATTTACATGAAATTAATCGATTACAAATCGCGAGAGTATATCGATTATATCGATGATAATCGATTCATGGAAATTGACATGTCCAAGTGGTAGTCGCAGAGGTTTCTGCGGGAAGCCCATCGTGGCATCTAGCTGGTGTAAAAGAACGAGCGTTATGTCGGCTTCCTCGTGATCGCCGGTTCTTGCCGATAACCCAACAGAATAAAAAAGGCTTCGGCGATGCTCGAACGTAGATATAACAGTATTCGATACGATTTTTAACAGAAAAATAAAAAGAAAAACTGTAAGTTGAACAGTGAAAAATAAAATAATAAAACTCGGGGGAATTTTCGATTATGCTTGGTGGCAGAGGTATCGTATACCGGCAACATGTTGACTATTTTTTTCCGCGTGATTTTGGCGCTCGTGCACTTAGGTTACGTCGCATGCACCGCTGTAAACTGTCGTTTATCGTCGGTACGACGTTTTTCTCTTAAACTTTGGCAACAGTGGCGAACCGTCCACGACGATTTTGAGGTTAGGAAAGAAAATGATTATTTGGAACGCAGCGTTGGGAGATTAAAAAAATTACCGAGACACTTGTGCATCGTTATCGGACACGGGGAACGTGTTAGCTTTGTCGATCTCGTGCGCATTCTCGGATGGTCTATAACTGCTGGAATTCCATACGTCAGCTTCTACGATCACGACGGTAATTGAAATATTCAATTTTTAATTTTTTTATATTCATATCGACCGACTACGACGCACGTGCTTTTTCCTTTTTTTTACTACTTTTATTTCTGAATCCTATGTCGATAAAATCGCATTAAAAAAGAACGGATAAAAACGCCATGGGATTTTATCCGCAACGAACAGTCGTATTTTGTTTCGATAAGTTTGGCAGAAAACAAATTTCAAGTGAATTTTCATCGACGGTAGTTTATATTTCGTCAAACTATTTGAGTCGTGAAAAATATTCGATGCGGAGACATTTTGATTTCGCTTTCTTGACGAACGGACATTTTTCTGTCTCTTATCTTACCGGCGGACATTATCAGTGATCAACATATATAGAATAGAAAAATATCTTTTTCTTATTGAATAAAGAGCGTCCAATTTTTTGTGACTCGAGTTCGAGTTTTGGTACTCGAGTTCGTTACTAAATGTTGAATAATTATCGCGTCGATAACGTTCTTATCTATCGGCCACGTAACACGCGTTTCCAAGCATGTTGCCATATATTCAACGCATTATATATATATATATATATAATGAGGTGCAATGATTAAAAAAAAATTATTTTTGTGGGCAGGATTTTTGAAACGAAACCAACATGTCTTCAAGACGGAAATCGAAAGAACGAGGCCAAAGCTCGTCGAACACATCGATTGGGAGTCTCACGCAACTTCGAAGAAACTTACCGAGAACGGTTGCAAAGGTAATAACCTCGTTTGATGAAATTCCCGCCGTGCGCTTGTTGCATGGTCAGATTTTCTCATTCTTTTCTCACTCTTCCTTTCAACCGTACATTTCGATACTGTAAAAACAAACGCTCGCTATTTCGATGCTGAGAAATTGATTTTAAAAAACCTATCCTCCATTGTGGCGCAAAGGGTCACCTTAGAGAATAATTGGGAATTAAACATTTCTCGTTCGATAAAAAATTTTCAGACAAAAATATTTCTTTTTATTTTTATTTGTCAAAATTATTCACGACTCGAGTGACTAAGTGCGGTAATTTTTTTTTTTCATCTTAGAAATGGTGTACATTTTTTTCGGTTCATACAACATTTATAGAAAAGAATTGTTTTGTTTTTTTATTTTTTATTTGAATACATACGATATATTATATATGTTTCTGTTATGTGCAGGAAACGAGCTAAATTTATGTTCCTTGCAGGTTTCAGAAGACGAACGAGAGTGCAGATGTTTTCGAAGGCAGATGGCAAAGGCGAGATAGTTACATTAACGAAGAATTTATCCCGAGCCGTAATTCTCGGTTTCTTGAAGACGGACGAAATTGACGCGGAACTTTTGAATGACAAGTTGCGGCTGGAAGACGCACCCGATCCTGATCTCGTATTCGTTTGCGGTCCAGCCTTGTCGACCTACGGCCTTTTACCATGGCACACGCGAACAACCGAATTCTTGTAAGATCAAAAATGCGTTATAAAGTTTTTTTTTTATTAGACTTCTTATCGCTATTCTATTTCGTCAATGATGGATAATTTTGATCTTCTTCAATTTTCAGCCAATTGAGAAGTCATTGGGACGTTTCCGTGAAGGATTTCACTTCGATACTAGAAAAATATGGTATGTGCGAGCAACGATACGGAAAGTGAAGTGCGTCCACCTGCGTTTTGTAAACGAAAAAGTTTTCTCCCATAACGTTTTGTTTTCGGAGGAAAATAAAAATACCCTCGAACGATAGACTCGCGGTTTCGAACGCAATACATTTTTTAATTTCCCTTGTCGTGGAAAACGAAGATGGAATGGTGTGGTCGAACTATGAGAGAACAAAGGAGTAAAAAAATTCAGAGGAAATATTTTACAATTAGCATAATACATGTATGGACTTAAAAAATTCTCAAACTGTGTCGTTTTTCAATTAAAATTCGAGGGTCGAATTTTTTTCCGAGTCAGTTTACGAACTTTCGAGTCTTAAATTCTTGCATTCCCATTGATTTTTTCAATAGATGTATCGTCGGAAAGATTTTCTAACGATTTTCAACGATCGTTTCAGCTCTTGAAGAGTCCAATATCGAAATTCGTGGAGGTTTCAAATTTTATCGCAAAGACGGTGGTGAAGCAAAAGTTTGAAACATCCATGTCGATTTTTTTTCCTTTTAGTACAATTACCTGATACGTGTACGATATTTTTTGTTAGTTGTAAATTAATAAATAATTAGGAAAACGTTAATTAACACTTCGACAATTCGCTACCAAATTATTTGTTGAAAGAACCAAAAAAAACTATATATGTTTTCCTCGAATTAATTTCACAAACAATCCGTACCTAAACATTTCCATGAAAACTAAGAAAATACAAAAAAAAGGTTAATTTCCTATGTATAAATACGGTGTAAAATATCTTTAGGGATGAATTTTGTTCGTCTGTGGTGTTTTTACGAGCGAGGCGAACGGTGTAAGTGCGAATGTTAAACAATCTAGTGAATAAGATAGGCAGAATGAAAACGACGAACAATGAGAGCTTGTGTAACCGAGGTTATATAAATATTCGTGTTTGTGTAAACAATGGATTAATAATAATGATTTAAAAAACCGAAATGAGTAATCGCACTTCGGAAATCTATGTGAAAAAGAAAAAAAATTGTTACGTCATTCCCGAGTATATAATCTTGCAGGTTACGAAAAAAAATAGTTACCGAGAAGTTAATTATTATATTAGTATTATATTATTACGCCGTAAAAAAAGCAACAGCATTTATTTCGGGCCATTCTAATTTTTTTCTCCAAATCTCGTGATCGACAATAACAACCAGATTTCAGAGCTGATTTCCATTTATATTTATCTCTAAAAGGTAAACCCGCCATCGCAGAAACGTTAAACGTCGAATAAAAAGGACGAAACAGTTTTTACATAGTTATAATAATGTTTATATTACTATATACAGCAATTAATGATAGTCGGTGTGAGCGGATATTCAAATTTATTAAAAAAAATTTTTCTCTATTTCATTCCCGCCATGACCCGGCGTTTTTTCGTTTCTTTTTTCCGTTTGAAAAAGGGTTTTACATTCGCATAATCTCACGGGGAATTAGCGTTATGCGTCGTGAGAGGTCGGAGACTGAGATGCGCAAGTATCGCAACATAATTAATTACACTAACATCAGCGGAAAAATCGTGCGAGCGCGTTGATTCCAAAATTATCAAGCGGACGCACCTATGTCGATATTTTGCTTTTTTCTATTTAGTTCTTCTTCTTTGTTTGCTGGAGGTTTGAGACGGGCCGGGATGTATTATTTTTCGGTTTTACTATAAAAAATAACACGGTACAGCCGAACTGTCGCACCGAACGAAGATTTAAGTGTATAATCAAGAAGAGAGGAAGAAGCGGAAGAAGCCGCCGCCAAGTGTGTTTCTTCGAAGCGACGAGCCCGGATCAGTCTATCTCGCTGCGTGTATTACCACACGAGGAGGGACGCTGCTGAAACAAAAATATATTCCTAGGCCTCGTTCGCATCGTCATTCATACAGCGATAAAATTTTCAATTAATTTCTTTGCTATTTTATATTGCTATCGAGCATTTTTTCACTAATGTTCTCAACATTGTACCTGATTTATTTATTTTGTTAAAAAAAAAAAAAAAAATCATGCCACCGCATGCAGTTCGGCTGAGCGAGGTGGTTTTGAGAAAAAAAAACCAAAAGTCGATATACGAGAAGACCGATGGATTCATCTCGTCGGTATAAAATGATATGCAAACAAACTGTTGTACAAGTCATCACAGTAAACAGAGAAAAAACAAAGCTCTAAACGTATAACGAACACCAATGATACAACCTTTAGTTCGATGACGCCTCAGTCCCTGTATCGATGCGACGACGACTTCTTACCATCACGATGACGGCTCGATTGTCTCGATTTCGAGCGTGAAATTCTTCGGTTGTTTCTATCCTTGGATCTCGTCCGGCTGCGTCTTTTGCTGCTCCTGGAGACATACGATCTCGATCGTCTCCGTTCCCTCGTGTGCGATCTCGATGATCTTCTACGTTCGCGCGATCGGGTTTTGCTCCTTCGACGATCCCTCGTTCGGGACGAGCTGCTTCGTCTTCGGACTGTCGAACGCGAGCGCGTTCTTCTTCGCTCTCTCGAGTGCGTTCGCGACACTCTCACGCGTTTGCCTCTCGATCGCGAGCGTGATGACCAATTTTTGCCGCACGTCGATACCGATCTCGACTTTCGTCGGCTTCGCGAGCGTGATCTCCGCTGGCGTTTCTCGTCCCGAGACCTCGACGAGCCGCGTCCCTTCTTCACTGATCTGTAGCTGCTTGACGATGTTGAACGATTTCCCTTTCGCTGACCGCGCGACGATCGCGAACGGGACTTGTGATTTCGACCGCGTGAACTGCACGACTGGGAACGGGACTTTTTGCTGCGTTTGCTCGACGATTTTTTACGCGTCTCTTGCGCATCGTTTTCGAATCGCTTGGAACGACTTTTCTTCGTTCGACGACTCCGACTGGAGGATGTCGATGACGAGGAATTTTTTTCATCCTCGTCCTCATCGTCCTCTTCCTCATTCTCGACTTCGTCGTCGTCGTCATCGTCTTCAGAGCTGCTGGAATCTCGATTGGACGAACCCGAGGGTTCGGACGTCGACGATGGCTTTCCTCCGTCCGTTTCCGATTGATTACGATTCGGCTGATGATGAAGTCGCCGAGATGTTTGGGCTCCACAGCCAACGCTCGAACGACTCTCTGACGACGCTTCCCTTTCATTATTTATCGTTTCTTTCTCATCAACTAAACGCACGACGTCAACAGTGTTATCCGACGGCAATTAAACGAGATAATGGTCGCCTTCGATAAATCGTCTGCACTTTGTTAAAACTAAATTTTATATTATCTTGAAACATACCTGCTAGTCGGCAGCTATCATTACCGATATGATTCTCATATTGTTGTTTATTACTGTGATGGTGCTGTTGCTGCTGATGCCGATTGTCCTGGCACTCATTCTCTTCTTCCTGGGCCAATCGAGCCTCTATCTCTTCCTCGGTCTTTTTAAATGCCTGCTGACGTCTCTTTACCGTTTCCTGCAATATTTGTTTGTTTTCAAATTTGTCATGCGGTTAAACAAAAGGGTATCAAAATTACTCGTACCTTTAGTTCTTCGTCACTGTCGTCATCCGGCTGTTCCATGGGCTCGTCCGCTTCGTCCTCTGACTCGCTGTTGCTGTCGCCATAGATGCCCAGACCTACGACACATTCAAATAACAATTATTCTCTATTTCTTTCCAAAGATTCCACTGCACTCGCTCGATTTCCCCCTTGTTGCCGTCGTGCTTAACTTAAGTCCCGACGTTTTTTATTTATTTTTTTCGATTCTCCTCCCAAAAAAATTGAACTACTTTAACATTTTTGATAATTTTTTTCACATCATCGAATGTTTTTAATTAGGTTTTTTTTTTCATTCCCTCGTCCTTTCCCGATGAATTGAACAGTTTGCAAGATGTGTAGGGACGTGCGATTTTTTCGAGCGTCGCAGCAAAGCTACTTTGAAGTCGAATAGCCGCTGACTCTCTCCCTCGTTTGACCGTACCTACGATCACGTTGATCGTTCTTTATTTTCCGTCTTTTATAACATCTTTTTTTTCGATTAAATAAAAGGTTGAGGAACTTACCGAGCTTGCGAGTGATCTGAGCAAGAGGGGCCATGTTGCTGAATGATGCGACGGGGGTGTCTCCTGCAGGGGCTTTACAATACACACGCATTTAGTGACCATGTTGTTCCACGATATCTCTATCAACGTTCTCTCGATCGCGCATTATCATTTTCTCATTTCCCTTTTTCTTTTTTTTTCTCTGCTCGATATCTTTTCCTCTCCACCTTCCTTCCGTCGGCATCACACGACCGAGAAAGTGTCTTTCATCTCATCGTGAATCTTCCTTTGCAATCCTCCTTTCGATTTCACATTTGCAAGATGACAACTCGAAATGCAACGAAATTAAATAAAAATTCGTTGTAAGCAGAAGGAAAGTACAAACAAAATTTATACCTTGATATAATATAGAATCGTTTTTTTATCGCGATAACGTTAACGGCAATTCGGAGCTGCCGGACATACGGTCGGGAACATCGATGATTTAAATTCGATTTTCTACGTCGACAAACAAAAAATACTGACAATGATCCGTCCTTTTCGAGAATTCTTCATACTTGATGAGACATATGATATTTTATGTCTGATTGAGAAAGATGGTACGAACGCTTAAAATAATAATATCCCGTAAACAAATCGGTACTCAATTCAAAGAATTTAACCGTCGAAGAAGATTGTTTATGAACATTTGTTTTCGATACAAACGGCTTGCCCGTAACGCTATACAGTTTGAATATTAACGAGGAAGAAATATTATTAGATACGAGTTAGACTGAACATTGTCTTCATTATCTCGAACCCTTTTTACTCGACATCACTGTAAACGTTAATCAATCAATATCTGCAGAATTGTTGAAAGTAAAACTGTCGAGTGCTCCGCGGAAATTCCTGTCGAGTCAACGCAACTTTGAAGACGAAAGAATAAAAAATTAATAATAAACGAAAGTTACAAAAGGAACTAAACGACTAGTCACAAGCGGGGCGTATTCTGAAAAAGTCACAAATAATTAAGCCTATGGAATTGACGAAAACCTCTCGTTTAATGCTCGTAGAATAAGTGTAATATATATATAAATATATATATATATGAGTGTATGTATATATATATATATATGTACAATGACGACGGTAAAAGTGGTGTCGTATCGTGTCAACGCGAGACCACAATTACTTCATTATCGTCGTACACATCATACTGTGCACAACAATATCGGGTGAGGAAAAATGGTATCGGAAAAATTCGATCTGTTAGTTCTATCGGGTGTTTATCTGCAGTACCTTTGGCGCGTGCGCGGCTCCAAACCTCTCTGCACACTGAGCCAATTTCTTCGTTCGTCACTTCCAACAGAATTTCCGTCAGCGATCTTCGAACTTTCAGCATCTAAATAATTTTTATTTCCACGAGGAAAAACATAAATAAAGTTTTCGGAACGTTTTTGCTTCTTATAAAGTCGCACAAAAATTAACTTACGACGTCATGTAGTATATCCTCGCGTGAGCGTTTTACCGTAACGCTCGAGGCTGCAGTCGGCGATGCCGAAGTATTTCCCCCGTCGGTGTTCACAGAACGCGAATCCGGCGAATCGGCGTCGCGGAATCGTGATTTTCGGGCCCTCACCACTATCTCCGGACTGCGTTCAGCGTTCTTCTCCATCTCCTCGTTTCCGTGACTCGTGGCTTCCGCGTCTGTTTCGGTTTCCTTCTCCGAATCCGAATCCTGCTCACAATAAAAAATTTAATATTTATAATTTTGTACACATCGACCAAAATGACTTATTGTCAAACGAAAAAAAAAAAAAACAAACAAGAAACTTGAAAATTACTTTTTTTATATTGCTTTCGTGTAGTAGCAGCCATAGTTTACACAGGCGTTTTTGAAGAAATAAAAAATCGTGTATAAAAAAAAACAAGTAAACAATAGCAGATAACATTTTAAAGAAATCTTGTCTGTATTCTTGATATTCGGAGCATTCTCGAAAATAAATGTATTCAGTTCTTAATGATCTATACACTCACGAATTTGCTCTTGCTAGGATTCAGTACAGCCCGCGCCTCATCTTCGGCCACCTTTCGAGCCTCGATCTCTTGCTTTCGAAGCATCTCCTGACGTTCGCGTTCTACGGCTTTGTGCTTCTCCCGTTCCATCTTCTCGAGACCCTCTCGAATCCACGCCGGCAATTGTCTGCGTTTGGCCGCGTCTTTCGATCATCCACAACGAAACAACAGTTTTATCTTCGACATTCAATGAACAAGGATACACCACGTTGTTTCTTATACAAATTTTCGAGAAACAATTTACCAATGATCGTGCAAGTGTCCTCATCCGGAGTCTTTTCTCTCTCGTCCCGACTTCTCATGGTGTTGTCGATTCCGCGCATATGAGGGATGCGATTGGAGTGTCGCATACCTTTCATGAACGGGGGTGGTTGGGACGGTGCAACGTTTGATTGATCGCCACTCCAGTATCCCGGTACCTGCAGCAAAATAACTGATAAACTAAGAAAATAAAAAAAAAATGATTTATTTTAACAATGAATTGCCTGATTGTAGGGTTGAGAGGGCACAACGGAATTGTACGAGTACGAAGGTGCCGGTGGAGGTGGAACGTTGAATCCTGTTGTGTTCGAGATTGTTGGAGCCGGCGGCACTAAGGGAATGGAGGGCAGGCCCATGGGTTTTCCATCTGGTCCCATTGTAACGCCGGGAGGTGGGACGCCACTCCATTCCCAAGAACCTCCGCCGGGTCCAGACGTATTCCATTGTCCCCACTGACTCCATTGATTCCATGCATCTGCGACAAGAAAGTTTTTCAATTAAACTTCAAAACAGATGATCCTTCGTGTAGAATCAAAAATAGAATAGAACTGATATTCCATGTATAGTGCAACTCAGATAAAGCTATTTTTGTTTGTTTTTATGCCTACCCGAGCCACTAATATTGGGAGCTGGCGGCGCAGGTGGTACATCGTCGTCCTTCGTATCCATGTCCATGGGTGCCTCTCCGCCTCCGTCACTCGACGTATCATTTGTATCCAAGGAAAGCGGAGGAGGTGCCGGCGGAACAATGGTTTCCTTCATCTTGATCCATTGTTGAGCGAGCGCTGCCCAATCCACTGTAGCAAAGAAAGCATAATTCAAGTCTGCTGTAAACTGACGACGTCACGACAAGTAAGGTGCTAACGGACAAAAAATGTACCTTGGTCGTTGCTCATATTCTGGTAGGTTGAAGGATTGAGTGCCCATTGCGTGGGATAATCCTTTCCCTCGAATATTTCTCTGCTCATCTTCATCTGCGTTTTGTGGAGAGGTCAAAATTAAATATCACTTAACTATAGGGGGGAATGACAACGTAGAACAATATAATTATGAAAATGGTTTATTTAATATATCGTGTGGCCAAAATGGCAACTGTTGAGGAAACCAAGTCGAAAAACCTCCGGTGCAGTTGGAAAAATTCATCGTGCCCCAGGAATGAGATGTAATACTCACGGAGGATCGGATTGGTTCTTTCTGTGGAGAAACTTCAACGGCACGTGCCGATGATCGACATGTTTTGATTTTGACCGCTCGACGGTTTCGATGTTTTGACGAAACACGGCTCTTTTGACTCTTATATTAATATTATAATTGTTAATCTTTCCTGAATAAAAGAACCCGCTTGGAAATTGTGGATCGGTTAGTTGAGCACGAACGCAGTAACACCAGATGATAGGCGGCATAAAAGCTGGAGAGGGGAAGACCGAATTATTCTCTCGGAACCCTTGGAATGACTCTGAAGTTGCATCTGTAATACTTGCGAGTTGAGCCGCAAGTGGCGCTGCAGCGTGTTAAATCTACTTGTCCGATGGACCTCTCATCGAATTCTGAGAACATTATCGTTCATATATTTACACGCCATTTATTCATTAAATCTGTCGCTTTCAGAGTGTTCTATTTTATGTGGAAGGTATATCTACATTTCTATATACTTTGATGGATTTCGGTTACCCGCATAAAACCTATAGGAAGAAGATAAATATACTTTTCGCGTAAGACTGAGCATTCTGCTAGAGCTTACTTTGAAAACGAAAAATCCCGTAATACAATAATGTACACTAGGAACTCTATCTTCGCGCCGTGGACTTCCCCGAATATCAGCCAGCGATATGCCAAATTTGGATGATCAACCTTTTGTCGTTTGGATAAACACACCTTTGAAAAGACAACATTATCGGTCATCGCAGTGAAACGTGTCACATGGGTCTTTTGTCCGAAGAGCAGTCGAAAGGTCAAAATAGAAGTCATTAAAAAAAGCAATTCATTTTAAGTTTCCGTCACAGCAAAAATTATGAACGCGTGTGTAGGAATATCAACGACTCATTAAGTTGTAATAAAACGTTCCGAGGATACTGCAAGTCTGGCATTGTGACTGTAACCTTTTCAAGATGTTTCATATTGTACTGTTGATGTTAAGCACTTTCGGTAAACGATAATAAAAATATGTTCTTCTTTAGTGCGTGTTATCTTCATTTAAGTCGTCCACTGTATCGTATACACAAAAACTCATCCATCTTTAAAAAAATAGGCGTTATTAGCTTGTGCGTTGCGTGAATTGGTGAGGCGTAAGTTTATTCACACGCTGTACTGTTTTCTCCTTTGTTATTCAATATTGTATTCATCGTTGTGATTGATGGTCAATAAAATGCAAAAAAAACCATAGCGTGAGGACTAAAATTTTTATGCACATCTCGAGTAAGGTGTGGAAAAAGTGAAAACACTCAAATCAATTAGTGTTTAAATTTTATAAGATTTGTTAGTTGGAAAAAATTTTATTTTCTCTCTGAATCAAGTTTCGTCATTAAATATCGTAAAGTTGACCATTTGTAATTAATTGATCGAATATATTAAATATGGTCACACAAGAGAAAATTAAAAAATGTTGCTTTACTGTAGTTTAAGAAACTGGACGTAACTTGCGTGATAAGAACGCCATAATAGGTTAGATTATTACGAAAGTGAATTACCCTCAAGATTCACGGGACGTGACGATCGTTTGATTTCATTCTGCCTTCATCACGTGTCGTTATTATTTTGTACATAACAAACGGTATACAGTTTTTGATAGGATTCTCGCGGAAATCACCGATGTTCCCTCTAATTCATCAAAAATTCAATACTTTGTTTGCGTCGATGGGACGAATGTGGAATTATTTAAAGCCTGCAACGGATTGCCTGACTGTCCGGATTCATCGGATGAACTAATGCAACTCTGTTATCATAACGTGTAAGTTCTATTCTATCTCCATCACATATATTTATTCTTTCGTACGTAACGAACGGTATATAGCATTAAATAGCAGTCGCCCTTTTTTCAGAAGCTTCAATTGTATCTTGACGTTATTTTAAATAATTTTTTCCCACTGGCATTAGAAGAAACAATTCTTTAAAAAATATTGGAGAAACATTTTTGAGAGTTGTCAAACGATGGCGTTCCCACCAATCGTTTCATGTGTCGTTATCACTGGTCATTAACCTAAACACCAATATTGGGCAAGCTCTGGACCAATCGATTCCATTTGGCGATTTTTCGTTGAATGGATTATGGCGGGATTTCGGAAGGGCGGAAATGTCCACAATGACTTAACCCGAAAATGAAATGAATGTCACGCCGGTGACAATATTTCGTGGGTAGCGAAGCAAATGCTTGGTCGATTCAACAAAATGTTGCTTAAATTAAAGTAATTATTCGTTGAAGCAACTAAATGAAATCCAATGGTTCTGTAGATTCTGTAGACTTTTTATTTGTACCACAAACAGAATATTTTTCGTTACGTAAAAAAAATCTGAAACTACACGATTTTTTAGGTGTCCAGCATTAAAATATAGGTGTTCGTACGGCGCGTGTGTTAACAAAGCAGCACGATGCGATGGTTACCTAGATTGCATCGATGGCAGCGATGAAGATCGATGTGATTTGGTTGATGTTTGCACAGATCGAGAGTATCTTTGCGTAGAATCACTGGAGTGCTTAGCTCTCGACAAAATCTGTAATGGTGAGTGGATTGCGGATTAAAGTTTGGTATGCAGTGTCGTAAAATATCGCTAGTATTATGACAATGTATTATCGAGAATCATCGTATACTGGGTCGTGGAAATTTAAAATTGCTGAAACTGTCACCTAACAAAAAATGAAAGTTACATAACCGCAACGTAAATAATTGGAAAAATTAATATAGTAATGAAGTCAATTAATGAAATATATTCGCCCTTAACCATAATTTAATGAGCATCGTTATTATTCATGGATACATTTTCTCTATTACTAGAGACAAATACATATTGGAAAAAACCGTAATCATTCTTTGTGACATTGGTGAGAGTATCACACCTATTCAGCTATGCCGGCATTTTGTCTACATAGGATCTGTAACCACCTCTCTCGCGCTCGTGTTAGGGTCACGTGATTTTTACCGGCTCTTAATAAAAAGTTGTTACACGGTCGTTCCATTGTTGGTATAACTTGTATCCTAGTTTGGTGTTGAGATACTATCATGTCTCTTGATTGGACAAAATATCGAGCAGGGTATTGTTATTGGCTATGTCAGTGTCATCTTACCTTTAACAAAACTTTCAGGATATGCGGATTGTCGTGATGGAAGTGATGAAAAAGAAAGCCTTTGCAAAACGTATCCGTGTCCGCTGAACAAATATCGTTGCACCAATGGAGGCTGTGTCTATCAGGAAAATATTTGCGATGGTACCAAGGATTGTACCGATGGAAGCGACGAAGAAATATCGATTTGCCCTTCTACCTTTTGTCAAGGGCGTGACTGTCCAGCTCATACTTGCAGGTGTATAACTTCACGCAAACGAAAATCTCTGGAGTCTTATAATAGAAATGTGATTTTTATGTACATTTTTCTATTTTTTATTCAAAGGGAGGACGAGTTTAGGTGTGAAACTAGTAGCCAATGCATTCCTATGGCAAATGCATGTGACGGGTCCTACCAATGTCGCGACTTCTCTGACGAAAAAGAGGATATCTGTGCAAGTCGAGAGTACGTTGATATAAATTCATCAATTTCACGTGGATGTCCTGTACATTTCTTAAACCTTTTTAATTACACCTTTTACACACGCAATTAGTTGTGAATTATCAATGTTTCTCTTCGTTTCTTAGGTTTTATTCGTTGCTTCAATTTTTATTAACTGCAGGTGCAACTCAGGATTCTTTCGATGCAATTATGGTGGGTGCATTCAGGACAGTCTGAAATGTAATCTTCAGCCAAATTGCCATGACTGGAGTGACGAAGATGAAGCAATTTGCGGTACATCACTTCCTGATGGAAGCTGTCGACTTCCTCCAGCAAAACCAGCAACGCATTACACCGTATCCAACTGTCCTGAGTGTCACCCTGGCCAGATAGTCCCAGAATTGACCAGACTCGATTATTTTTGTGATGATCTGAAAGCGTTGGAAGGGCCGAGCAGCATTTACTGCCAAAATAATCGTTGGACTCCAACTCTGCCTTGGTGCATCACGGGTAATGACATATATAACTGTGGAATAGTACATCTAACTACGTGAGACAAATAATTATAGAAGTATAGTAAACAAAAAGAAATTGGAATCGAATTTCGAACTCGGGTTAAAGTTAAAGTGGGACGTAACACTCTGAATCAGTAAAGGGCGTGCAACCGCTGACGAACATGCACACCATATGTAAGATAATTTTTGTTTGATTTTGTTCCATGCAGATACACAAGACATAACTTGTACGCCAGTCAATGCTCCAGGAGCAAAAAAACACTGTGAAGTTCTTTGGGGAACAAGAGAGGGATGGATAGCATGCAACGGTACAATTCCCATTGGGACTCATGTGTCTTTGGAGTGTCCCGAATTTTATGAGCGAGAAACTGGATCTACTCATACAACCTGTCTACACGATGGAACATGGAGTCAACTTCCGCTTCGTTGTCGACCAATATGTGGAATAAGGGAGTCTTCAGGTTTATTGTTCAACGACACTAAACGACATTGTCAAGCACCTTAGGTATTCAAAGCACAATGCAGCACGATGTAAATGTCACCTTCAAGTTTACACACGACGAATAGACTGACTCTTAACACCACCAAAACGAAGATTATAATACTGGTCAGTAAACTTTGCACTTAACAAATCGATGAGGTGCTTGCCGATGTCGTTAATGAAGAACGAGAATACAAGTGGTGCAATTACTGACCCATACAATGGTGGAATTCGAACCATGACAATACTCTAGTTTCCACACCACCGCTATTTTCTTCACAGGATCACTAATCGATAATATTCGATAATTTGCTTTGAAATTTTAGCAGCTGCTCTGATAATAAAAGGCTGGGAATTATTCCCCGAGGAATCTCTTCCCTGGCACGCGACACTCTTTTCTCACAACGATGGCGAATGGAAATTTTTCTGTGGTGGAACATTAATTTCCGAATCAGCTGTTCTGACGGCTGGACACTGCGTATGGAAAACCGATGAGAACACTATACAAGTCGCCCTAGCAGCGTTTTCAAGCAATTTTACAGATCGGACAGAAAATACTCAAGTACTAAAGGTCGATAGAGTCGAAATACAAGCAGCTTATCAAGATCACGCAGGAAATTATGGATCGGACTTGGCTATTCTAATTTTCAAAAGACCTGCTATGATAAATTCTGCAGTAAGACCTATTTGTCTCGATTGGTCTAATTCAATCGATGTGCTTCAGACAAGTGGACAAATTGGATTGGTACCAGGTATATAAAATAAAAATAAGATTGTCCGTTCTAATTGATCCGTTTATTCAAATACATGATAATTATGAATTTAAAAAAATGGCCTTGTAACTTTGCTCAGTCTATGGCCCAAGAAAGTATGTCGAAAAAAAGCGGCATCATCATGTCCTCTCATTGAACGAAAACTGTAAAGCATTGTTATTGAATTATCTTTCCAATAGGTATGGGAATAACTGAAAATGACACCTTCAGTGCAACACTGCGTGTGACCTCGGTAAAGCTTGTTCCCGACGACGCGTGCCGGGATTCCCAAAAGAAAGATTTCTGGAAGTATATAACGTACACTTCTTTTTGTGCTGGATGGATAAATGGCTCTGCAGTTTGCAACGGCGATAGTGGAGGTGGCCTTGTCTTCCGAAGACCGAATTCAACTTTGTGGGACATTCATGGTGTGGTATCCATCAGTCCAAGACGAATAGGCACTAGTATTTGCGATCCTCATTATTATACCATATTTTCGAAGGTAAGAAAATCGTAAAACTGGCACGTTACAAGTTGGGGGGGATTTTAAATATAGTTTAAAAAAATAATTGCAATACTAAGTGAACAAAACGGAATTAGTTTCCAATGCTTGTTTATTTCTCCATTCGTGTTTATTATAGCTAAAGAAAGATTGGTATATTATAATAACAAAGTTAAGACATAATTATAATTTTTAGTAGAGATGTCCGTTTTGGCTTGGCTCTCCCTATCTTATACGCAATAATTGAAGAATTTCAATTTTTCCAGGTTGCTATGTACAGTGATTGGATAATGGGAATTTTAAATACCCTTCCAGTAATTGGTCCACCCGATACGGAATTGATGCCAAACAATGATGTTGTGTTAAACTATTAAATGCGTCGGTACTAGTATATTATTCAATGTGTAGAAAATTTTCCATGTGGAATCACCCTAGAAATACATTGTAAAAAATATAAAAAAGTTGAGCACATATATCCGGTTTTCAAGTTTGATATCTGTTGGTATCGATTCAAGTATAAATTTTTTATTACAAAATGCACAAATGTAAAAAGTGAAGACTACTTGTAGATATTAAAACTAAAAAGAACGAGCTGCCATTATTGGTATATTATTATTGTTACGCCGGACTAGTTGAGGCTCCTTCACTCTTCTTTATTTCTTATTCTTTATCCATTTGCCGACGACACACAATTCTTGAGGCTGAAGCTTTGTCGTGCCTCGTTCTGCAGTACGGGGTTCGTGATAAGGACTGTTGAAGAAATCGCGAGCCGAAAAATCAAGGTCTTACTGTGTAAATTTTGGACTTAATGCACTGCTTTCTTTTTGCATATAAAAAGACGTCCCGATCGCAATGGACCGTACAGAAGAAATCAAAAGGGATTTCCAATTTTTTTCAATTTCCGGAATAGTGCAGGTTTCGTGACTAGTGTTTTCTCTATAGCTTTGACGAGTACGGAAGTTTGATCGAATGGAGAGAAAGGCATGTCTTCGAGATTATAAATGTATATAATGCCCTCAGCATCGGCAACAACAAGCTGATTTCCATTTTTCGTAAATTGGAGCATGAGAAGCCGATGGCTATTCGCGGAAACTGTAATCGAAGTGGGTCGATAGATTTTTTTTTTAATGTCCCAGATACATATCTCATTATCGACAATACTGGCTATGATGGTTGAGTTTGTCGGGCACCACGTAGACCCGCGAACGCAGGCCATCCTTGTGGAAAGAGTAATCAGTGGTTCTGCGACTCCATCCACCCAAATTCTGGTGCACCAATCAGCGCCACAAGTCAAAAAGACTTTTGAACAAAATGGTGAAAATTCAAAAGAATATACGGGACCATCATGGACTAGAAGACTTTCAATGTGGCGATGAAGATAATTTGTTGAGCAACGATTGATGCATCCCTCTTCGGTTCCAACGAAGTAAATTGTGCTCAAATCCGGATGTCTTCGAAGTAATAGAGCGCCAGGATTACGGCTGATCGGTATGTTGTAATTGTTGCAGTAATTTATTCTTTTCACACCACTGATTTTACCTTCAATCCTCGATATTCTCATTATTTCAGTCGGTGTGAAGTCTTCACCTGTACGATAGCGCATAATCCGACCATCCTGATTGCTAGTATAAATTTGCTCTTGATAGTCAAACTGCTCATCCTCGGGCCACCATTGAATCTGCCAATGAGGGGAATATGACGGCGACGTTTGACGGGAGCTTTTCTTCATAACCGTTAGATCTTTTTTACTGACATCGATGACTGTAATTGTACCATCATAAAATCCTATCGCCAATAAGTTCGGACTGCTACTGCTCCAATCGATGTCAGATATCGGACAGTTAAATCTGTAAATTCTATCAGGCTGACTGGGATTCTTTATACACCAGACTAGCAAGACACCATTTACTTCTGTTGGCGAGGCACCGTACCCTGCAGCTAGTAGATTTATGTTGACCGGATTCCATCTAAAAGAGCTCACTGCCCGGCCTTGGGTTAACGCGCAGGATTGTGTCCAAAGTAGATCCAATTTGTAACTGAATTCCAGATCCAGACTACATGGATTTTTACGGATCAAGTTTTTGAAGCGTTTCTGCGCAATTATGAACAAATTGCTTGCGATTATACGCTCCATCACTTGGACGGCATCACGAAAACTCGTTTTAGCATACAAGCGAACTAGTTGATCTTCTACACTTGGACTTTGCACGTTGAATTCAGTTTCTGAAAATTTGTGGCGATCTGCCTGTGAACAAAATGTTATTTTAATATTTTTGGTGTTTACAATTTGGAAATTAAGAAACCTTTTTTCAATACCCTAATAACATTTTCATCCGACGTTGATTCGATAGTCGCATAAGTATCATGCATCACCCAATTATTCACAAAAGTTTTACGATTTGTGCGCTTTTGGCGCCCAATGTACGTCGACCTGGACTTGGTGTGTATCCGCGGCGTCTGAGTCTCAGAACTAACAATTTTTCTGTTTGATCCACCACCGACAGTAATGTACTCGTATCTTTCATTGGCTTCCTTGATTTTCAAGCCCTCGGGAGTACAAAGATCTTCAGTCAACTGCATCATCTCGAATAAGAAGAAAGTGTCGGTTTCCTTGATGGTGATGATCACTTTTTGTGGCTTCTCATGAAAAATACTAGAGTCGTATCTGGAATCATCAGCGTTGGTTCGTTTAATAAATATAACGAGTGATGTTGGTAGCGAAGAAAACTTTGTGAAGTACCAAAAATTCCAAAGCTTTCAAGAGTGGCGAATTAAAATAACAAGTCTTTTTTACCTTGGTAAACAGAATGGTGATGGTGCTCGATCAATTTCAAGATCCTTCAGTGAGCCGGTTCCACTCTGACCGAATACGACGTTTTCCGTTATTTCTTCAAAGGGTACGTTCGTGTGTACCGAGGAGGATCTTATGAGGCTCAATGAACTCGACCTGGGCACTCCGTGACCGGAGGACATAACAGCAAGCTGCGTTGTGCTTTCGCTTCGACTTGTAATGATAGCATCGAACGCGGTCAATTGCTTTTCCTCAATAGATGGATAAAAGGCATGGCTCAATGACTTTGGGGTTAAATCTAATCCGTCTTCAATCACATGAATATTCCTTCGTTGCTGTATTATTGAGGTCATTCCCCGTGGAAGACCTCGACGTATCTTCACCGATTGTAAAACGCGCAATTGCGACGAAATCGAAGTTTGACCCCGGTCAAATTGTCGTCTTGGCGAGTTGCTGCCATCTTCGCGCATTTTGATCTTTCAATAAAAAAGTTGATGTTTCCCACGTTGAATTGATGTCATTTTGTTAACTCTCTCGAGACGACTTTCATAGAAACAAACTACTATCGGGCCTGGTTTTTTATCTTACAAATTTAGTTTTGTTTAATGTTTCAATTTCAAGTATTACTATTGTACAGAATTGACAGTTGACGCACGCGATACGCGGGCAGTTTTCCTAAATAAAGGTTTTTGCCTGTCGGAACGTCGCCTAACAAAAGACTGTTGCCGTTGGTTGTTTGATCAATGGTTAAGGATGAAAGAAGCTTTTGAAGGATGCATAGACAGTCTTATGAATTGATATTGGTACGACATTGATTCAATTGGGCATTTTCATTATTAATCAACCTTCGTCTCATATTTTGAGAAACACTTTTATTTTGAAAGATATCGTGAGAAATATTTTACATGTTTGTTGATGAAAAAAACTTTTTTTTTCATTCACAAGGAAGATGCTGTGGTCACTGACCTCTTGAACGGCCTCATGAATATGTTGATAGCGTTGTAAAAAAATAGGTAGAGAACAGGAACTAATGGACCTTCTTTTGCTTCCTTCCTTTTTTTTTTAAAGGCGTTACTGCGGCAGACGGTTCCTCTCCGTCGTCGGCTTTTCGCTTTGACATATCTTCCGAGCCGGATAAACTGAATCCTGGAACCTGTTTTTGCGCGCAATATAATTTAGTGGTCAAAAACAAAATTAGTATAGAAAATGTTTTCATGATCATTTAGGATCTTACCTCGGGTTTAACGAGCTTGAATACGAGCTTCTCGTGCTGCACGTTCGATCTGTCAAGGCTCAATTGCACCACGACCGGATCAAAAGATCGAAAGACTATTTTGCCACAAGTTTGCGTGTGTTCTTCTTCGTCATAGACAAACGTAACCGTACTACGTTCGCCCTTCTTGTTCAAATACAGTGTTCCCTCCAGTCCGTATTTCGGTATTAAAATTTGCAGAGCGTTTTTGCGCACGAAGAGGATGTAACCGAACTCGTTCTCTACTTTTCCTCGGAAGAACAGCTATTGAGCACAAGCAAAAAAAATGCTGTTATTAGCCGGTATTACAACTAAGATCGGGCTCAACAAATCCGAAATCTACATTTATTCAACGTGACACGATAAATAAGCCTTTATCACAATATCCAATCGATTTTGCTTCCTCATGGAGGAAGCTTTTTAATGGCGAAAAAAAATGTCGAGATTTGAATGAAAATGTGTTCAGAATGTTTGAAAACATAAAAAAATTACATTTAGAAAGAAATTACGATAGCGTGCATGCGTGCGTGCTTGTTGCAATGAATTTATCATGAATAGAGAAGATAAAAATGTTAAAAGGAAACTAAATTGATTACAATGAAATTGTGCTTATCGTTCAACATAATAATATAGCCACGATCATGAAACTCACATGTGTGTTCAACGCTACTGATGCACGCCCAGCGTACTGGGCCATTCGATTTCTATAATTCAGATTGTGACACAGAGCATGGGTCTTCTGTTTGTCGAGCAAGTCAGGATAGGTCGCGTCCGCTCCAATGCAGACCGCTAACAATCGATGAACAATTATATCTGCGTACCTGCAAAAAAATTTTTTCATTGTCGAATACCAATGGACAAACGCTTTAAAGGTTTACGCTTGTACTTATATCATTTACCCCCCCCCCCCCCCCCCCCGCTTCGTTATTTAGTAGCCAGGAGATCTGCTGGGTCTCTTTTTATCGTCGCTCAGGAAAATCCCCTATGCGCGGGACATTTTTAGCTAATAAACATTCTAGCAGATGTTCTTTATGGATAATGTTAATAACGAGGAAAGAATGTTAAAATATAATTTTTATATTTTATAAATATATAATTGACCAACCTTCTGATGGGGGACGTGAAGTGAGTATAAATCGGGCAAGCCAGCCCGTAATGGAAAAATTCCGATGGTTGAAGCATTCCCGAAACAAAGTATACCGCCTGCATCATGCAGCGTGTCGCCAGAATTTTAAGCATTGTGTTGAAAAACGGATTGTCGGGCTTGTGTGCCTCCTCTAAACATCGTGCCAATTCTCTGCCCGAACTCGTCTTTATCTCGAAGCCCTGGACGTTCGAACAAAAAAATTGAATTATTTGTATTCTTTCGTGTTACTCAGTGATGCTTTACAAAGCTCAACGAACTTGGTGCTTTCCAGCCTTGATCAGCGGATCAAAGTTAGTTTGCGGTGGTTCCGGATGCCTTCTCAGCATCGAGCATTCTGGAAACTCTTGCACGATCTTTTCCGCTACCGACACATTAGCCAGCAGCATAAATTCTTCGACCATTGAATTTGTATCGCGCATCTTCTTCGCCTCAACCTCAATCGGATCGTGAGTCTCACTGTCTACTTGAAAACGAATTTCTGGTGATGCGAGGACTAGAGCTCTGAAACCACACCAATTTATCTATAACCAACAACTGAGACCTGTCAAGAATAGTGTTTCTATAGTGGCAGAAGTGAACTTGCATCGAGACAGATAATACAAAGTTAATCAATTATAACTCTGATGATTTTTCAAGCCATTCTACTTCAACGGCGTTCTACTTACCCTTTTTCTAAACGTTTTTTCTTCATCTTTTTCGCCAAATTATTGAGCCCTCGTAGTGACGTGGCTATAGCGTCTTGCTGCGAGCTGTCGTCAATCTTTAGCTGCGCTTCCTCGTAAGTCATAGCACGTCGCGAGCATATGATAGATTTGAAAAATTCCGTCCTAATTATGTTAGCGTCGCAGTCCATCTCCCATATACATGAAAATGCGAATCTTTCCTCTTCTCCTCGCAGCGAGCATAAATTTGAACTCAGCAATTCTGTAATAATGATCAGATTAATTCTGTGTTCTGATGGAAAACTTTTCGAAAATGAACTATAAAAGACATTTTTACATTTACAGTACTGAACAATCTTAATTGCATGAAAACAGTTCCACATCTTGTTTTGAAACAGTTCTGGCAAATTTTCGATTACCTGGGACCATGTCAATTCTTTTGTCAACGAGATAGACCGTAGTGGCTCGTAGAGCTGCCTCCTTGTCGATCGCTGTACCTGGCCTGATGAAATGCGACACATCAGCGATGTGAACACCAACTTCGAAATTTCCATTTTCCAAAATTCTGCAATGCAACGCGTCGTCAATATCCGTACAGCCGGGGGGATCTACGGAGCAAATATCCAGATGCCGTAGATCTTTTCGTTGCGCAATGTCCTGCCAACAAAAGGAACAATATAAAAAATATTATCGACGGTCGGATAAAAAAATTTCGATGGAGCTCACAAAGCGTGACGTGTGAAAATATGTCGTACTCACCAAGTCCGTTATAATCCATGGCAGTTTGGGAAGAAAGCTTAGTACCGCATCTGAGAATCTGCTGTGGGGGACATCGTGCTCCAAAAGAAGAACTTCATTTTCCGTGTCTTTGTCGCCAACTTTTCCAAGTGCCCGGACAAAGTGACCAAGAGGATATCTCGAATTTCTCGGCCAAGAATCTATAGCAACGATTATTCTCTGTGTGGCCAGGGTCTCGGCCTGTCTCGTCTCGACTCTGACTTTGGGTATTTTTCTCTCAGCTGGCACGAACAGATGTTTCACGTTCTGACGAAGACAAATTTCAATTTTTCTCAAACAAAGCGCGACGGTAAAGTCCATCGTGCTGAACTACTTCGCAGTACATTTTTTATTTACCCCTTTGATCGGACTTGGCTGCAATATACCGCAATATTGACGCCACTTCCGTCGTATGATGCCAACTATTCTGCCCGTTGGCGTTCTGTCAATTTTGTTAACTGACTTTTTGACAATCAGATCGTTCTCTTCGTCGAGAATGTCACCCGGATCCTCTTCCACCTCGTCCTGCAGGACTAAATCGCTTGGCACCGACCACTCGTCCTCGGGTAGAAGTTCCAGGGCTACTATATCCCCGTCAACCGCCCTATTCAAGCCGACATGGCCTTGAACCAAGATCTTCAAATACGAACAATGAAACCGACATAAATTATTCTCATTATGTTACGTTTAACAATTGACTCCTTTGAATACCAAAAAGTTTACGAAATTTTTTCACCAAATAAAAGGCATTGATCCGCCGAATTTATTAGTAGCATTATTTTATTTACATTATCTTAATGAAAGTATGAATTTCAGCATTGATGCAAATCAAAAGAAGAGAAAAAACAATAATCATCATCTACTCACAAATTTCTCCATGCCCTCCACATTGACACTGCCTTCAAGGAAATTTTCGCGTGATGCCAGGAAAGATCCCTGAAGTAGGCGTCCGTTTTTAATGCCGTCGTGTAATTCTGCAGGTGCCAAGTGACATGGAAACAAGGGTCCTCTCGAACCACCCTCCGACACATAGCTCCTCTTGCACAATTTGTCAACGAGAAACCCTGAATTATCCAGGGATCCAATGTATTCCTCCACTAGGAAGATCATAATTTTTTTTTGAATACCCGACTCGCTATTTATCCCAAATATCCAATATACCTTTTATCCCAAATATCAAAGGTCTCGGATACCGTAAAATAAAAATGTTATCTAACCACTTGTGGCAGGTATATCTTCGGCGATACATTTTCTCTTGTTGTCAGCGTCGTCCGTAAGTAGTATTATTCTAATAGGGTTGTCCATTTGATGCGACAAATGCTCATTGTACCACTTGGTCGCAACCCGAATAGCTCTGTCATTTCGATCGTTGATAGTTTCGCCTGGAACACGCTCCACGTAGGTAGACCTGAGATGAAACAATTTATGTGTATCCTATATACGCTATGACAAAAAATAAAGCTCCATACCTATGATGTTCATTGACAAATATATAAAATTTTCTTCTAGGATCGGCTATTATGTCCTTGAGTTTTTTATAGACATTGGAACTTCGGTGCTTAACTTCCTCCAGTACCGTTTGTGTTACAATTACATTATTGATAACGTCTTCCTCCAAAATGTGTATCTGAAATGAAATCAAAAACATTACTTTTCTCTATGTTGTTACTGGAAATAAATGTTTATAAAATTGATAATCTTGCCTGATCGAGAACTACATTGGTGTCAAGTAAAAGGTAGTGCGGATACGAAAACAAACTACTCTTCGCCCCAGGATTTTCGTTGCTAAGAACTATATCATTTTTCCTTGGTGAACAGGTGGAACAGACTTCGGAACCGCACCAGATATCATCTCTCAAGTAATGTTCTCTCACGATCTGAAACGAAACAAAGTTAGGGTATGGTCGCACATAACCTGCCCGGTAACCATTTACAACAACTATTTTTTACCTTGAATATATTGCCACTCTTGGTCTTACGATAGAAAACTTTAGTCGTCAACATTGCAATATTGATAAGTGCGAGACATTAACAACGGATAACAGTTCTTCCTATGTATGACCTCACGTGAACGACTCTACGCGTGGTCAGACAGGCTGAGAGAAACTATATATGAATATTAAGACGGTATCAGACACCTTCCTCCCCGCCATTCTGGGCTCAGTCGGTATTAAGAACTGTAATAGACATTTTTCACGTGTTTCCATGGTCCTGAAAATAATGCAATACCGCGGTCGATAAGAAATTCAGTGATGAGTTTTTCTTACAGATTGTGGCTTCTACAATCAACATAAAAAAACCACCCGCGATAATGATATTCGCTTCCAATCAGCGGTTCGAATGTACGAGCGTGACATTCCAGGGAATGCTGAATATTGCGTGAGGAAGACGATCGTTTCACCGAACCGAGACTGTATTTTTATTTAATTTTTGAAGCAAGTAAATGGAAACAAAAGTTGATACTGAAATGTTTGTTTATTGTAAAATGTGTACCGAACATGTACGCTACAAAGTGCGAACACCAAACAATAGGAACATTACGACAGTACTCGATGGAGGCGTAATCCATTTTTTGTCTCTCAACCGCATCGAGACCACTCCCTTGTGTCCTGAGTGGACACAAAGAGTAGTTAAATTTTATTTCTTATTGCAAATTGTATTACCAACGAAACTCGAGTCAAACAGCAATTCTGTATCACTTTTATCTTCATCGTTGAATTACCCCAAAAGACATTGAACTATACTTATATCGAAGCGGATATGTAATTCAATAAAAAGTAAACTCGAGTTTCATTATCTAATTTATGATTTACTCAAAATGTGTCGACGAATCAGCCTTTAGATTATACCATCCTTCTTAGCTTTGGAGAAAAAAAAACGGAATAATGAATACTCAATCAGTTCCAAAGCACCCATTGACCATTAATATCAGGACAGCTTTGAGAAAAGTCCATAAATCTTTCAATCGGTCTTATAATTTATCTCGTGCAAAAAAAAAGAAAAAAAATCAAGCATTAAATCAATCAATAAAATTTATTCCCTGGAGCTTCGTTGGGAAGCGGGATTTCCCGATGGATCCCAAGGAGAGGAACTTCCTTGCTCGACGATACGCGCGTCTCTGGCCAGTGCGAAAATTGGTTCACTCGCAGCAACCGATTGCGTCGATCTCGAGCGATTTTCTATTCGCAGAGGATCGACAAAATTGTTCGACAGCAAATCGACAGCCTCGGAACGACTCTGAACCGACGGTTCGTTACCGGTATTGCTCGTGTCAGCGCTAGTTACGTTCATGACCGATTCCGAGAGTCTCCCCGTAACTGCACCGATAGTGCTACGATTGGCGGAAAATTGTCCAAGATTCGGTACGTAGGGCGCGTGACGATTCTGTGAGAGTGTCGAGTGTCTTCGGGACGATGTTGTACGTCCGAGATTCGGCATGAGATTCGATAATCGACTGCGAAGACTCATTTCACGCTCAATATTGTCAATTCTTGTCTGTTGCATTCTGACGCGAAATGAAATGAGACGATTGAGTATAGCTTCCTTGAATCGATTCTGTTGTGTCTGGGACTCGAGATCGGGGACCGACCTGTTCGACTCGCTGTAGGACGGTCTGTTGGGCTCGGCCAAGTTTCTCATACCGGCACGCGACAGCAAACAGGCACGAATCGCCAACGACATTCGGGAGGGATCGTATCGATTTCTCAAGTCCGACCTGTGAGCGCTTAGCGAGTCGACGAATCTTATTCGCTGCAAGGGATTTCGTGTCTCTCTACGCTCTAGGAAATGCTGAGGACCTGCTTCCTCAGCGATATCCATCGGTGTCGGACGCGCCGATGGACGTTCCGTTAGTGTTGAATTTTCGGCAGGCGCGACGGGACCGTTGATCGTCGCTGGAATAAAGGAAATTATCTCGATTAGAAGAAAATTATTTAACATGAACCGAAGAAAAACAATGGATACCTGAATTTATCTGTGTCGAAAGTCCGATGGAGGATTCCGTAGAGACGGCAGTCGGAGTAGAACTGGGAGGCATCAAACCGAGTCTCGTATACAGGCGATCTAACGCAGCGGCACTGTCGAACGTTCGTCCAGCAGAACCGCCAGTTCTATTTTGCAGACCGGAATTGCTCGCATCGCCTCTGGAACTGTATTCCGCCGAAGTTTCGTTTCGAGCCGTACGATTATTCGTGGCGGCAGCGTCGTTGGTTATTCTTGTGGGAATGGCCGACGATATAACGGGAAGAATGTTACGAAAAATGTGCTCTGCAACGGTATTGCCGCTGGTGTTGGTAGGTATGCCCGAACCGCTGGAGGAAGCTCGCAGAGAAGTCAAGAGATTCGGATTCTGTCTCGATCCTTGCAATGGTTGTTGTGCAGTAGATGTTCTGTATCTGGCGCTTCCACGAACGCGGGAAGGAGCATTGTCTCTTCTGCTCGTGTTGTGACCAGATATTCCCCTAGGAATGTCACGGGGTATGAGGTGCTTGAATCGTTCCAATTCGGCGGGTGTCAACATCCTAGGCTCAGCATCGACCCGGTGCACTGGTATCTGTCCGTAGGGTCTCGGAGTCGGCAACAACGGACTTGGTTGTTGATTCAACATTTGTTGCATTTGTTCCTGCATTATTTACTCCATAAATTCATCATTCATTTTCAAACCGCTATTACAGGAAAACGGTGTCTCACCTGAAGTATAACTTGTTTGTAAAAGTCAGATAGAGGCCTGGCTCGCGTCTTTGCCTCATTGGTATCGATTTTTTTATCGGACGGTTCTTCATTGGTTGTATCGGGAACGACTTGCTCCTCCTCGCCGATCACCGGCGGAACCCTGAACGTTGCGATTATCGTGGATAATGAGTCGAGTACCTCGACGGCGGTTAAACGCAGACTCGGTTCGAGTAACAGAAGATTTCGTATGAGATTTGTCGTTCCGTCAGATACCCTTCCATCTCTGATATATGCATGAAAAATCGGTTAACGATTTTCTTCTTTTTTTTTTAGGACTAGAATATGAAATATATATACTTTGGTATGTGGTAGTTGGCAGCTTTAATTTTGTTGAATAGTTGGGTGGGACTGCTGTCGTAAAAAGGAAACTGTCCGTAGAGCATCGTAAATAATACGACACCCAGCGCCCACATGTCTGATGGTTTGCCGAGATAAGGCTTGCCGCAGAGTACATCGGGAGAAATGTACGCCGGGGACCCACGTTGATCCTTCAGCAAGTCGTTTTCACTAGCGAGATGCTTCCCTAGACAAAAGTTGGTTATTGTCACCTGAAATAACGCAATACATTTTTTGATGAGATAAACTACTGACATTATCAATAATTCCGAAGAAATAACAATACCTTACCTTTCTAGTGTTACGATTTAGAACCAAATTTCCAAGTTTCAAATCTCTGTGAACGACATTTCGTTTGTGCAAACACGCGACAATTCTGACTGTATCAGCAAAAATCAACAGACTCTCTTTTTCCGATAATTTCTTCTCTCTGATAACGTGATGCTGAAGATTGAGCAATTCGTCGTTACGCGGATTAAAATCATGAGAGGTCAAGCAATCGAGCACCAAGGAGAGACGACGTTTTATTTCGCCCGTGTAAACTCTACCGGTCGGAAGACTCTTTTCCTCGAGTGCACAGTCCTGAAATTTTATTAAAAAATTTTATATTATAAAAAGGTTCCTTCTGATTCTCATTAAGGATAGAGCACATAAAAGTATACCTTGAAAAATCCATGATGGTGAACGACACCGTCTTGATTTTGCAGCAAACTCAGCAGCGAGTATTCCGCGTGCAGAAGCATTTTCCCTTGTCGATCATCCTGCGTTACGTATTCGTTGTCATCCTTGAGCGTTAAAATTTTAATTGTATAAAATTTGTCAGTGCCAGCTTTTCGGGCGAGGCATTGCACGATGCTCTTGACCGGTGAAGTACCGATTAATGGCCCAAGTATATAGGGCCCAGCTCGCTTTACGCTTTTAGGACACACGGGAGTTCCGCTAGCGGGAACTCGGGTAGAGATGGAGACATCATCTTTGCGTGTCGTTGATCGGGCGAAAGAGTCCCAGCTATCTGTAGACTTGGGCCATTCGCCGATCTCTCTGAGCTCAGTACCGACGTTCGGGACTTCCTGTACTTTCGTCGAATCCCCCGTTTTATTAGTTTCCAACACGGTTTCGCAAAGATTTTCCACCGGTATCTCGGAAGACTCGCAAATTACTACCGATGTGTAAACCGGATCGGTCGCGGACCCTATACACATTTCCGTGTTCATCGGTAAGCTTGAGCCGACATTACCGTCGGTCGGTTGCGAGCCTGAGACTACCAAACTACTCGTGCTTGGATCTTCGTTCAAAATTGTCGCTGCATCGGCCCGATATGGAGCGTCTATGTTCATGCTGTAGGGATCGTCGCTGGCCAGAGTACCAATTGCACCCTGAACTTCCTCTGGCAAATTAATACCGACCACTTCGTTAAGAGTCCGTTCAGTCGCGTTCGTCGTATCGTAATTATTTTCTACTCTTATCGCAGAATCACCCGACACTGGTCGAGCATCATTTTCGACGGTACTTCTCATGACTGAAAAATGCTATGCCACAGGGTCGTGTATACTGAAAAAAAGCAAATCAAAGCAGTCAACAAATACTCCAAACACAAAGTACGAGAGTTTTCATCAGAGAACTTTTTATATTCAGATTCGAGTCTATAGTGAACATTTATTATCTTGGGTTAGTTGATGTATTTATTACTAAACTTTTTCTACGATTGTGATAATGTAATATATAATATATTGCATCATCTGTATATCGAACAGAGAGAAATGTTTCATTTTCGAATGATTGAGCTCCGATCGATAAAATTCGATAATTTCGGAATTTTGTTATTTACGACTTTTGCGAGTCACAAATTAATTCGTCAGATATAGATCTTCGGAGAAACGATTAACCGCGGTTCCGGGCAATTAGCGACTGCATATAATTATCAAGATGACTCGATCGGTCTGAAAGGAGGTTATGAAAATATGACAACAGATGTTGCTCATTCGTAAATTAGAAAGGACAGCGATCGTCACATCTTTTTTTTTTTTTTTCTCCTTCGCCAATTGCGGAATAATAAAAAAAATGTACTGTTAACGTTACCCTTCCAGACTCGTTTTACGAGAAGTTATAAAAATTAACGACGCACAACAATTTATTGTCGGATACACAGCCCTGACGCAGTCCGATCTGAACGCTGACGAATAAGGTCAGGTTGATTCACGATTGTGCGTGTCCCGGGCTCAAGCTCGGTTCACAGGAAGCGTCAAAGTTATGGAATAAAAGTCAAGTAGTCGACACAAAAACTTCGAGTCAAACCCCGTGTCAACTTTTACGATCCCTCTTGATCGTAATCACAGGCCTAAATCTTGTACTCTGTTTAATGACGAAACGCCAACAAAACATTTCGATTTAAGGCCAGTCTCCATTTCAACGTCAAGGGCAAGTCATTTATCTGCCTATTGCGCAATCTTTGGCAGCTCATGAAAACCAGATTGAACTACAAGGAGCAGAAAAAAAAGAGAAGACAAGTGCATATAATTTCATGCGATTTTTCACACGGCACGCACTTGCGATAGACTCGGTGATTCAGCAAAAGACAACATCATTCGGATCGCCTCCTCCGGTAACGTTCGACATACTCGATTCCGTATCAAATCAAAACGAAAATGACTGTCAAGGCAGTTTGCGTACTTCAAGGCGAAGTAAAGGGAACCGTTTACTTCGAACAAACGGTATAAATCAATTTTTCTGTATTATCATCTTTTCTTATTTCACCCGGACTTAACGATATTTTGTTAGTTATTCCCAGAATAATATCATGTTACGACTTTTCTCTCGTTGTTCACAGGGAGATTCAAGTCCCGTCAAGGTCACCGGCGAGGTAACCGGCTTGAAAAAAGGACTTCACGGTTTTCATATCCATGAATTCGGCGATAATACCAATGGTACGTCCAGGATTCGTTTTTTTTTCTTGTAAAATTTTTTCAAAATTTGATTTAGTTGTACTCATGTTAACGCCAATACAGTGTTACCAATTTAACATAGTCCAATGTCATGTAGCTTGCATAACTGATAACATCGTTCAAGCTTGAGCATTATATATGTCAATGAATCGTCTCAAAGGTGCTTTGTCATAAAAGATGTATAAGATGCAACACACATGATTGTGTTGTTACTCAAAGAACGCTTCTTGATTTTTTTTTAATTATCATCCATTAACCTTTATATATCTCACTGCGATTAAAATATTTTTCGTTTTAGTATAAAAATGTAAAGTGACTTTTTATTCAAGTAGGTGGCTTTAAATTCCATGAACTTTCAAAATCTTTTTATGCGGGTATATTAGAAAATAGTGAGATTCAAGTCTTTAGCGATGTCAGCAAGTAACATGAAAATGCAACATTTTCTCTAATGCAAATCTAATTTTTCATTCTTCTTCGTAGGCTGCACTAGTGCCGGACCTCACTTCAACCCATTAGGAAAAGAACACGGTGGCCCTGATTCTGCAGTACGTCATGTCGGTGATCTTGGTAATGTTGATGCTGGAGCCAATGGGGTTGCAAAAGTTGATATTTCCGATAAACAAATTCAACTGCAGGGAGCTCACAGCATCATTGGCAGAACACTTGTGGTAACGACACATATATCCATAAATTGCTTTAACGCAACGAAATTTATTTGTACATAAAAAATTTATCTGCCCACTGAAGATTCATGCCGACCCCGATGATATGGGAGCTGGAGGTCACGAACTCTCCAAAACAACTGGCAATGCTGGCGCTAGATTGGCTTGCGGTGTCATCGGTATCACCAAGGATTGAATTTCCAGTTGAATCTATGTACCCCGCTGCAAAGATAAAAAGAAAAAAGAAAACGCAGCATTGTTATGATTATGATTGAAGCCATAACTTTTGAATAGAGGTTGCAAATATCATTCCCAGTAAAATGTATTATGAATATAATGGATTGTATGTATGAGTGTCGCATTGTGCTTTCGATTTTTTAAACTCCTTGCTTTCGTTATTTATTCTTCTCTTCACCAATGCAAGTATAAATTTCTTTCCACAAAATGATACCATTTCATATTGTGCCACATATTCGCACATATGAGAATGTCGTGTGTTTTGTTTATATCACAATTATCTATATAAAAAAATTACAATTCAGTATACGAATATTTACTTAAATAATCTATCGATAAGATCGAACGATAAACGATCATGTTGTCTGCCGCACCCCCGGAATCGGAAAAGAAAATGTAATGTTTTCAAAATTCATTGTCTCTAGCCGCTACGAAAGTTAACGTGAAGATCGCGTTATTATTTTACATTATGAATAGAAAAATTGATCAATTATTGTAGACGATAGCTCGTCTGTCGTTTCTCTGGAATCGCCGGCCATATGCCTGTATGGGAGGTTTAATCGGACGAATGGGTACGGAATCACCCCTCCACAACATAAACAGCAACCAGTATAAACCGCCGACGCATTTTGTAAAAAAGTCGATAACACCAAAAGCTATCGGTGTCAGTGCACGTACTAATATCGCCAATTCATGGGTCAATTTTATACTAAAATCACCGAAATACCAAAGAGCGTTGCATATCACGGTTAAAAGGCTCATCACAAATACTGCAAAGATTTTCAATGCACCGCAAGCATTTTCGTAGGTCAGTACCTGCAACAAAAAAGTACATCAATAATAAAAGTTTCTTACAATTCAATGAAAACTGTAATGCTAATTTTTCAATGATGCTGAAACTTCAGTGTTCAAAAGACACAGGAACCTATTGTAAAATAGATAGGCGCACTAGAATTCTTGTGCCTTTAGTCAACCAAACATTTGATATCCTACAGAAATAATAAATTGCAGCTTTTATTACTGACCAAGTTAAATAATCTTTTATGTCTAAATAAATACAATAATTCAAAATTTGTGTATTCACCTCTCGATAATCTATGGACTCATATTCTATGACGTCAAGGGACTTTCGTTCGTTGGCTTGAAACATTCTCAAGTACTTCAAATGTACTTCGATGGCAGGACCATGAACCTTGATCGATCTCAATTGAAACCAATGCCTGCCAAGTGGTATCTGTTCCAATTTGACCCACAACCTATAGGTTTGTATGTTACTGTCCTTCATATCACCTAAGATAAAATATGAAAAATTACTTAAACCAATGAATTAATGTCATGCAATTTAAAAATATGATGTGTATGAAATCCCATTGATTAAATAACTTATGAAATAAAGGTTTCTTCCATCAGGAGAGCATCAACACAAACAAATGTGAGATGGTGCTATAAGGTCCGTTTTTTCTCAATTGAGTTTATTGAATAAAAAATTGTTCATGAGACCCTTTCAAAAAAGTACACATCAATCCTGACTACCTATTTTCCATTTGCTATAGCCTTTGAAGGTAATATCTTAAATTTTGTCTTAAGGGTATGTGATCTTTCGTCTGTCCTTTAGTCAGGAATCTCATGACAAACATATTATATTTATTTATGTATCTATGGGATATGGAATTTATCTGGCAAGTCATCAGGCAAATATGATAATTCGTGAAAAAATATGTTTATCAGTACACTCATTGTTGACTAATTGACAGATCCATTTTGGGAACTTACAAGTTATACCAATCCATTTCTCTGTACCATATTGTCGCTCCACCGTCTTCTGAATTTCCTCCAAGTATTTGAAGAGTTCTTGCTCATTTTGGTCTACGACAACTATGTCTCTGTATGACAGATGTAATAAAAAAATTTTTGTTAATAAGTCTGAAAATTCAATAGAGTCAACAATAAGTTGATAACAGAATGGCATTTTTGTTATAAACTTAATCTTTGCTGTTGTACCATATATAGTAAATACCTGTATGCCTGAATACACTTGACGTAACGCCTCTCCAAGTAAGTTCCAATGAAAACTTTTCGTGATTGCTTAATAGAATGAGAAAGAATCGAAATAGGACTAGTTCTACCATCGATTTTCAACAATGATATGTCAGAACTATCCTTTGAAGAATCCATCCTTTACAAAATGAATGATATCAATTTCGTAAGCATTTCATTTGTTTATTTTTCTTTGTCCACTGACACAACTTTTCAGGTTTTTTCATTATTTTGTGGTTATTTATATCAAAATCAAGAAAAGAAAAAATTGGCTAGTTCCATCATCTCACCTTTTTCGATGCAAATATTCACATTAATCAGCGCCTCCGGTGCGATGCAGAACAGGTAAGGACGCACCCCGTCCGGTCAATGTTAATACAAACATGAAATGAACCTGGGGTTGAAATGTTTTGTGAACAGTCAACTTTTTGCTGATTTTTTTGTCATCTGTAACTCATTATAATATTTTGGTTAGTAAATATTTTTTATATCGCCAGAACAATAATTAATTTATCGTCAAAAATACCTTTTTCGTGAGATCTATTGTACACCCGGCGAAGATGTGTCGAAGCAGGCAATGTAGATGAAATCGTGTGTGTAATTCTTGTTGCGGATGAGGTTACGAAACAATTTGAATCGGGATGACTCGGCTTGATTCGGCCAGTTTCGGCTGACTGGTAACAGCATTGAAATTGTTTTATATTTTATTGTTTTATCGACACCTCGACTATGCGGTCTTACCGGTAAAACTATTTTGTTTCTTTCTCAGGTGGTTGTAGTGGACGATTATTAATAATGATATGTAATTTAAATTAGAAAAAAATTAACTATATATATACATGTTATAATTGTAACCTTTAAGGGCTCACACTGCAGTTAGGTGTACACACTACCACGTCGGAAACGTGAGTTATTCTTATGTCTGCTTAATTATCTTAAAACGTACCTACCTAAACGTATCTATCTTAAAACCTACTACTTTAGAACCGCCCCCAACCTCATTGATAATAATAATCGTTTGAACGTAAACTTAACGTCGCGCTTAACCTCATATTGATTTATGCTTTTTAACAGAAAGATACGCTATAAATCAACCTTTGTTCTTTTGCAGAATGGACGAGCTTTGCCAATTGTGCTTGAAAACTGGAATAAAAAGGAAAATAAAAGCGATACAGGTTAATCTAACGGAGGCTTTGTGGATGTGTGAGAATGAAGAGGTAAGCATAAATATCGATACGTATCGACAAAAACAATATTCGGAGAATAGTCGAGTCGTAATAGTTAAAAATTGTAGAGAAATAGTTGGTACTTTTCAGTAATAGAATATTCATCTTTAGTGTCTCTGGCCATTTGGATATGAGAAACCAAAAATCTTTTCGAGACGTGTTGGCGACAAGTGGGCATTCGAATGGCAGATGTATAGAAAGGCACAAAAAACTGTTGGACAGATACCTGTTTCTGCGGAATTATCTCTCTACACACCGCCAGTAACTCCCAGCGGAGATGTGGCCTCAAAGGAGACGATCAAGACCGATCTTACCCAAGTGACAAATGTTTCTTGGTCACGCAAAAATAATAATGCATTCTCGAACGAGTTAGTACCAAGAGATACATATGCGCCTGGATTTGGTGAATTTACAACGAGCGACAATGTTGCACCCTGCAGATACAAAGACCACTCTCCGATTGTCAGTGAGACATCGTCAGTATCGAGCATTTTCGACATTGACAGCGACAAATCGCTTGGCAATACGTTTAGGGGTGAGCCAACTTCTATGTGCCAAGCAGCTAGGCAATCTATGGAGTCTCACCTTGATGTAACAATTTCTAAGACAGTCGATAACCAAACTGACTTGGTATTCGAAACGTCCCATGAGACTGAGCCAATAATAGAAAAACCTCTGCAGAATGAAAAAATGTTTAACACAGCAACAGTGAATATGGATACACATATTGCAAGAAGCATCTCAACAATTAATATGAATTTGAAAAGTAATTCACCTTCGAAGGTTGTTAAGAAGGAGAACTTATATTTATTAGATTCCAAACCATTGGAGCCAGTGAGACTGAGTGATGTCAGTGATAATTTGTCTCATCCAAAGCAATGCACTGCTACGATAACGCTAGAAGGAATACCATCAATAACGTTGTCCTATGATCTTGCTGATCTCTGTGAAAAGTCTAAAACTGTTGTTCCTGTGACGAGTACACTTATTGACAGAGCAACGAAGAGAAGCGTTAACCCTCTGATAGATAATAATTGTGAAGAAAAGTCAAAGCCTCTTGATGAACTACCAAAAAAACAAGTTAATTTTTCCTCCAAGCGAAGAACTGATCACAGGAAGAAATACGAAAAGTTTAGCTTTAGTGCACTGAGAAAGACGACTCAGGACATGAAAGAGTGTAGCGAGACAACATTAAACGAAGTGCACTGTAAGAAGGAAGAGTCATTGGGATCTGAATCACGGCTCGGTGTTGTTTCATTGGGTGTCCCAATGGTTATCTCCGGTTCCAAAGACGTTAATAATTCCAAACAAATGGACGAATCATTGACTTTGTTAAATGTGGATGCAAATAACAGTAATTCAGTAGAAAATTTGAACCTCAGTTGTATGTTGGATGATATGCTCCTTGATGGGTGTCAGAACGTCACGAAAAATTTAAACGATGATTGGCTCGAATCCTTTTTCACGTGAAAAAGAGGAAGGAAACAAAACCGATAACGATAACAATAACAATAAACGTAAGAACTTGTCTGTAAGCCCGCTGAGTTTGTTACGTTTTTTTTTCTCGTTAATTAACTAACTTTTTCACCGTGAAGATTGAATATGTATTAAAAACGACTTCCAAATTCTATAAAGATAAACAATTATTTTGTTACATTTATATATTGAATATATTCAATCGGTAAAAAATACAATAATCCATTTTTTTTGCCAAAAGAGTTTATAATTTTTCAGTAAAAGTGAAATTTTTAGTATTTTCTCACTTTCATGTACATTTTTGTTACAATTTTCATGTAAGTTCGTATGGATGGCGTTTTGTGTAAATAATCATCATTGTTCAAAATTTATTTTTATTATGTGATGCCGTATATTTGTGGATTATCATGAATAATATTTGTCTCCCGTAACTGTCGACAGTTTCCTCCCACTTGAATATTAACGACTTCTTCATATTATCTCGAAAATCGGTTAACATTCATATTCCTCCCGCTTTGTCATCAACACTATGTTCTCTCGCGATTACAATATATTTCATTCCATTCTAAAAAAATCACTGTGATTCTGTCGAAAACACAATCAAACCGTCCTGTTCCGTAAATTCAATATTGGACTACTAACGTAAAGATTCAACCTTCCTTCCGAATTGTTGTTCGACATGATAATTTCTTCATCTCCGTCACTTTTATGCTCTACAACCGTACTATATTTATCCGTGTGTTTACGCTCGAAGTGCTTTGTAAGATTACCCTTTTGAGTGAATTTCAAATCGCAACGAGTACAAGCATATGGTTTCTGTCCAGTGTGGACCATAACGTGTTGCTTCAAATTGTAAAGAGAGTAAAAAGCCTTTTGGCAGAAGGCACATTTGTGTGGTCTCTCGAATGTGTGAAATCTTCTAACATGCTGGGCCAATTCGGACATTTTGCGGAAACTCTCCTCGCAGTAGTTACACTTTCGTGGTTTACCACCGCCGTGACCAGCTCGATGAAGATTCATTTCTTCGACGTCGGAAAAGCTTCTTCCGCATAACTCGCAAGTGTGCGGTTTAGCGCCTTCTTTATGTATCTTTACATGCTTTGTTTTGTTGGCCTTTTGAGAAAATCTCTTTCCACATATTTCGCAATTGTAAGGTTTGTCGCCTGTGTGAATTCTCTCGTGTTGCTGAAGAGCTACTAATTGGGCAAATGACTTTGGGCACACTTTGCAAGAGTAAGGCTTCTCACCTGTGTGCGTTCTCATATGCTTCTCTATGTCGCTAGGCCGAAGAAAAGGTTTTTTGCAAACATTGCAACGATAGCGAGGGTTTTCATGAAACTTCTTGTGAAAATTTAATTGACCAATTTGCGAAAAATGCTTTTTACAGATGGCACACTCATAGGGCCGCTCACCAGTGTGAACAACTGTGTGTCTTCTTAGCAGAGCGGCACTGGTAAACACACTTTCACAGTTTGAACAAGAGTGACGCGAAATGCCTTCCAGTGTTTGTTTCTTGCTAGTTGTCAAAGACATTTTCCCTCTTGGTGCCCTTGAAGATTCGGTGCTATGTGTATCGGGGATCTTACTCCGTTCAGTTGACCTATTCTGCATATCGTTTGTATCATTGATTTGTTTGTTGCTCGTCAATGATTTATCTTTAGTTACTTTGAGGCTTTCAGTTCTTTCATTGTAAGTTTCGTCTAGGTATTCTGTGGTCTCTGATTGTTCCATGAGCGAACATTCAGTGCAATGTACAGAGGCACTGCTCAAATCCGGGAATATACTGTCACATGCTAAACATTTGTATCTTACAATACTCTGAGCATCCTCCGCAAAATCAATTTCTTCCACAGTTCTTTCATCGTAGCAGTGTTTCGTTGCTGTTTGCTCGTTCTGTGTGCAATCTATGCTTTCCAATCCTTCATCGAGTATGATATTGGTCGATATTGTTTCGTTGGTGACATTGGTATGCAATCTTTCGGCCAGCATTTTCGCCTTGTTGAAAGTTGCTCGGTCGTTGGTGGATTCATCACTTGAACTAGTATGTATGTTCTGTAGAAATAATATATCTTGTTCTAAGCATTCATCAGATTCTTGTCCTGCCGTATTTGCCAATGACGTAGAAAAAATGTTGGCATCTTCATTTGTATCTGCTTTTATTCTGTGGCATGATACATTCCTTGTATTATCCTTATGGTCGGAGGAAAACTTTTCTTTGGCATTGTTCAGAATTGGGTCCTGTGACAGGGAATAATAAGAATTATAGCAGATTTCTCGAAATTCATAGAAACGTGTTAGTTGATTTTCACAATTTTTGCAAACGTTGTGGGGAAACGAGTCTCTCGCTTGAACCTAAAAAAAAACATATACCTGCATTACTTCGATTATCGAAAAAAATTAAACTAAATATTGCTTCGTCGGAGTACATTGTTGGTTGATAGATATTTTATTAAGTTACGCACCGGAAGTGATAAGCACACCATTATCCTTACGGCCAACGAAATTCCGGGGTCATCGTTGCCATTGAATATCGGTATAAAATCGGTTTCGTCACCATTAGCTAAGCACAAGCGACACTTGTCATAATCGCTTCGACTTGGGTTTGTTGTGTTCATTATAATCGGAGTACTGTCATACTGTGAGCTCAATTCTTGTTTTTTTTTTCTCTTGTATGTGCAACGGTAGTTCAGGCGGGTAACCCCAGAGGCGCTGCAATCGCGGGATTGCAGGCGTGTACATGAAAAGTGCCGGATTTGACAAAAATCATAAGAACTATATTTTCCGATCGTTGTCGTTACATTGTTTGTGTCTTTTTCTTCTATTTTTTTATGCAATTTACCCTTACGGTCCATCCGACGGTCAAACTGTGTTTAGATTTTGGTTGATTTCGAACCGTGTGTTCCAACCTCAACCAGTCGATTGGTCCGCCAAACCGAATCGAATTCCAATCTTCTGTGCGGTTGGTTTTTATTGGTAGATACAAACCAACCTTAGTATCTTTAACGATTATGTTTAGAATTGCGGCAACAGAAAAGTTCAAAGTGATGAGCAGACGGAGTGAATAGTGCATTGCTTCTACACTAAATCTACGAGGCTCCTTAGACAAAATGCGGAAAAAGTTTTTCTTGTTAGCTACAGGGCAGTTCACTTTTAGGCGATAGAAATATAGGCTAACAAAAATTGGTCAACCTGAACACATCTCTGATCAACTAGATGTATTTATTGGAAACAACTAAACAGTTTTCTCAGTGCACCGAGGCCTCGCTGGGATGGGGATGTTTCACCAAGTCTGAACGTCGTTAATTCGTTTGCCGTTAAAGCATGTAAGTCACCAGCATGGTTATTACAATTATAAATTTAATAATAAATTGAATGAATAAGGGACATTGTGCGAAACTGTGAAATATGTAGGTGCGAGCTGTATCTAGCTTCCATGAATTTAACCGACTGATGCGTAAAAATGTACGTACCTTTTTTTTAAATTTTAATCTAATCGAGGTAAAACGCTTTCGACACGTGTGTTTCTAACACAACGTTCATAGATTGGGATATGAATCAGTGTCTTCAAAGTATCAAAATAAAATGGAAAATAGGCGAATCAATGAAATTAAAATTGATAGGAAAGCCCGCGGAAAGTAGAAAATTCCAAAATGGGATGTGCGATGGCCGGGAATCGAACCCGGACCAATTGCTTGGAAGGCCACCATTACACCACCATCGCACATGTATACCTCACGTCACACCAACAAACCAGCTTTAATTAGGCATAGAAAGCCATGACACATGAGGTTAGGAAATACATGAAAAAAATGTCTTTCAATTTTTTTTCTCAAACGATAACTAATCGATGTCACTTCTGTCAGTATTTTTCATCCTTGTGCATGTCGCAAGGGCAATGATGTTACTGACAATCTTTGCTACGTTAATTCACATCTTCATCGTCGGTGTAGAAGGCCAATTGCTGATAAGGGTGAGCAACTTTTTTCTTTCCTTACTATAAGTCAGAAGTCCGGCATTTTGTGGCCGGTCGGACGGCCGGGAAGGGTCACTTATACAGGCATTATCTCCTGATGTGGTGCGCGCATTAAAATGCCGATATTTCGAAATCGAGTGGTTTTTTTCAGTCGCAATTATCTGGCAATGGCGCGGCGGTAGACGGGGGGCGAGAGAAGGAAGGAAAGTAGAAGAAAAAAAAATACAAGTCCGGGACTCCGACGCTTTTGTGTCTCGATCGCGTTTCACCGCGGAGCCTCTATCAGTCAAATTACAGGCTGACAAGCTTGACACGTAAATTGGTATACCAACGGTAACCACGGACTTATCTATACCGGGTGTTACGAATTATCTGGTCGAAAAAAAAAAAACGCAACTCGCCTTCCTCTCGACCATACGCTATTAAAATTTCTTCAAAAATTTCTCGAGAGATGAAATTCCATTGGGTTCGGTTTGCAACGGAAAAAAGACTAAAATAAAATTGAGATCATTTCTCGTTATTTTAATAGGCGTACCGGCGAAAATTTTTCCTCTGTCGATACCTTCAATTTCGTTTATAAATATATATTTATATATATATATATTGTTCTTGACTTTTCAGAACTCCGGTATCGAGCACATTGATCGCTTTGACGTTGGCATGGTATTCTGTGAGTAAATAAAAAAAAAAAAATTGAAATTTTGAAAATATAGCCAAGGTAAATGGCCAAAAAAAAAATGTTGCAAGAATTAACAAATTACCGTTTATCAGTGTTTTTAATGGAGAGTTTGATATTTAAATTTGGGTTGGTGTTAAGAAATGTCGATTTATATAGTAAATTAATTTTAGAATATGCAACGTTTATGGACATCGAGGAATGATAAGGTGCAGCACGATATTGGCTCTTGGGGTCCTTTTGCTTCACCCCTAGTAATTACCTCAATTGCAGTGTGACGGTACTGTGTGCCATCATCGAATTCCACGAAAATACAGAGAATAATAACAATAATAACAATAATAACGTAGAACGTGTGTAGCATTATTAATATATATATAAACAATATAAATGTATATAAATAAAATATAAACAATATATTTAATAATATAAATAAAATAAATAAATATAAACATAAATAAAAATATAACTGAATAAATGATATAAATAAAAATAAATGAGAGTCGAAGTCGATTACAATAAACATTTGAGACAACAGTGAGAATCTATAATTTCACGATGTTCATTTTTCTAAAATTCACAATAACGTATATACATTATGGTATAAACAGTGAAAAATCAAGATGGTAGAAATGAACAGAAAGAAAATGTTTCGGTCAATCGCGACACGTGCAAACGAAGCATTTCCAATTACCATCTCCAAAATAAAATTGATTTACATACTCAACGTGAAGAGCGGCACACGGAAGCAGATCTAAAACACAAAAATCTATTATCTCTAAATAAACAATAACAATAATAATGACAAAACGTATCGCGAATTCGATCTCTGCAGCTTAAAAATAACTATAAAAAATTACCATCGACATTCGCGATTTATTTTTGACGGTAAATTATCGAAAATAAAAATTTAATTAAAAAATGCAAACTTACACCTCGAGTCGCGCAATTAAATACACGTCTATGAACCTTGGAAAATAATTGGTGAAACACTTTCACAATTTTTAAATCGCTACAAAAATAAAATGCAATTTTGAAAAAAAAAAAAAAAAAAAAAAAAAAAACAATTTGTCCCAGCAGTCGACGCAAGAAAAATTAATGGTCTCACCTGCGATATGCGACTCTCGAACCAACACAATAGAACAGAATTTTGTCTTATGCTTGTTTCCTCCAGGTTGATCGCTCTTTGGGGAGGAAATGTGGGATTCGAAGCCTCCTCGAAAATCGGTCGTTTAAGAGACGGAAAAGCGATTGCTGCAAGCAAAAGTTGGTCACAGCGACGCGGCTCGACCGTGGTCGTAGGAAGACTATGTCTGGCGCACGTCACGAGATCACGACAATGACGAAGAAGCAACAGCACAGCCAGTGCAGCTTTCCGGGCAAAAGCATGCAGGGGCGAAGAGTGCGCCCCGTTACGTCTGGTGCAATGGTTGTAACACGCAATCCGAGCAGGAATTCCAACGTTCGCGTTCAGAACTCCCCGTCGATTGTAGCCTACAAACCGCTCGAAAACATGGCCAAACGGCCAGTTTTCTTTCGTTCACCGTACGGTGTGTCACGCGCTTCTAAACAATCGTCGACGACGCACGTGTTTTTTTTTCTGCGAGCGGTTAAAAAAAAAAAGAAAAAATCATTGCCTCCTGCGTGGGGAAGTTTAAAAGGAAAATTGAAAAAAAAAAAAAAAAATGTTACACGACGACTTTGGAAACTCGGAGATCGGTAGCGTGAATCTTATTCGCGGATCGTTTAACGAATTATTGAGGAATTACTGAAATCGGTACGGTGGAAAAAAATTATTTCGCACGCGTGTCGACAAGTGTTGGTTTTTGTGCGCAGTGGGAATTTTGTCGGTTTCGCGACACCAAATTTCATCTCACTCGAGTCTCCGTCCATGCGCTGTTTTTTAAAAAATTATTTACTCGTTTAATTTTATTATTTTAGTTGAGTTTAACGAGCGGAGTTTGTGCGATGCGAAACGCAATCGTTGTGACTTGATGGAGTTTTGTATCGGGGGTCGAAGGGAACAATCTTTCTCACGTGTTTCAATACAAGCGCTTCCTATTGGCTTCGAATAGTCTTTGAATTTTGAACAGATTTTTAAAAAAATTTTGTATCCAAATTTTTATTAGTACCGAGATAGTTTACTCGATGTTGTATGCGAGAAACGGAGCAACCCGTGTAATTGAGCTCGATGGATTTTTCGAGGGCTTCTCGACGATGTTAAGGTTTTGGTCGGCGGTGTAATTATCCTAGAGGACTGAGAGATGGTTACGTCCGGATGAGTGACGGACAGACCCTCACCGAAATTCAAGACTTGCCTCCAAAATACAGCAGCGACTTTCAAGAAGTCAAGACACGTGGACGAATTTTTTTGTTTTTCCATAGGGAAAATTTTTATCGAAAATTCTTCCAACAACAAGATAAGAGAAACGGTGGAAAGATTTGAGGAGACGAATTTTTTTTTTCGTAGATTATTGTGGAATTTAAAATTAGAAGGACCAATCTTAGGCTTGTAAAAGTTGCGACTGCTGAGATAAGGAAGATCAGTTTTTTGAAAAAATTGGCGCTGAACGAGGATATTTTTATATTGTGATATGTGACATTGTCGTAGTAGAATATTTTTTTATTTTGGAAGGTGAAATGTGTCTCATCGATTGAATAACGATATATGTTGTTGACGATTTGCAGTTGTGGAGATCGAGAACGAGAGCAAAGACCCGATAGGTCTCGGCGCGCGAATGATCGATTGCTGCGAGAATATTACACCGGAAGATATCGATTGTGAGGTGAATCGTCTATAAAGGTCTTGTTTCTTACATTCTTTAGACTCGGTACTCCCGGAACAGATTGAAAAAAAATATGACTCTGAAGATATTTCTCAAACGTAAATTCCACCCAAGCTTTAGTGCCAAAAGTTCGCTCGAATGATAAAATTCTACAAACGACAATATTTTTTTCTCTATAAAATTGGACATTGACGGAGGATTGCCAATGATAAAATTTGATCTTATGCAGATATCTTCAGGATCATATTGAAATTATGATGATTTGTTGCAGAAGATTCGAACGCGAGCTCGAATACATCTGCATGAGATGAAATTTCATCGTGTTACGTCGGTTTCATTTTGCATCACATCAACTTCACTGGGCAAAGTTCACTCGGACGATAAAGTCCAATCGATGCCAATATTTTCTTCCGCCCTAAAACCGCGTGCTTCGATAGAGTCTCGCCAATGTCGAAATTTCATGTCGGCCACATATCTTCAGGCCTACATCGAATAAATAATTCCTGCCGACGAACATTCACGCGCCTCGACATAAAAAAAATTCGTTTCCGTCAATGAATCCCCATTTTGATCGAGAACTCGATCAGCCTCAAAGTAATCCCCGAAAGTAAATGAATTTAAAAATTACAGCACATCCAGTTGATCGGAGGTGATATGGGAATACTGAAAGCTCGGGGCGTAAGAAACCTGACCCTCGTCTGGCCCACTCTCGTAAGTTTTAGTCCACCCCACCCAGTTTACAAGTAACGCAAGAACGGAGATTCGCGTAACGCGGTAGCCGCGAATCTCCGACACGACAAAGAGAAAAAGGAAATTAATGATTCACGCAAGTTTGTCAGAGCGGAGGAGAGAGAAAAAGTGAGTCGGTGGATCTGGTGGCGAGTCTTGCCGCGGTGGTGGCTCGTGTCGCGTGGGAGTAATATAATCGTCGTAGTTATCGTGATCCTGACGGGGCGGAGCCGACATGCACCAACCAGCATACTCGGCTCTGTATTTCTGCCACCACCATGGGTCCCAAACATATTATCACTAAACACCACCGCCGACGTCCTCGTACTTCGCCGTCGCGGAGTTGCACGTTCAACCCCACTCACACGCCACCGACTCTCGCCGCCATCATGATTTATGAGTGTTTTTAGCTAACGGCCCCCCCGCCTTAACTCACCCTGCCTGCCCCTTTGCTAGTCATCCTTTCTCGCTGTCTGTTCGCTGCTCATGCTCATGCTTCACGTATCAGACACACACACGCACACACACACACACACAGGCACGTGCGCATCTACGGAGAGGACATAGTGGGTGCTATCGAGGAAAAGATTGTCTTTGAAGGTACGATGTTGAATCAGTTTGTAGGAGAAACGACACCTAAAGCGTCGTTTTCCCAACCGCGAATCTTTCGTTCTTCACCACTTTGTTTGGCATCTATGGGTTTGATTAGGTAATCTTATGAGGGCACACTCATGATTTTTGGTCTACCGATACTGCAACCACCTCAATGCAATGCGACTACTCATGATACAAGTATTTGATGTCGAGGAAAAGATTGTCTTTGAAGGTACGATGTTGAATCAGTTTGTAGGAGAAACGACACCTAAAGCGTCATTTTCCCAACCGCGAATCTTTCGTTTTTCACCACTTTGTTTGGCATCTATGGGTTTGATTAGGTAATCTTATGAGGGCACACTCATGATTTTTGGTCTACCGATATTGCAACCACCTCAATGCAATGCGACTACTCATGATACAAGTATTTGATGTCGAGGAAAAGATTGTCTTTGAAGGTACGGTGTTGAATCAGCTTGTAGGAGAAACGACACCTAAAGCGTCGTTTTCCCAACCGCGAAACTTTCGTTCTTCACGACTTTGTTTGGCATCTATGGGTTTGATTAGGTAATCTTATGAGGGCACACTCATGATTTTTGGTCTACCGATACTGCAACCACCTCAATGCAATGCGACTACTCATGATACAAGTATTTGATGTCGAGAAAAAGATTGTCTTTGAAGGTACGCTGTTGAATCAGTTTGTAGGAGAAACGACACCTAAAGCGTCGTTTTCCCAACCGCGAATCTTTCGTTCTTCACCACTTTGTTTGGCCTCTATGGGTTTGATTAGGTAATCTTATGAGGGCACACTCATGATTTTTGGTCTACCGATACTGCAACCACCTCAATGCAATGCGACTACTCATGATACAAGTATTTGATGTCGAGGAAAAGATTGTCTTTGAAGGTACGCTGTTGAATCAGCTTGTAGGAGAAACGACACCTAAAGCGTCGTTTTCCCAACCGCGAATCTTTCGTTCTTCACCACTTTGTTTGGCATCTATGGGTTTGATTAGGTAATCTCTTGGGATTAGATTAGGAAAAACTCATGATTCTTAGTTTACCGGTGCTGCAACCACCAACATTGCTACGACCACGGCTACCACAACGGCTATTAATGCGACCACTCATGATCCAACGATTTCTCTTTTGAACTGTCCAATTCGTCCGATGAAAACACATCGCTCGTTGGTCTACTAAGACAGCAACTATCGCTATTGATACAATGATTTGTCTTTCAATTGGTCCGATGAAAACGACGCCAGTATCTGCACGAGCGGAAGGGCGAGTGCAACGTCGCGGTCACGTACGGATTCAAAAACAACGAGACCGGCGAGATTCAGCACAAAGTCAGATTCGACACGTCGCTTTCAGACCACCATGTTCCAGCCATACTGGAAGGTAATTTTGTCATCTTTTTCACCGTTCAGTTGGATGAATAAACGTTGAATTCTTACATCCTTGTAGGATACTACGAGACTTTGATCGTCAAGAAATGTACGAGCGTCGATCTGGATCCACTGGATCACTGTCGGCCGTTAAACTGCCACGTGAAGTACAATGGACGACGAAATTTCTACAATAGGAAGCTGCAACGATGCCAAACGGTGCCGATTTGTATCGCAGACACGGCCAAGGAACTCCCAGACGTGGTGAGTACGAATTGAAGAATGTTTCTTACGTTAAGTTCCAACAAAACACGGCACAATCGGGTGTTGGACAATTTTTTATACGGCAACATTCCGCTTCGCGATATCGACGAATTTTTATTTGTCGATAAGTGTCATTGAATTTCATCCGAATGATCGAGCAATGGTGTTTCGTTTCGCAATTGTCTAAACGCAACAACGACAACAACCGTGACTCAGTGCAGAATCATTTTGACAATTGTCGATCTGTCGCGAAGCCGATGGACACAATTTTTTCATCGGTACCGATCGACAAATCTGGGCGACCAGATATTTCTCGAATTGATTCATCGACTAATGGCTCGAGGTGCGAATTCTTTACTGACGAATTATGCCCGATTACATATTTCTCCAATACCGAGTCACTCGCTTACGTCCTAACAAGTCAATAGTTTTTTTTTTTTTTTTAATCGTCAACCATCGATGCAATATCAACCCAAAGACATTGCGACTTGCCAGTTTTGTTTCTCATTTCACACTGCACGACGATATATAATTTTTCTCAAATTCGTCAGATTAATTCGCGAATCCGGAATGCAATTACCGTGCAATTGTTTCTGCCTCCTCACAACGATCTCCGTCGAAACAGTGCACGATACGCGTCTCAACCACCCTCATAATTCTCAAGCAACGACCATTCAACCGATCTCATTTATGATTCAAGACACTCGACCATTTAATTCCAACGTTTCGTTACGCCTTTTAGCGACTCGATATCACACACAGAGTTCGTTCATGCATTCCCAGCACGTTAATGTTTTCAGTGCAGCCGAGTCCTGTTGTAGCCTTCGTCGGTTACCGATTTTTTCCTCCTCGTTACTCCGCTCCAAAACTATAATCAGACTCTAGGAGATCGCGTGGCACGGGATGATTGTTTCGAAAGCCACCGGATTATTCGCGGCTCCAACTTTTCAGAGTCGCGGAATACGTGTGCCTCGTTCCTGTGGTCGTACAATCAACGTTAGACCCTCATAATTTATCAGGGCTAATGATGACGGATGGCAGATAGCTTGCCGATAAAACTTGCCGACCTTCGCTCCGACTCTCGCGAACCTTTACGCGCACATTTACGTATCAAACGAATGTACATCAGCACCGGTGGATCAAGCGTCTGTCCGTCTTCGATTGATTTGCACCGAGGCAATATCGCGTACGAAATATCGTCGAACGAATCAATGTCGTTCGATAAATTTGTACAGGCGTACGTGCCGGTGAGCAATACGTGTCGCAATTTGGAGAACGCCGTCAACGAGATGGAAATTCGGGCACTGAGCCGTGGCGATGCTGAACCCGCCTGGGGATCCGAGCCGGCACCTCGCATGATGGTTCGTACCTGGATTACCTATCAGCATTCGAAGACACTTTTGTGCCTCGTCGGGCACGCGAGATTATCAATTCGTCGATTCTTACGCTGTCTCGTCCCATTCAAGAACATGTATTGCCATCATGGATACAACGATAACGTCACCGGCTTCTGCGTATGCGACGACGGATGGACTTCTCAACCATTGAGAAATCTCGAACCCACCAACGAGTACATTCACATGTGCAATGTACAGACTACGAGATTCCCGAGTCTCCGTGACAATCCCGTCGAGATTGTCGTATTCGTCGTATCCTTTGCAAGGCTTTCGACAATTGTCCACTGGCACGGCTCTGTTCCACGTAAAATTGGGTCGCATCGGGTCGATCAGCGACGATAATTCGGCACACTCGATCAAGTCGTTTCGCTATTTATCGTGGGTCACAAGTCAGTCTGTATTTTCGGGCAAGTACGACGATTGACAAAAAAAAATCTTCGAGAATTCAGGGACAAATGGTTTTTTTTTTTATGGGCCGTAAAAAAAAGTTTAGACAATTAGTGATTTTTTTTTTTTTTTTTTCGAATTAGTCCAAGATCGAAAGAGTGAAAAACGCTTGTTCATATTTTGTCGCGACAATTACTCGACCATACGATCTACTTGTCGTTACGTTCGTGTGTCACGACGATTCAAATACGATTTGGAAACACTCGTTCTAGTTTTTATGAGCGATCGGTAACGACATTTTTTGCGCTCATTTATCGGAATAGAATTTGATTCGATCGCGAACCGTCGAATACGTGGGTGAAATCCGATTTGAAGCCCGATCGCTCGATTCAAAGTTCTGGAGCGACGAGCGATTGCACCGCGAGAATTTTTTGTACTCGTCGAATCGACATTGAATTTTTTTTTTTTTTTTTTTTTTTTTCCTGGAAATTAATCAAACAAAAAATTCGTTGACGAGGTCCCACCGAGATTTGAACTCGGATCGCTGGATTCAAAGTCCAGAGTGCTAACCATTACACCATGGCACCGTTGAAATTTTCTTTCGGAAAACAAACAACGGGACATGATTTTTTTTTTTTTTTTTTTTTCGTGAATAATTAATTAAATCAAAAAATTCGTCGACGAGGTCCCACCGAGATTTGAACTCGGATCGCTGGATTCAAAGTCCAGAGTGCTAACCATTACACCATGGGACCGTTGAAATTTTCTTTCGGAAAACAAACAACGGTAGATGATTTTTTTTTTTTTTTTTTTTCGAATTACAGGTAATCGGTAAAAATTTCGACGGTAACATTTCGATGGAATCGTAATTTTCCTACTCCAACTACTCCAGTATCGCGTAAATAAATTGCGCTGACAACGTGTTAACTATTGAAGAATCAAAAGGGCGTAACTCGTACAGTTGGTTAAATTAAGAGTTCCGCCGTTTTGTCTTTTACCGATCGCTTTATAAAAAACCTCACGTCGTAAAATTACGAAAAAAAAAAAAAAGAAACGGACAATTCAACTGTTTAGAAGAGTGCTCGATTTTTCGAGTCGATTTTACGCGTGTCGAATGGCAAAAAAAAAAAATTCAACGGTCACGAACTCCGACGTATTGGCAAATCTATAAATTCAACACGATCGACAACCGTCGCGACGACGTTGACAAGCGAATGATCGGAGAGCAATACAGAAAATTTGAAAACGTCAGCGACGGCTCGAAATATACTTTGTTGCGCACGATGTTTGTGATAGTAAAATTACAAGGTTAATTAATCGAATTAATTAGATAATTAATTGATTTAAAAAAATGAAGTTCCTTGACGATAAAGAGCTTCGAAGATGGCGGGATTTGTTGGAACGATAATTTTTTTTTCCTGCTGCGCTGTGGCTTTTCTGGTGCGAGGATTTGTACCGCCTGGTCCGAGCGTCGAATGCGGACAGCAAACTGGCGGCGAAGCTTACTCCGACAGCTCAACCAAGAGCCGGACAACGTATTCCTCCAATAAAAAAAATTCCAAAGTCGATCAACGCAACTCGACGATATCCTGCCCGGGATTGTGACGATACAAACGACAAATGTATGATAAAAAAAAATATTTACCATTATCAAGTGCACTTATTAAAAATCACTGTGCACGCAGCTTGGAGTGACAATTGAAATACGTTAAAATCTGTCGTCGCACCCATCGATGCGGATTGCAATTGCGTTTTTTTAATTGGGTGTTTTTGGTCGTCATTGCCGATAAGGAACGAAAATTGATAAACCACTTTCACGCCGTTTGGAGCGAAAAAAAAAAACAGAGACTCGACTCTAAAAATTAGTGCACGGAAAATTGTTTCGAGTTGTTCGCTGAACGGTCAGAAATGGTGGAACCGTTGAGTTATCGCATTCACCTCAGAATCGTCGGAATCAAATCGACTCGTCGAAGTTGCTGGATTACACGGATATTCTCACAGCTAGGAATCGCGATTGCCAAAAGCTCAGATTAAAATTCATCTTTTATCTCACGCTATTCCAAAATTAAATTATCAATGATTTCTCACTGGACAATCGTGTCCGAAGAAAAAAAAAAAAAAAAATTCTGTTCACAAGAGAATGTGAGCAGAAGCGAAGCTTTGTGTCAGCTCGATCGAGATTCGCACCTCGTGTTATAATCGACTAAAAATCGGCGGAAGAATCGTATTATATCCGCGCGGAAAAACGACGATTGTATTGCGCCGTTTATTTTGACTTCCGGCTGGTCCGTGGTTGGCTGGGAGCTTTCGCATCCAGCGGCCTGAACTGCAATTAAAGTAATTGGCCTCATTGTGCTGTCCGAAGCGAAAGCTAGTGAATGGGCACTGTCAGCCGCGCGAGCGCCCGCACACGGCCCAAACAGAAATGTGCACCTATCCTATGGTCCGTGGCGCGCGCAGTTCCCTCTCACAACGAAACGTGTTCCACGTTCTTTTCTCCTGCTTCTTCGCCTTTTTTTCTCCTCTTAAATCCGGCGACCCCTCGAGGCTGTCCTGAATCTGCGTCACGGCCGGCGACCCTGTTCCCTCTTCTCTCCTTCGACATCTTCGTGGGAGCGAATTATTTTTTTATCCACCTCGTTTCGTATCATCCGATGGGTGTTCATTTTTTTTCTTCTGCCGGCGCGGAGTCACAAAAGTCTGAGAATTATTTTCGATACATTTTTTTTTTTTTTTAACACAAACATGTCGAATTGTCGAGTCCTTTTTGGCGAAATGCCGGAAATTACCGAATGTGGGTCAGTTTACATATTTTATTGGTACCAATGTTTATTTATATACTCGTTATGGATTTTTGGTATTTAAAAAAAAATTGAAATGATATTGAATAACGGATATTTTATTATTGATTCAAGCGTCCATATTTTTTATAATTATATAAATTATATATATATATTTAAAAAAAAAAAAAAAGATCCTTCGAGCCGGATTTGAACCAGCGACCTATGGATGTCTCTCGTGATCAAGCCAACTACAGTCCACCGCTCTACCAACTGAGCTATCGAAGGCTTCGACTTTACACGAGAAAATAACGTTTATATTTGACACACTGCCCTAACGAGTTAATTCTAACCTATAAACACGATAACAATTTACGTGATGAATATTCAAGCTTAAGCGCTTACCGTCGATGCAATTATGTTTCGCCATACGTTTTCCGAGTAAGTTCGACCTCAATAGACTTATGTATCGCGTCACCTCTCATCGTTATTTACAAATGTTACAACGTTGCAGTTGGAACCGTATAATTCAATTGTTTATGCGAAGCTAAACACGACGATAAATATTGTCACGCGACACTTGTCGTATCAAGAGTTAACGAAAAAAAAAAAAAAAAAAAAATAATAAAAAAAATTACAACTTTCACAAACCAACGCGACACCCTTTCGTGTATTTTTAATAACCCGTGTGATAACGTCGATTAGTCAAACGGCAAAGACAACGTAATTGTCGATAAGGCCAAGTGTTCACTGCGAGTGCACTGAAATAGGTTGCCAGGTTGTTGAAACATAAAATTACATCGCGTCGAGTATCGCGAGATGAGTCTTGAGATACAAAAAAAAAACATAAAAAAGATCATCTTTTTCATTATTTTATTATAATTTTAAATATGATTTTTTTCCGTGAACAAGAAAAAAAATAATTATATACACACAATTATAATACATAAATTTTGCATTAATTATATATACATAATCACGAGAAGATTCTTAAGATACAAAACCATTAAAAAAAAGGTCACCTTTTCATTTATTCTATTATATTTTTTCTCACGATTTTTTTTTTCGCAAAAAAAAAAAAAATAATTCTATCGCATCTATCAGTAACAATCGACAGCGTTAGAGACAACCTTTTTTATTGGCAACGCCCACACTTTGACTGAAACAAGTCTCGATTATCGAGCTTGCCTCTCGTACTCTAATTTTACACTTAAAAAAAAAAAAAAAAAAAAAAACAAAAACAAAAAAATCAGCAGCAACAAATGCGACGATGATATTCACTGCTTAATAATTAGATCCGAGATTATGATAATTAGCGTATAATATGTGGGATACACAAAACTTTATTGCCGGTGTTCATACAGTTGTGCAGCGGCGTTTTATAGATCCGCATAACACGGTTTACGATATACTTCGGCTCGAAGACACGGTTTTGCGCTAACTTGCGAATACGATCAGCGTTCAAAAGCGCGCACGTAAATGAACACACAGACGCGCACATTAACGTATATAACCGATACATAATTCCCGAAACGGTTGGCACACACATTTACATTATTATCTCCGTCATTCACCATCGGGTCAAGTAATACAGCGAGGGCGGTCCGTGCCTTTTTTTTTTTTTTTTTTTTTTTTTTTCCTTTCCACGGTCCCTCTCGTAAAACTCTAATGAGGCCCAGTAAAACATTTACGTTTCTCCACCTCCTCTGCCGTCGGTTTTGCCGTTCTTCAACGCTCGACATTTTTTTTTTTTCACCCATCTCCTTTTACCTCTCTTCACTTTTTCTTTTCACGAAAAAAACTAAACAAACTAAAATGTTAGTTTCTGAAATTTCATGCGAAAAATTCTTTGTCGGCGACGTTCGATGAATTCTCAGCCCGATCGACGTAACATTTTGGAGCGAGTCGACCGTTTTTTTTTCGATCGTTCGGTATTGCAACGTCGCGGATTGTCGGATTTTTTCTGCCGATCGACGAATTATGAACCGAATCGTGAGATAATTTCCAGGGGAATCGGGTTGCGTTGGAAAACGATGAGGTCGCTTGTAAAACGACTATAACGTCCAGAGCTAATTCTCCGTCGGTGTGGGAACTAGTTAGGGCGAAAGTTTGGTAAACAGTTTCGAACAGGGGCATCGAAAGGCTGATATTAGAGGCTCCGAGGCGATCTGTACGTTGAGGCAGGATCAGGAGCAAAATACAGCTTGAACTTTACCGGTCTGACAGTTTGATCGGCTCGGTAATTATAACCCATCGGCCATGCATGCACACACCGAAAACCCTTCGGCACGTTCACACAAAAATCCCAAACATATCGATAATCCGATGGAATAAAAAAAAAAAAAAAAAAAAAAAACGAAAAAATCCTCATAATTCATCGCGACGAAATTGACGCGATAAATGAATCTTCATTTCCTTTTAATTTCATACACAAACCGATATAAACGTATCGACTCAAAAAGAATAATAAACGAGTCGAACTTGAAAATCTTGCTGATAACGAAATAATTACCGATTTTTCGTAGGGTAAAATGAGGAAAAATGGTTCTCTTCCGCGTGAATCAATGATACGCGAACCGAGCGATATTTATTTCTTTTATCTAATTTTTTATCATCGAACCAAAGCTATTATTGTCGTTTTGTCGTTCGGCAGTCTTAGTTGAATAATTCGGTTCGTATCGGGTCTCGCTGGTTTCATCATAATTCATCGCGACGAAACTGACGCGATAAATGAATCTTCATTTCCTTTTAATTTCATACACAAACCGATATAAACGTATCGAGTCAAAAAGAATAATAAACGAGTCGAACTTGAAAATCTTGATGATAACAAAATAATTACCGATTTTTCGTAGGGTAAAATGACGAAAAATGGTTCTCTTCCGCGTGAATCAATGATACGCGAACCGAGCGATATTTATTTCTTTTATCTAATTTTTTATCATCGAACCAAAGCTATTATTGTCGTTTTGTCGTTCGGCAGTCTTAGTTGAATAATTCGGTTCGTATCGGGTCTCGCTGGTTTCATCATAATTCATCGCGACGAAACTGACGCGATAAATGAATCTTCATTTCCTTTCAAATTCATACACAAACCGATATAAACGTATCGAGTCAAAAAGAATAATAAACGAGTCGAACTTGAAAATCTTGATGATAACAAAATAATTACCGATTTTTCGTAGGGTAAAATGAGGAAAAATGGTTCTCTTCCGTGTGAATCAATGATACGCGAACCGGCCGATATTTATTTCTTTTATCTTATTTTTTATCATCGAGTCGAACTTGAAAATCTTGCTGATAACAAAATAATTACCGATTTTTCGTAGGGTAAAATGAGGAAAAATGGTTCTCTTCCGTGTGAATCAATGATACGCGAACCGGCCGATATTTATTTCTTTTATCTAATTTTTGATCATCGAACCAAAGCTATTATTGTCGTTTTGTCGTTCGGCAGTCTTAGTTGAATAATTCGGTTCGTATCGGGTCTCGCTGGTTTTATGGTGCAATGATAGACGGCACAATGTACGCGACAATCGTACTGTAATGATCGTCACATAGGATGCGCCTGCCCTTTCCCCGACGACGCAACGTCGTCGGGGCGTGCAGTCTCGCTCTTGTCGGTGCATCGTATCCAGGCGCATACATGCGCACACACACACGTGAACGATGTGTACACAGCCGGAGCAAAGTGGACGCGCCAGTCGGCCTATCGGCCCCGGCCTATCTTACGCTGAGAAAGAGTGCGAGCGTTTATGTCGTCTGAAATGCATTCGTAGTGGGCGTACAACCGGTTATTAAAATCCCGATATGATCACAACCTGTGGACTGGCTCGGCGAGTCGAGAAAGAGAAACACTGAGGTAAAGAGACTTTTGCCACCATCGCACCCGTTGCTGCCACATTTTTTTTTGTTGTTGTTTTTTTGTGTTTTTTTTTTTCCCCATTTTATCATCATTATTATCAATTTTTTTTTTTTTTTTTTCACATTTTCATATAATACTCCCTGTCGATGGAAACGCGCGGGACATGCGTGAAATAATTGCCGTGCAGTGTTTCGCCGGAAATGCAATAATACCGCGCAGAAAAACCCGGCTCCAACACCGACTTCTCATCCACCACGCTCGGATGGCACATTGACCCATTGAAACTATCTAGCGTGAAAAAAAAAAAAAAAAAAAAGAAAAAAATTAAAAAAATTAAAAAAAAAGGCTCATCATCAACATCAATAATTCACCCGTCACGATGAGTCGTCGATAGCGAATTTTTCATCCCAACAGTGTCGGTAACAGAAAAAAAAAAAAAAAAATCCCCCCCCCCCCAAAAAAAAAAAAAACAAAATTAACTACGGAAGTTGAATCGAAGCTTGATTGTAAAAAAAAAAAAAAAAAAAAAAAAAATTCCATACGCCATGCAATTTGCACAGCGACCGTTCCGCAAATGTCCCCTCCGTCGTCCGGCGACACACAACGCCGTATCAACCCGAACGTAATTTCTCCTGTGCATGTGCGCGCACCAACCCCTTCCCCCCCCCCCCCCCCCGCCCCTCCCGATCTCCCCCTGTCCTACCAATGCGAGATTATACTCAACACACTATAATACATCGAGAAAGCCGGGGGGGGGGGGGGGGTGAATTGCGATAAAGCTGTCCGAGGGGTGGTACCGAAATACTTCCCGCCCTTTTCTTCCCCACTTCCGGAAGAATTTGTGGCACTGCGGAAACTTGTGGTGGGCTCGCTGATTTCCGGGGTTGAACCGCGAGACTCCCGGTCGCTAGGCTGCGCAATATTGTGTGCACGCGTGTTACCTCTTTGGCCATTTATACCGCGTAATCCTCGCGACAAAGCCAACCCCGTCGGAGTCGATAGAGAGTTAGGATAGGCTGTGAAAGTTACGCGTTACCTGTACACGAGTTCAAAGGGTACCGTCGGTATCGCTGTACGCGGTATGCGACCGCAATGAGCGGTATATTATCCAGCGTCCATTGTGCATAATATTGTATGGGACGGAAGGCCGTAGACCGCGACATGGCCAATCCATCAACGCGATCGTACGTTTTTCCAACTCGGTACCGGCGCCGCTTGGATTATCTCACATTCCCATTTAATATTTCATGCTTCCACAACTAAATTATTGAGATCCGACGATTCTCGCGGTGACGTTGAATCTGCGGGAGATCGGACACGCGTACATTTACTTTCATGCGAGACCCTCGCGACAAACTCATTTTTCCTTTGGATTTGAATTTTTCATTTTGTGACTTTCCTTCGTGTAGGTTTAAATTTTTTTTTTTTTTTTTTTTACATTTTTTTTAATTTTTTTTTTTTTTTCTTTAATACCGATATCAAAACGTTGATGTTTATAAAACGTTATTGTGGCTTTTGTAAATATTATATGGCTGTCGTGCGTGCGTGTTAACTCAAAGGCTCTACACGCCCGACTCATTATATTTTCCACGCTTCGCACACTAGTTCCGTACGCTTAAGGTATCATAGTTTATAATCAGATTGAGAGAAACGAAAAAAAAAAAAAAAAAAAAGGTATCTGCGTGAGCGAGAATGCCGTCACTACTGATATGCGCCCGATGAATTTATGTCTCTGGCGTGATGTTGAGCTTGTGGGTGGACTGTGAGCCGCTTGTTTCGGTATCTGGAATTTTTTCAAAAGTTTATACCGCGAGATCCCCAACGATTGGTGCACAACTCGATGGCGTGGTAGTTTATATTAACGCGACGAGTGCGCAATTTCATACGAATTCCCGTTTCAACTCTCGGACCGCGCGCAATCGGGATTTCAAACTGGACTCCCAAGCGAGATGGAACTTTGTTGCATTGTGAGTCGGAGCGATAGTACCGCGAGAGAACGTTTTCTCAATCGCGCAAAATTCTTTACATCGAGAACGATTTGTTTTTTTTTGTTTACCTCAAATATCAACGAATTTATTTAGATTTTTCAAATTTTTCTCAGGAATCACACTCGAAAGGAATTACGGAAAAAAAATGTCAAAAGCTCGCATCTTACTGTCTTGGTGAGACGAGGAATTATTTCGAGTTATGAATGACAAGCGCGAGGACCACTTTGGCCTGAAAAAAAAAATATTTTCATCACTTTTTCACCGCACGAAAATTGCCGGATTGAACAAACCGAGAATTAACAGTGATTTTACGGTGAATCATCGCGAAGAAAATTTTTAAAACGCGGCGTGCATCAACCATCGGACTCTTGTGGAGGATGAAAAAAAAAAAAAAAAAAAAAAAAAAAAAAAAAAAACGCACACACAAAAATCGGTCGAAATGAAGAATCCGCGACTGCTCCGCGCGACAGATTTACCGTGAATAAGGATCGGGTTTCACCTCGCGAACGCTAGGACCTCGATGATGCACATGCGACTCGACGATTCTCTGGGAACGGGTTTACGTCGGAATCTGGCTATACCGGCTGTTCCCAACTTTCGCTCTCTCTTTCTCTCGATCACAGCTGACCGACAAGGAATCTCGAGTGGAAACGCGAGATGGGCGAGTAATCGACAATTTTTACCGTCGAATATTCGGATCCGTAGGATTTTTTTTTCATCGACTACACGACGCAAACAATTATAAGGAACTAAAGAACGAACAGTTGAACAAATTTACCGCAAACGGTGAATTTTCTGTTTTTCGTTAAATGTGCTTAAAAAAAAAAAAAGTCACGCATTATCGAAAATTCACGAGGTGGAGTTTGATTTTTCGCGCACTCTGAGACTTTGGCGATTTTCCATTTTCCCAACAGACACAATGCGGCAAATCTCACGAGGCCTCGCCATTTTGTCCGCAGTCGATGCGAGCAGTTTGAATTTATTGTTACGGTCAACGCTTGCAAGATGAAGCAGCGTGATAAACTGGAATTGTTTGTGAAAGCCTCGGGATGTCAGTAATTTTCGTACAAGATTTTAAGTGAGGTAGAAAAAAAAAAAAAAAAAAAAAAATCGACGTCACTCGCGATGGTGCGTCCCGTCGCTGTGCGTCCGAAGGTGCAAAAGTGGTGGGAGAGCAGGTGCGACGGTGTCGGAGCAAAGTCGCCGCGTGCGAATAAATTTACCGCCGGCACCGTCGCTTCTTTAGTCGATCCTTGGATTTTGTCTAACGATTATCGAAAAAATTTGCAACATTCTAGCCTGTCACGGGAACTCGAGTGAATTTCGTCGATATTAAATCCATCGTTGAGCCGTCGATATGGTTTTTGCGGTACCGATACGAGGATGCGGGGACGACTTTTAAGGACCCTGATCGACGGCGCGCGGCACGGCTCGGTTCCTCGATCAAGCCCGACGATCGGATCGCGCGCTCGGCACAAATTGGCCTCTATAATAATAACGAGCCCGCTGCTGCCGTTTCCTTTTTTTCATCTCGACTCCCCGACCCAGTCTCGAGCTATTCGACTCGGCTCGTTTCATTCAGCCCCGCAGCGTTTAATCGTTAATAATCGTTCCTCCACGTCCTTATCGCTAGAGACGTCTCCCTCTATTTCCATCTGCAGTATCGTCGGTATCACAGCCGAAGCTCTGTGAAAATAATTTTTTTTTCCCCTAAAACCGATCGAACAATGACGTAGGGACTTTTCGCGAAGAATCGTCGACGAAATGGAAAATTTCAGAAATACCGAGGAACATTTTTTTTTTCAACAGGTAAATTTTACACGCTCGAAAATGCGATCAAGTGAATCGAGTCGATCGTAGGAAGTTTCGTTCGAGTACCCGAGATTCGACGTGCTGGTATGGATTAAAATAAAATTAAACAAAAAAAAAAAATTACTATTTTTCGATTAAGCGGTCGATGAAAGGAAGAGAACCGGTAGCGAGACGTTGAAGAAATCGATCGACAAGCGGGATAAACGGACTGCTGGTAACGAGCGACACATGCCGTACTTGGCTAATGTCACCTGCTCCAGTAGGTCCGTTCTTATCGGGTGGAGCGTACTTTTGATATTAAGTGACTCCGCGTTACGTCGGTAATGAGACGAAGGTACACGAGATAAGAAACGAGAACAGAAAGCCGATTGGATTGAAAAAAAGAAAAAAAAAAAAAAAACATATCGTCCGAGAGGATTATCGGTGAATCGGCGAAATCGAATCGCGGCGGCGGTCAATGTCGCTGTTAACGAGCCATGAAATTAACGATTCGCGCCGGACTTTTGAATATAAATTCCGACACTTGGTTGTCCAAGTAGTCGAACAATTGAAATAAAAAAAAAAAAAAAAAAATAAGAAATCGTTACGATCGATTCGAATCGTTCACAAAAATTTTCGTCTCGCTTCGCGCGCATCGCCTTTTCGTTGCAGCAATGTGCGATGCGTAAAACAAAAAAAAAAAAAAAAAAAAAAAATAAAAAAAATTCAATCGCCTAACTTTGGGCGATTCTACGGCGGTCCCGATCGAATTAATGAGCGCGAGTTGAATGAGAAAAAGGAATTAAAGGTGACTCAAGTTGCCGGGGTAACGTGACGTTATACGAGCGATACACACCGGTGAAGAAACCGAGAGGCGATCCCGGTGGGACGAGGTAAATTACGAATTTACGATGTCTCACTTTCACCGTATAGGATCGCTCGTTTGCGACGTAACTTGGGACGGTGTCAACTCACCGTAGCACCGGCACCTACCGTATCTCTCAGCTTCCTCGAGATAGCTTATAATGCAAGTGTGGTTTTACAGCCGAGACAGACATTATCACACCCGCTCTTCATTTTTCTCGTCAGTGTCTCGCGTCGGTTTTGCACTTCGCCTAACGACTCGGTGTCTTTGACACCCTGTCGCGTATCGCCGATTAATTATTTTTCAAAAAAAAAATTATCCGCCCTGTCGTTCACACTTTCGACAATCAAAAATTAAGGAAGAGTGACGAAATTTTTTTTTCCCCTCGATCGGGAGCCTCGTAGGTGGAAGAAAAGCGCGAGGTAAAAATCTGCTCCAATTACGATTTAGTAGGTCGAAAGAATCTGCTTCACGAGTTCTACGGTTAACGATAAATTTCTGAGAAGGATTCATTTTTTTTTTCAAGATCTTTTGGTACGAGACGCGGCACCGCGATCCACGCCCAATTATTATGATCGATCAATGTCGTTCGCACGTTTTATTTTTTTTTTTAAATGAGGTGCAAGTCACTCAATTTTTTGTCTTAAATCGAGGAATTTTTTTACATCGAAGAAAATCGTGGGGTGAACCACAATTACGACTTCGGCGGTGGAAGAAATAATAAACGAGTTCCACGCCTAATAATAAACTCGTAAGAATGATTAATTTTTTTTTTTTTATTTTTTTTTTTTTTTTTTTTTTCTATCCGTCGGTACCGGACGCGGCACCGACGGTGTGCGCAGTCTCCGTTGCATATAATAATCCAAGCCGAAGGAGGGGAGACGATGGTTGGGAGAAACGATCCGTTACGAGTGACGACGTTTTTACGAGCGGGTCGGATTGTAATTCAAATATTTATTCGCCGCGGCTCGTTTTTGGGGCCTGGTTTACAATCTTACGTGAATCGCGACTGGACCTGGGTTCGGGAAAGGTGCAGCGGGGTGCGCGCGATGAGGACCAGAAGGAGAAGCCGAGGGAAGAGCCGAGCGCCACACGCTGCGTCAGACCCGTACGTCATATCTCATGGGTGCGAAAGACCGGGATCGAGAGTGGCCCCCTTTCTTTAATTTTCATCCTCTGATTAATAACTCGCTCGTGCTTTCTCCGGCGAGTTAACCCGTTCGATTTATAGTACCAAATAGGACGTGGAATCGAAGGGTCCGAACGACGAGTCGTCTTCGAATTAAATTCACTTTTCCGTGTTCGCCGTCAACCCGAACAGACACTCGTACCCGATTCAACGACAAACACGATATCTCAGTCGAAGAAAAAGAAATGAGACGAAAATGAAAGAAAGAAAAAAAAAAAAAAAAAAAAAAAAAAAATTCGACCCGTTGCAATCACGGGAATTTCTCGCGCGTATGCGATGCAGTGTGCGGCGTCGGTTGCAACGCGCATCCAGCGAGGAGACAAGAAGAAATAATAGAACGGCTTTTATCGCGAGGTATTCGATGTAAATATCATGTTACGGCAGCGTGAAGTCGAGCTCACAATTAAGCCGGCCACATCGGAGCCTCCCTCGACGCTTTTTGCCACCGCGTCCGCCTCTCCATTCGCGTTACTTACGCGCCGATCTCGCATACTTTTTACCTAAATATAACATAAAACGCGAGCTCCCTCTCGAAACCCCGTAGACACATAGGCACCTGCTGCGAACTGATTTTTTATCGTTTTTTTTTTTTTTTTTTTTTTTTAATTATTATTATTAAATCCCCAACAAACGCTTGTCGGCTCGCGCGAGCGATTCTCGTTACTCCCATAAATTCCCCGTTAATTATCCCTCGTGGAATTGGAAAAAAAAAAAAAAAAAAAAAAAAAAACAATGTCGTATATGAAAAGTTTCCTGCACGATTATAAATATGAAAAAAGAAAAAATTCACCGTTGTGTCCCGAGCGAAATTTAATTTCGTCGCAGTTCCATGCTAAGATCCGGTCTCGATAATTTCGGAGACAATCGACCGATTCAGGGCTCGGTCCGACAGGACGAGGCTCAAAATTATTCGAATACAAAAATGTCCACCGGGGAATTCGCTTTGATCAATGACAAAATTTCGAGACGTAGCTCGTTATCAAGCGCGGTTATTTATTTTTTTATTTTATTTTTTTTATCGAAGCCCCGCCCGTTAAAGCCGGCGCCCTCGTCGCAACGGTGTGGCACGTGTTCTTTTTTTTTTTCTTTGCAAACATAACAATTACCGTGCCTAAGGTGATACACAGGCGAATCGTACCGGCGCAACGAACACCATCATAAAGCACCGGGTTATTGCTCGGCGGAGCCATAACAATTAGGATCGTATATACGCGGCGGGTCCGAGAGGGTTCGCAATCCCAGTTGGCAATCCTCGACGGGAATAGACTGTGCATTATACGAGAGAGATCGTTGTGAGCCATCGAAGTTCCCGTATCATCGTCAGCTCGTACACACACTCGGTATGTACATAAATATTTATTTCCCCCGGAGCAACCCTTCCCTCGAAAGGGAACGTCGCGTCACTTGGCAATAAGAAATTGGAAAGAGAATTTGTCCGGCACCTGCTCGGGCGAGGCACGTATCGCCGTTAGGTTTGACGATAGTCGACCCGTATTTTTGTCTCGCGTTCGTCAGCATCGAGTCCGACGTGGCGACGATAAATATCATTGATAAATAAATACCCTGTTGGTATTACGCGCGGCGTGGCTGGTTGACGAATGATCGACGGTCACGAATTCCTTTGAGGATGGACCGCGCGCGTGCACGACTCGTTCCCGCTCACCTCGGACGCTCGGACGTCAATTATCCGTTTAATAACTCAATTATCATTCCCGACCGTTATTTACCGCGACTCCTCGAGACGAGATCTCGATAAGCGACGGCTCACGAGAGGTAACGCGCGTTCGATCGTCAGAACAAGACGGCTCTAATTAAAAGTTTATTCGTCACGGAAGCGACGAAATTTTCACCAAATTTTCACCACGTTCCCATCGACTCGAATCCCCTCGAATTGTCAACGGCGAATCGAAACGTCGAATTTTTCGAAAATCTTTTTTTTCGACTCTATCGCCGTCTTTTTGGAAATTAAACCGATCGGAAACTGTCCGGTATGACGGGACGCGAGATTGCTTGATGAAGAAACGACGAAAGAAAACAAAAAAAAAAAAAAAAAAAACAAAATTTAAGTGAAGAAAATAACGATACGACAAGATACATGGAGAATTAGAGAGAAGGATAAGGGTGAATGGACAAGAACTGAGAAGACACGAGTGAAAGGCAGTTGCGCGACGAACGCCGATCTTAACGATAACATCTGCCGTTTGGTCAGCGACCAGGCCGGACGTTCTGGGGACCTGTTAGGTCCTCGTGCCACGCACGTCCAGTTATGCACACTCGTTTCTTCCTTCTTCCGTTCCTCCTTGCTCCTCTCCGCAGAAAATAAAACCCGATGTCTCGTCGCACACGTCTTCGTAATTACATGGCGCGCTTTTAATGTTCGATATTGATTATTATCGTGGCGGCGTTCCTCTTCGTTCTATCGGAATACAATAAAAAAAAAAAATAAATAAATAATATACAGAAAAAAAAAATAAAAAAATTAGGGAAAAATGATAAAGATTTATTGGAGCGAAAGTGTTCAACGAAGGACGGGGAATTTTCGATATCTCGGCAGAATTCGCTGGTATCGTCGATGACGATTCTTCGAATTTATATTTATTCATCGTGGTTTTCTCGCTCGACGGGGTTGCAATTAAATTTTCATCCCTCTGCGCCTGCCAACAAGCGCGGCCTCGACGACTCGGTGGGAAATGGTTCTTTCATCCGATACTTTTTTTTTATTTTTTTTTTTTTTTTTTTTTACGATAGATCGAGAATCAGTTTCGGTTTTTAGTCAATCGAGAGTTTTTAGTGTCATATCGGGGTTGCAGCGACACTTCGAGCATATTTTAGTCCTTTTTTTTTTTTAAATTTTTAATCACGGGTCGAGGAGAAGAAAACCGAAGAACCCCGTCGGAGATTGCGTGCAGCGGTAGTGGCCGAGAATTTACAACACGCCCGGGGGGGAGACTTGACCTCATTCGAAAATCGTCCAGCACTCGGTTCGACGAGACGAGATCTCATTTCGAGTCTCGTAACCTTCGATAGCTCAGTTGGTAGAGCGGTGGACTGTAGTTGGTTCGATCGGAAATTGACATCCATAGGTCGCTGGTTCAAATCCGGCTCGAAGGATCCTTCTTTTTCCACCTCCTTCAAAAATGCAGATGAATCTCGGATTCACCGTCATTTTTCCTACCCGTTTTGCCACGAATTCGGGTCCATAGAGAAATTTATTTTCGAGTCATTTTTTGGCGGTGAAACAACTCGAAACAAGCCCCGATTTTTTTTATTTTTATACTCGTAATGATTAAATTGAAAAATCGGGGAGGGAATCGGTATTGGAATTTGTGAGGAGCGGAGCGTGAAAAATTGTCTCGTTGACGCGTCGATGTATTTAATTAATTTTTCTGTACACCGAGGCTGTCGTATTGTTTATAATTAATTGAATTTTAATGGCGTGGCATTCGAGCAACATCGCCTTCGATAGCTCAGTTGGGAGAGCGGTGGACTGTAGTTGGTTCGATCGAAAATTGACATCCATAGGTCGCTGGTTCAAATCCGGCTCGAAGGATCCTTCTTTTTCCACCTCCTTCAGAAATGAAGATGAATCTCGGATTCACCGTCATTTTTCCTACCCGTTTTGCCACGAATTCGGGTCCATAGAGAAATTTATTTTCGAGTCATTTTCTGGCGGTGAAACAACTCGAAACAAGCCCCGATTTTTTTTATTTTTATACTCGTAATGATTAAATTGAAAAATCGGGGAGGGAATCGGTATTGGAATTTGTGAGGAGCGGAGCGTGAAAAATTGTCTCGTTGACGCGTCGATGTATTTAATTAATTTTTCTGTACACCGAGGCTGTCGTATTGTTTATAATTAATTGAATTTTAATGGCGTGGCATTCGAGCAACATCGCCTTCGATAGCTCAGTTGGGAGAGCGGTGGACTGTAGTTGGTTCGATCGAAAATTGACATCCATAGGTCGCTGGTTCAAATCCGGCTCGAAGGATCCTTCTTTTTCCACCTCCTTCAGAAATGAAGATGAATCTCGGATTCACCGTCAATTTTCCTACCAGTTTTGCCACGAATTCGGGTCCATAGAGAAATTTATTTTCGAGTCATTTTTTGGCGGTGAAACAACTCGAAACAAGCCCCGATTTTTTTTATTTTTATACTCGTAATGATTAAATTGAAAAATCGGGGAGGGAATCGGTATTTGAATTTGTGAGGAGCGGAGCGTGAAAAATTGTCTCGTCGACGCGTCGATGTATTTAATTAATTTTTCTGTACACCGAGGCTGTCGTATTGTTTATAATTAATTGAATTTTAATGGCGTGGCATTCGAGCAACATCGCCTTCGATAGCTCAGTTGGTAGAGCGGTGGACTGTAGTGGCGTTTGAATTAAAAAGAGAAATCCATAGGTCGCTGGTTCAAATCCGGCTCGAAGGATGTTCTTTTGGTGTCCAACGAGACACGACTCCTACGTTGAATCGATCGAGCCATATATCGAGCCGAGCATCTCTCAATTCGCCGGTTTCGTCGAGACAACAAAAAAACACGTAGAACATGCGATTATCGAAAATATCCGATGGATTATTTTTATTTTCGGAGCAGCGCTTCGACACGGCAAACACCAAATTTCTCCGTCACACGCGTTATCATCGGCGACTTCGAGAAAAAAGGTCATCGCTCGACGGCCACGCACTGATAATAACAGACTGCAATTTGCCTACGCGCGATAATTTTTTTTTTTTTTTATATAGCGCGAAATAAAAAAAATTCACAGAATTATCGAAAATAAGGTTTTCGTTTTTATCGATATTGTCCTTCCGGAAGTGGTGGAAAAAATCGGTACGTTCGCTCCGCTCATCCGATGAGATGTAAGCGATGCGATTATCTGACCCGTGCTTCTTTATGACCGGGCGACGGCAGTTACCGACCGAGATTGTGACGAGGTGACAGAGAGACAATCATCGTAAAGAGAATGATATACGACTCTGCGCCTACACGGCCGATATTATTTTCTCCCGAGGTATTCTGAATAACGAGGAGAAACATTTTTTTTTTCTCAACTCGCGCATACGACCCTTGACCCGACCGTCTCGTTTCTCATTTCCCTTTGAAATCGATGGAATTTCGAAAAAAAAATGAATTTCTTTGCTTCTGCTACGGTGATCGGCGCACGCGCGCACCTTTCCACCTCTCCAATAGCATTCTCGCTGACGCTTTCAACCTCTGAACGAAATTCGTTTGTTCGAATCATGCTTATTTTCCGTGGAACATTGGAAACGTTCGGGCAAAGTAACTTGATAGTAACTTAGTGTCGCGTAACGTAATTAATTATCAACCGATCGTCAAAGTCATTCAAAGAAATTTCCAATCGGAAGTTGGAAAAAAATAAGTGTAAAGGAAGCATTGCCAAATTTTCGCTCGCAATTTGCTGCAATCTCGTGTCGGAAACTATCGTCGGAATATTGCTGGTAAACGGCAAAGCTCGAGGACAAGCAATTTCCCTTCCTCCATTTTTCTACCGCTGGCTATCTCGACTCTAATCGCGATCGTTTGGTGAGAAAGTGAAAATTCGTGACGGCGGAGCGACACAATGAGGAGGAGTACGAAAAGAACGAGATAGAAAAGACTCGAGAGCATAAAGTCATCGTTCGGTGTGCTCGCTCGCATTATACGATATCGTCCGTTCGTTCGTTTGCGCGCGCAATCTTCGCTCGTAAATCCATCGCTAAATAACGCGTTTGGCTGACCGCGGCGTTAGGACCGGCTCTCGGTTTTCTATATCACATACTCTGTCCACGATCACATACACACACACACACACACACACACACACACACACGCACACGCACACAGGTGCAAAGCTGGGGGTAATGAAGCCGCTCATTAAGTGAGACATGCGCGAGCTGGTTTATGCGACTTTGCAAGTTATTGTCGGTGCGTGTGAGCGAAACCACGCCCGCGGTTCCCTTCGCATAATGAAACCGAAATTAAACCAGCAGCAGAGTCGAGTATTTCGGTAGCGGACTCGCTTCCGACTCGTTCACGTCACAACCAATATGCGTTATATTTGTACGTCTCGACGGATCAATGTCGTTTCGCAATACATTGTCTAAGCGCATTAGATTCGCACTCGAAAAAAGGAACTCGAAACTCGCGATGTGAATGTTGTTCCGGTGAAGAAACCGCATCCACAGAGTATGAAATTAATCAACTTCCTTCACGCATCACCGCTCGAGAGGGATCAAGAGGGATTAAAAAAAAATCAAATTTTTCCACATTCGAGCGAGTTACGTGGTCCTGATCGAGTCATCGGGATTGTCCGAGTGGTTGGAACGAGCAACAGAGAATGCGATACGTCGTTCACGTAGAATTATTTTCTACCGCTAATTACACGGCGCCGATTCGCAGTTGAATCGAGAGTGCAATGGGTGACGAAAAAAAAAGAAAAAAAAAAAAAAAAAAAAAAAAAATAGAGTCGGAAGATAAACGAACAGGTCGTTAGCGTTTGCTCGAATTAAGGTGGGACGTTTTTTCGGGCGCTTCGTGGTCGTTCGCGAATTCGCTCGCGATCGAATCGCCAAAGGCCCATTAACGTTCCGCGGGCGTTGAACGCCTGCGGATTCCGCGTCGATTCCCAGTGCCCTTGGTTGTTGGCCTGGAACACCTGCCTTCCGGAGTGAATGCGGCACGACAGGAGCTCCGAGTCTAGTCCGGCAGATACGCCAGAAGAAGCGGAGGGAAAGTGTAAGATCGGCAAGCAGAGCCGGCCGGATCGGCACTGATATCGGTGTAAATGCGAGTCGTGGTTCATTCCGACCGGCTACGGAACGTCCGCACAAATTTTCATCGAGACTATCCACGTTTCGCGAGGGATCCGCCGGCCAGAGAAAATATCGGTATCGGCGGAGTTCCATCGGAGACATCGCCGATCGCGCATTCGCGAGCGTTATCGCTTGCAGCGGCCATGTTGATTCATACGCGAGGATAAAAATCTCGTACCAGGTGATACGACCGACGCACAGACGAGTTCTCGTTTAGCGAGAAGGTAAATCGAGAAAATCGTTCGATCTACCGATCCGCGCATCTGTCAGGTGTAACAGAAAATGAACATTTCTTGCGGCGACAGCGACGGAGATTCCGATTACTGTGCGAAGCTCCGTGACGTTGAGACGACGCGAAACGGCTCTGGTACCGGAAACAATTGTTCATTTTGTGACCGCGTATCGGTTCGAGAAGTCTCCGAGATGTCGTAATCCGGTTCCCGTTACCGACCGAGCTGTCCTTGGGCTAAGGAAATGATCGGAAATTCCCGTGACGAACTCAATAAATCCGAGAAACTTCCGGTCCGCGAAAAAATTGCTGGCTCAGAGGTAGGCGAGGAGGGAAGCGACGCGAGTCTTACGCCGCGTTTACGCACCACCAACGGACACAATGCTGCTGAGCTTACGTGCCTAGCTGCGCGCGTGTGTGCGTCTGTGTGTGTGTGCGTTAATCACAAGCTTCTGGTGATCCGACCCAGTCTCGAACCTCCCTCATGACTCCTTCCATATTATAAACCCTTCTTCTTCATGACTCGAACGAGACTCCGGATATTCCAAGCTGTTTACACACACCAGGAATCGACTCGTGACAGTCGCGGTATTATGCAAAAGGCGAGTCTCGCTGAAGCCGGTCGATCATCATCATCATCATCATCGTCGTCATCATCATCATCGTTCGCGAAACGTCTCGCGGTACGACGGAGGTCAAGTGGATTGCTCCGGACCGCGACCAATAAAGATACGTATTAGGAGGCTGGAAAAATAGCTCGATATTTGCTCGTTACATACCCATACGGTATTTATCGAGCCTCGAGTAAAATATCGAAGCCACCACAATTTCCGAAATTTTTATCAACCGTCGTTGCGGCATGCGCGATATGTTATTATGGCACGAATATTATTTATTAGGTTCCACTTCTGCTCCGTGCTAATAATCGTTTCGAGACAATTTTTCCCCGAAGGATTCTTCGCCGGCGGGATTCGCGGCGGTGGAATTCGTCCTGCGATAATCCACAGGACGAATTCCCGCGGGCCTTTTTTTCGGACGCTTCTCGACGAGACGGGTAGCGCGTGCTCGGCAAGGTTCTTCGAGGGGAAGAACCGACGTCGAGGGTGCAGAAGGAGCAAGAACTACCGGCAGCTGCCGAGACGCGAATTTCACCGAAACCTCGTGCTTCTGCATCAAAAAATCAATTGAACACACTTACGAATAAACGAAATATTTAATCGTGCAATTAATTTGCAAATGAGTGAAGAAATAATTGAAGAAAATTCAAATGAAAATTCAGAAGATAACAATGATTTTAAGGTAGGGTACATTGACTTTTAAAAAATATACCTTCGAATCGTCCCAAGACAATGAAGAATTCGCATTTTTTTTTCGAAATTTTCTTCGCGACAATAAAAATTTAAAAATAATGTTTATATATAATTTTCGGCGCTTTTACGCTCAAAATAACCGGCCGGGACGTTACTTAATTTTCGATTTTTTTTTTTGTCGCTCAATTTCTTAGCCCACGAACCGTTGGATTTACAGTTGGATTGAAGGACACGCGACAAAATTCGAGGTAGCGCAGTCTCTTTGTCGGTTATTGCGAAACGTCGTGCCGGTCGGGGATGACCGTTTCTCTAATGCGCGAAGGCCGCAACAGACGTGGATCTCGAGGAAACATTAGCAACGAAGATCGTGTCTTGTCGTCGCTCTTGTCTATACTTGATATACGAGCTTCCTTTTGTGTAATTCCGCCTCGTTATAATCCGTCGACGAGGTATAAAGAAGAATACCGCGTGCGTTAACGTCCTTTTGCTGGGCCGCGACTGCGATCCAACGAATATTATTCTACGCCAACTCCCACGGTTCGCCGGGTGACTCTCCCGTAGTCGCGAGCGACGATTTTATTCGTCGTTTCGTCGTCAATTGTTTGAAATCCCATCTCAACACTCCACAGTGAATAGCACAATGTGCCGTTTGGTAGACCGTCGATATTCGTCACTTTGGAGCGAGTCTTTTTATTTTTTTTCCTATTTTTTTTTCTACAAATATAAATGTATATATATATATATATATATATATTTTTTTTTTAAATAAATGTAAGAAAATTTCAAGAGATTCAGCGTCGTTCGATTTTTAAATTCCCTCGATCGCGCGTGGCGAATTTATTGAGACAACTCGTAATCCCTCTGGGATTTTATGAATTAGGAAAAAAAGCGATTTCGGCGAAACTTTCGTACTTGGTTTTTTGCGCTTCGGGGCCGGCGTCGCACTGGCACAATGTCGTGGTTAACTTCCGATACATAACTACCTCAAATCACATAATCTCGGTCAGATTCTCGGTAAAAGGCAACACGGTATACAGACGTCGGTTGTTTCGTTGATGGGGCGGCAACTCGAGCAGCGATGGCCGCTTCTCGTTTCGATTTTTCCCTCGCGTCTTTTTTTTTTTTTTTTTTTTTTTTTTTAATAATAGCGAGAAGAATGCCTTCCGAGAAGCGTTTATTCCGCGAGAAACATTCTAGCTACTTCGGAGGCCAAAAGAACGAGGCCAGATCAGACGGAACTCACCCATTCCAACGTATTACGATCACGAGTTCGACTGCCTCGCTTCTGCATCTAATATGCCCACGAGAGAAATTTTGTCCACGCGATTATCCTGGAACCGATTTTCAGCCTTTTTTTTTTTGTTTTTTCTCGTTCTTAATGATACGTTATTTCGAGTACTCCGGTCAAGTCGTTTAATTAGAAAAAAAAAAAAAAAAAGAAAACAAAAAATCCATGTTGGAATTCGCCAAAAGTAGTGGGACCTTTTCGGCAAGAACAATATTCAATATTCAATAGTCACGTGAGCAGACTGGACATCATTTTAACGATTTTACGTCACACGTTTAAATAATTTTTTTACAATTCCGCGAAATCACAAAGTCACTGAAAATCTATTTATCGACATTTTGGACTCGCGAGTTTCTCGGGGTAAAAATTGAAAATTTTCTTGCCACCTGGCGTGGCAAATGAAAATCAATCATCGGAGGCGATGGAAAACACGGTTACGCCCGTGTGCTAAATTAATTTGCATTTTTTGCCAAGCGCACTGTGCGATACCACGTGGGCTGGACCGAGGCATTAGTAAACGTCACCGGGAGCTCGAGCGCATGGAAAGCGTGCATTAGTTTTCGTCACTCACTTTGCGTTCAATCGATACTCCCGGTTCGCCGCTAAGCAACATCAAACTCGAACGCACGTACTCGAGTACGATTTTTTTTTTTTTTTTTTTTTTTTGTTTTTCACTCTATCTTTGCCCACTCGGACGGGATCGTAAAAAATGCATCACGTGCCTTCGATTCAACAAGTTTTCGTCCGACGCCTTTCGCTTCTTTACCGTGCAAAACCCTTTTCTCGCGTGTCTTCGAAGACCCTCGTACGGTATTACGAATACCGTACGCAATCGTCCTATCCCGATTAGACGTGGATCGTCTTCCTTCGAACGATCACGCTATGCAGCTTTTTAATCGTGTTAAAAAAAAAAAAAAAAAAAAAAAAAAAAAAAAAAAAAAAATGCTATGCTCCGGCAAATGGGATAAATTCGATATTTAACATTTATTTTAATCTTCATTTATTCAGTTATTCATTTTGTGTTCAGGTTTCTGTGCGAGATTGCAATCTCGCTGAGCATTTTTAACAAACCACGGAAGGTTTTACGTCATTAATATATTCATGAGATGTCGCTGTGTGAAACTCCGGAAACTCTCGTCGATCGTAGATCGGCGCGAGGAGAAATTTTTTTTTCCATTTTTCAGACTCGCACGAGTGCGGATCGTTGATTTTATTTCGGAGCGTCGCGCAGTCTCCGGTCGTCGGTCGTTTATATTTGTTTAACAACGTCGCTCCGTTTGAACAGTCATCGGTACGCGACGGTAGCGACGGCTCGCACGCTATCGGCAAAACGAAGGGTCAACGTTCATTGATATCGGCGAAATGACATCGGGCCACGTCGCTGTTACGGTATATTCGTAACCCGAATGCAAACTCGCGACCCCGCCGCGTCGTGTCGTGTCGCGGAACAATCGTCCGTGCGCGATGAGCGACCGGGCGTTGAATCGTTAGATAATAATTGTCCGAAGGGCGATTGTTGCGAGTACTTTTATTCACCCATTGTTTCACGAAGTCGTGAGTCACGAATGGAATTGAAAATGGGTTCCGAAGTAACCGCGTAAATGTTTTTTTTTATGGGGTGTGTGTGTGTATGTTGGTGTATTAAAAAAAAAAAAAATTAAATCTGGAAAAATTGCCGAATTCAAAGGATTTCAAAATAACAATTCCAGTCCCAGTTTTACCATACGTGAATTGTACGGAGATGCAGCGTACTCGAGAATGCGACACGGCGAGTCGTTCGGACTAGTCTCACTGTTTTATCGACTGTGTAAGTGCGCTTGTCTCGAGACGCCGTCTTTTAATCACGTGATTATACCGATCGGAAGCGCGAGCCTGAAACGACGCTCGCAATTGTAGGCGTAAGATAGTGAGTGCGTGACGTCGCGGAGCACGGCGGATACTTTTCTACGATTGTTGGCCTCCGTCGTCACCGTCGTCGGCTTCGTCGTTGCTCCGACCGACTGGAATCATGTTCACACCTCGCACGCATCGGGCATGTCACGTTCGCCCACCGAAATTATCAGTTGCGACGGCCGCTTCGGTATTGCCATTACTACCGCAACTATTGTTACTATTAGAACTCATGCTACAACTATTACCACCACTATTGCTCCTACTACGACTACCACTACTATTACAAACATTACTCCTGGTACTACTACTATTTCCACTGCTGCTGTCTCCTACCGAACGGGGGAGGAGCCTCGCGCATTGCCAACGCAATTATCCCCATCTACCAGGTTGCCAGACGTCGCGTTCCCTCGGTTGGCGAGTAGAAAGTACGGCGGAAGAGGGGTTGGGCCCCGCAAGGTACGGAATTCATCCTCGCCGAAGGATCCTCCGGATCCTGTGGAAGACGCCATCTTGGTACCGCGTAAGGATCTCTTCCTCTTCGCGTCTTCTCTCTTTGGCATTTTTTTCTTCGCCGCTTCGTCGCTTCTCCGGACGCCTTGCTCCAGAGAGCCGGTAAAGACTCAATGAATTCTTGACGACAAAATGTCCGCGTCAGCGGTCGCAAACGACTCGAGTCAGTGTGACGGAGATTGGAGAATCGGCGGGAAAATGTTGTAACAGGCTGTTTTATATATCTCGTCGTCCAAGTGTATTTTATCGAGAGAAATGAACGATAGTAGGGGTGACCGGGGAGAAATGTAACAAATGTGTTTCTCGAGTGTTTTTATTTTACCAAGGCGGGTTTCTTGTAGAAATCGAAATTAATTGTCTAATTTTTTTCCCCAATGTCCCCTCGAGAATTAACAAAATCAAACTCACAGCTTCAACAATAGTTGCGAAGCTGTGTCGAATAGTCGATGGGACAGGAGAAACGTGCTCTTCGCTCGACTCACACCGGGCATTTCTTCTTGTTTCAACTGTTTCCAAGATGAGTCGTCGGATGAGAATCATCCAATCACAATCCTTGTTTCACGAAAATGTACGAATGAAATTTTCTCGAAAGAAAGAAAAAAAATTGTCGGCAATTTGTTGGATAGAATCGTCGACAAAGTTACCGGAAAACTCGCGACTCCATTGAAAGGGCTTCTCTGGAACTGCGGCGACACACATAACAGACATTTGTACGCTCATGCGTCGTGTGTTTCCTAATCGTTTGAGAACTGGGGCAACGTGACACCAGTGACATTATTCATTAACCGTTGCGACGTTGCGTCTGGGCTATTAAATGGGGGACCGGCCGATGATTAACACAGGTTAATGGTAAGTATTAGCTCGGCTGCATATTGCACGTAGGAACTTCGCCAAGTCGGGACTCGGCTCGCGAGTATCGTAGGAATCCGGCCTGTGCATACTTTTCACATAAAATAATGGCTACGCAGCTGAGAAATTGGCGGCACGGAGGTTCCGAGGACTCCGACGCGGAGCATTCATTATTGCGTCACTTAACTCCTCCTGCTGAGAACCATTGTGATATTTTCTGTATCTCTCATTGTACAATACGACCAGCTGTCTCATACGAAAGCGACAATACCGAAATCGTGAAAACATCATCGGTGATTTTTTTTTTTTTTTCTTTTTTTTCAATAGGGGATTAATCACAGAAACTCACTGACGATCCAACCCTTGTAATGATTCTGGTCGAACAGCGCTGGTTCCGCAGGAAGCGTCCGCAAATCTCTCGACTCTCTTCGACTTTCTGAGGTAAAATAAAGAAATACGTAAAATACGAAAGCGACAATACCGAAATCGTGAAAACATCATCGGTGATTTTTTTTTTTTTTTTTTTTTCTTTTTTTCAATAGGGGATTAATCACTTATAATACCACAAGAGCTTCAAAATTATCGGGTATTTCCCGATAGGTTCGTTGCAAACAAATGAAGGAGTCAAGTTTTTCAGGTTAAAAAATCACGAGCGCGAAGCGCGAGTGATTTTTGCTGAAAAACTTGACGACTTTATTTGTTTGCAGGGAACCTTGAGGGAAATGCCAGATAATTTTGAAGCTCGTGTGGTATTCGGGGGATTATTTTTCCGTCCCAAATGTCGGCCAATAGAATTGCACCATGAGATGAAATGAACAGTTAACAAATAAGAATTTCATAATGAATAAAACAACATTTAATTAAGATTCAGGTTAGTGCAATTAAAAATCACAATTGAATTCAACCTGTCAGTTTGACGTGTGGTTAATTTGACTGGATCATGTTTTGTTTTTTATATATAGCAACTACCAGAGAAAATAATCAAAAAATTATCAGTATAATACCATGTAGGTTGTACCACGTGACGTCGAATGGTGCAATTCTATTGGTCGATATTTGGGTCGGAAAAATAATCACAGAAACTCACTGACGATCCAACCCTTGTAATGATTCTGGTCGAACAGCTCTGGTTCCGCAGGAAGCGTCCGCAAATCTCTCGACTCTCTTCGACTTTCTGAGGTAAAATAAAGAAATACGTAAAATACGAAAGCGACAATACCGAAATCGTGAAAACATCATCGGTGATTTTTTTTTTTTTTTTTTTTTTCAATAGGGGATTAATCACAGAAATTCACTGACGATCCAACCCTTGTAATGATTCTGGTCGAACAGCGCTGGTTCCGCAGGAAGCGTCCGCAAATCTGTTCGACCCTCGTCGATTTTTTACGACCACCCGCAGCAATTTCGCTAATTCTGAAAAGTCGTTCTCCTCCAGTCACGTTTCCACTATTCGCATTAAAAAATCAGCATATCTGCGATGAACTCCGAAATTTCGTGAATCAGGCCGAAAGGTTTTGTGCGCAAGCACCACGTGACTCGGCTCCCGCCAGCCCCGATCGCGAGGATCGCGAAAATAAATGATTTTCGTCGAATCGGTGTGGAACTTCTTTTTTTTTTTTGCGCCCAGTCTGGCTCCGTCGTTAATGAGATTCGAGAAAAATATGAGGTAAATTGAGGCGCGAAAGAGTATCGTCGATCGCGGGGAGAAACGGCCGATATCGATAAATAGATACCGTCTATAATAGGGGGACTGCAAAAAACCGGGTCCTCACGATAATGTTTGTCGGTAGTTATTTTCCTGTCAAACCGAGATCATCCTTTCCCGTCGGATCGTCCTCATCCTCCTTCGCCTATTTCTAACTCTCATCTTCTTCATCCTCCTCGAATGTTTCTCCGCCGGAAAGAACGCCGCGGGGCTTCGGCGTCGTCGATTTCTTCGTCTTATTGCGTTTTATTGGAGAGCTTCGAGACACGATTATACAGCTCCATCGTATGGCCCGAACAGCCTCGACCCAGTCGTCCATGCCGCATTACGTCGAAGGATTAAGGCAATAATACCGCGTGTCTCCATCGACGCAACGGAGCACCCCATTTTATACGGTCAAATTGGGCCGTTAACGAATTAAACTTCGCCAACTCCGTGGTTCCTCTCTTCTCGTATTTTTGTGACTCGGTTTTTATTTTTTTTTTTTTTCGCGAGCCCCGTTTCACTCCGCTATGAATCTCTGCACAGTCTCAACGTCCCGACGATGAAAATGCCGACTCTTCACCCGAGTACTTTACAGCGACCTTTGCGTTACCGCTGGCCGAAGAGGAAACGCGAGAAAGAGCTCTTCGTTGAATCGCACGGACGAGTCAGATTTTTCCTCGATACGAGAAGGTTTCACTTCTCGACCAGGCCGACCGACCTTGGTGAAAGTCCGCCGCCATGACTCGGCAACGACGCCGTTTCAATTCCTCTTCTCGGTTCCATGGCCGACGTCGAATAATTCGAGACTTCCCGGTGATTGCTTCGGCTGTTTATCCGCCTAGACTTTTGCGCTTGACGCGGAGGTGAGAAAAAATAAGCTGACGGACTCGTTTCACGTGGAAATATTCGCCATCGGCGAAGACCACGATCGCGCGTCTACGTGCGCGGAAACCCGTGAGATTCGTGCGCGAATCGCGCGTCGGAGAACTCACCGGCGACTTCTCTCACCTCTCTACGTGTGATTTCCCGAATGACCTTGAAGCCGTCTTTCCTCACCGCTCGTTCCAAGATCGCGTTTCTGGCGCCAATTTTCTCATTACACCACCTTCCTTTCGCGATTCGTGACGGAGCAACGGGGATGGATGTACAGCGCTCGTTTTTCCGGTTCTCCATCGTTGGCCGGAGCGAACTCCATCCGCGTAACAATGGTTTCTCGACGCTCTCGAGCTACTCAATTCATTAACCCTCCCAGTCAACAATTTTAATTCATTTATTTTCACCGTGGTGAGCGACGACCAACGAGAGATAATGGCTCGCGTATTTAATGTTTGATAATTCGTTTTAACGACTTCCCCCGAGATCGGCGAACGACTCGAGCACGGTCGAATCGCCGTAGCGTGGCGGTGAAGTGGCGGACAATCGGAATCTATGTAACTCATGAAAACCGGGAGAAGAGATAAGAGAAGCGAGGAGGAAAAGAAAGAACTGACCGACCGCGTCCTGCCGGTCGGCGGACTCGCCCCGGCCCGTCAATCATCCGCGGGCTAGACTACCAATTCCTTCGCTCTCGGCTTCTCATAATTTCTTATAATTTGTGTATACCGGAGCCTCCGGAGAGACCTCGAGAACGTATCTCCCTGTATCTTCCTTCACCGATACGTATGTTTCTCCTCCTACCTACCGGGCCCCGCCATGATCTCTTTTCCGTTTCTCTCGACTCGAGCCGGGAATTATTATAAAAGACCGTAATTGCGACGATCACGTACCGACCCGGCTTCTATTTATCCATGTTCGCATTATAATAACAATGTAACGCGCGCGTTTGCGGTAATTTCATCCCGCTTTGCTCCTGCTGTTCTCTGGCCTGGGCGCCCTCTCGGGTAATTACCCCATCGGTCCGACAGCCGCCGTTGTCCCGACGGAGATATATTTTTTTTTATTTATTTTTTTTATTTTTTTTTTATTTTATTTTATTTTTAATTTTTTTTTTTTTTTTTTTAAAGCGCTTTCTCGATCGCATCGTTTTTTTTTCGTCGTCGTTCTTACTCGCTTTTTTTTTCTACGTCCGTAGCTTCCACGATCTTCTCTTCTCTCTCTCCGGACCAACCATTAATATCAACCGCTCGGGAACACACGTTTTCTCTTCTTCTTCTTTTTCACATCCGCGCTAGAGACGTTCGGTATTTTTTTTTCCGTTGATTACTTGGAACGCACGAAAAACCCGAACATTCTGTCATTCTCGAATTCGCCTGTGAATAACTTCTTTTTTTTTTTTTTCCCCCTGGAATAAGAGGCAAATTTTTTGGCAATTTCCATCGGTTCGTGCGTGTGTGAGACGATGGACAATTTAAGGGCGCGCATGTGTTGGCAATTATAATTGAGGGAGATTGCGAAAACGCTATAGGAGAGCTATCGCTCGAACGTGGCAAACTGCTCGCTGAGGTAAACTTTGGCGAATACCGAACTTGGCTCTGTCGCCATCGCTCGGGCAAACTTCACACGTGATAACGTTGTAATGCCGGTTATTAGGCGAGGAACTCGAAAGAAATTTGAGGTTGTACACACACGGGAAAGGAGTTAACGATGATCGAGCGACTGGCTGCGCGTGTCGCACAGTGAGTCGAGCATTTTTATTTTATTTTTTATTTTTTTGTTAAATTTTATTTTGTGTATCCTTCTTCTATGACGCTTACTCCGATTAAGAGGGTCACGAATGAGCTTAGAAACAAGGAGCGACTCCTCGACAGAGTGCCACGGCGCGTCGCTATTTAATTCGTTGCTCGACGTCTCGTGACGAATTGTCGCAGCGTCGTGCTCGTAAATTTCGCAGATCCGTTACCGAAACGGGAAAAATTCATCAAATCGGATGCGTGCAACGTAGTTTCGGAGTAAAATCGGTCCGAGCGCAGAACATTTTAACTAAACATTGTCGAGGCGCGCTACGATTTTTCCAGTTGAAGTCACGTCAATTCTCGGACACAAAAACACCCAACGTGTACGTCAGTGAAAAAAAAAAAAAAAAAATTAAAAAAATTCCCCATCCGAGATGACGATTCGGACAGTCGAGAAAAAAATTTCGGAGCCGCCCCGGTCGACTCGCCGAGTTACCTACGAAGAAGAATCATCGTCGTCACGAATGTGCGCGGTTCGGAATTATTCGCGGGTAGCCGACTACTTAACTCGCTACCCCTGCGAGAACGTCCACGTTCTCGTATATCGGAGTAATTATTCGTAGCACGCAATTATAAGCGGCGCCCGAGCGAGCGAGATTTTGTACACGTTGTGCTCCAGGCTACGCGGCCAGGACGACCGCGCAATTCGCTTCTACGCTATCGTTGCATCTGGCAATTGCCGGCACTGGCTGTTCCAGCCCTGATTGCAGTGCGCTCTACCTGTGCAGACGCACACACGTGCACACCAACAGCGTGGCTCACGTTTCAAAACAATGATTTATCTAATTAAGCCTCATTTTTGCATTGTTAGAGCGCCCTCCGCCCTTCCCCGACCCGCCACTTCGCCTCGCCCGTTCGCATTTTCTGTACGATGACGCTTCGGAGCTTTTGTTCCTCGATACTCGTCGCTGCTCTTGTGCCGAGCTAATTCTTCGCTATTTTGAGGAAAAAAAAAAAAAAAAAAAAAAAAAAAATTATTTTGGAGTCACGACTATGACGAGAAATTCGCTTCGTGATGGCTGAGATTTTTCATCGGAGAGTGGAATTTTGTGACACAATTGAAACTGTCGGGTTTGTGGCGTTTGAAAAATGAAACGGCGATGAAAAAGGCGACTTTTTTTTTTTACGGCGATCATTTGATTCGTCTTACCTGTAGGTAATTTTGTCTGTTTTCACGGTGTCCCGAGTGAATAGTGCGTGAAAGAGCCGACAGATGGCGAACTTTAACCTTTCGTAGGGACTCCGAATCGCGAACCCTAGTCGGACTTCACGCGCCTATTGTCTACGAATTATCGATCACGTGTAATGTATCGATTACAAAAAAAATGATAATTCTTAATCGATTAAAAATAAAATTAAAATTCGTGAGTACGACACGTGCAACGGAAATTCGGAATCCCATGTGAAGCTTCTTTCTTCCACTGTTAATTTTTTTTACATGACATTCAAATAAATGAAAGTTAGGAAAAATAAACCGTACATAAAACTCATAAATATTTCTTCTCACTAATGCTTTCGGTAAATAAAAAAATTAAGTATTTATCATTCGTTCACCTCAAATAAGAAAATTTCCGTCACCTCAAAAAACTTGCTTCTCACGTCTATGAATTTTCCCGCTGTTATTTTAACATTGTAAAAAATACCCGAAAAAACCGTAGTTTTTTCGGTTATTTTTACTGTTGCTGCAGCTGCTGGGGTGTTTTTTTTTTAGATGCATTTTTCGACTAGGCTACTTCGAGTTAATGGTGGTAGATGAATTTTTGATCCATACTCGAGTTACAATTACACATTACACTTGATTCGCCGTACTTGAAGTACCAAACAATAATTCATGTACTCGAAGTACCGTTTAGTTTTGCTTGAAACCGATCGATTTGCGAGGTCGGAACATCGAGGATGAGGTCGCCTCTTCGATAATAAAATTGATACGTAGCAGAATGTCCTTATACGCAACAGCCAACGATTTTTCCTGAACGACCCGCAAGATCCTTTTCGAGCTGCTCGAACGATCGTGAAAAACAGCAACAACGAGCTATCCAAACTCACGTGTACGAACCACATACGCAGCTCGTAACAGAAACCAACCAGAAGCGGATCTACGCAATTGTGCGTGTTTCGTGAAAATTACATTCCAAAGTGTATCTCGTTACGCACACCGTCAGGAATCCGCTTGAGTTTCATCCGCTGAGGTAAAATAAAGAAAGCTCCGGAGACTCGGCGGCAATTTTACCTTTTTTCCTCTCTCCAATGAATTTACTCCGAATAAATCGAAACGATAATTCCGCTGTTAAGCCTCGAAAGCCAATGATTTCTGATTCGGGACTAAAGTGAGTCGCCGTTGGGTTCGATCGATCGAGATTTCCTTCCCCGATTTCGCAAATCTTAGGCGATTCGTTTTTTTTTTCTTTTTTTTTTTTTTCACCGTGAAATTATTCGGGGTGAAGGGACTATTTTTTTTTTTTTTTTTTTTTTTTTCTTTTCTTTCGCATTAACGCACTAATTTGCGGGAATCCGGCATGGCGTGAATACGCGAGACTCGTAATACAAGTGGTTTCGCGTGCGTGGGATGCTGCAACCGGAACGCCGCAGCGACCGCATCACTCGCGAGAGTCGCGGTTTACGCGCTCGCCGATCTACGTGCGTGAAATAACTTTTGAACACGAATGGGAATTCGATAAAGCGTCATGTACGATACGTTATTCGGACGTGAGACACGTACGGAGATCGAATCTCTGCGGTGTCCGAAGCCGCGTTCGTCGAAACGATCGATCCGCGAAATCTCGAATCCTCGTAAACGCAACTCCGTCGGAACCTTTTTTTTTTTTAATTTTCCAAATGACTGAAAAAAAGCCTCGCTCCCGCGACGATTCCGAGGTGAACAATGAAGCGTCGCATTAAATTCGTGAGAAACGTAAAAAATAAAAAATAAAAAATAAAAAAAAAAAAAAAAAAAAAATTGAAGGAACAAATCGTTCGTGTCGTCTTCCAGGAGACATCGGAACAGCCTCGCGTGTCGTTCCGGCGTTAGATTGTTAACGTGGTACGCGAAAGAAACACGGTCCTCGGATAATTCGAGCCGCCGTTCGACTTTACACGCCTAACCCGCTTTTATGTTCGAGATTATTCGAGGGTATTCCTGCCGGCCGGTGAGAGCGTCGCGATCGACGATTCCTCGACGCTGGTACCAATAGCGTTGGCGATTGTGTGCGGTGTTGCGAATATCGCGAGACACGAGCGATCCGATAATCCTCACGAAGTGCAACCTCCATACGATGAGATAAGGGAAAACGTGACGACTCGAGTGTAAGTTCAACGGATGGGTTTCCGTGTTTATACGCCGAGCGGCCAAAGATCGGAAACAGCCTCGACTTTTTTGCGTCTTTCCGGGCTATGAAAAATGCCAGAAAAAAAAAATAAAAAAAAAATAAAATAAAAATAAAAATAAAAAAAACAACAAGAAGAGTCCCAGTGTAATACGTTCGGAGCGTGTATTCGACGAGCCGAAGGGTCGCCAATTCCCGCTCTACGTGCACGGGACGACCTTTCAACCCTCTCTCCCTCCTCGATCCTCCCCCATGAAGTTCCAGCGGATATAAACCGATGGACTATCTATATCCGCGCCGCATTCCACATTCTCCGTCCACGATACGCGTCCACTGTATTACGTTCGCGTGACTATATCGGACCCAGACGCGATATCGCTAACCCAGACGATATCAATTTTATAATCTACATCGCGAACACAACTCAAATATTCGACACCGCGACTGTCCCGTTCGACTGTCGGTGACGAACGATCCCGAGACCGGAGATCGGAGTCCCCGCAGATCGGTCGAGATTTTTTTTTCCTCAAATTTACAGAGTGTCACACCGGAAGTGACCGGGGCCTCGATGTAAAAAAAAAAAAAAAAAAAAAAAAAAAAAAAAAAAAAAAAAATTGGTAGTTTCACGAGTCCGAGAGGTGGAAGAGCCGGGAGTCGACGTCGAGAATTTCGACGTCGGCAATCAACATGGACGTACTCGACTGTGGAAATACGGAGATTAATAGAGTGACATAAAATCGTACGGGGGCAGGGGGGGGGGGGTGGTGGTGGGGTAAATTGGGTTGAAGAGGAATCCCGCGAGCTCGAGGCTCGCCGCGATGTTATCGAGTCTTTCCGCGGTTACAACGTTGGCGCCATACTGGCTCGGGGATTGGCGGTTGCGATGTCGCGGTGGGCGTGACGTTTTGTTTCGCGGTGGTCGTCGTGGAAGTGGTAACGCGACCGTTCGCGGGTGGGGAGTCCGAGACCGCGAAGCGGCGATCGTCCCGAGACCGGTAGAACAGGCGAGACCGGGCGATCGTCGAGTTGCGCTTTCGGTATTCTCGTATGCAACGACGAGCGGGGAAAGCCTTTTACACCTGCGATGCGCGCGCCGTTTCCACCGTCGCTGACGCTGAGCTCGGGTCTCGAGGGTCGAACGGGCTTACGATAGTCGACGGTGGATTTTTCACTCGACCGTGAGCCGCGCTTCGGGAGTTTCTCGTTGGAATAAAAAAGGAAAAAAAAAGGGAAAAAAAAAAGGAAAAAAAAAAAAAGGGAAAAAGTGTGTCGCCGAGGGAAGACAACGCCGCGGCGCGAGTCGAGTGTGCCGGCGATGGAGTGGGAGTATCGTTATATCGAATGATACCGCGGTGGTTGTTCGTGAAGGAGGCCGGCGTACGCGGCGAGTCCTCGACGAGGATTTCACGGGGAGTGGGGCATTTCGGGTAGGGACAGCGGAGGCGGCGTGACGAGGACAGAGTTATGCGGCGCGGTGAGCGACGGTGGAGCGCTGTTGGCGACGGCAGGCGAACGAAGTAGAGGAGTGGGAGCTCGAGTCGAATGAGTCGAGTCCCGGACGGAGTGGGAATACCCTCGACTGCCAGTTTTCGCGGACACGTGACGACACTCGCCGTCGCTCGGTCATTCTTATGCGCGGTTGAAAAAAAAACAAAAAAAAAAACAAAAAAAACAAAAAAAAACAAAAAACAAAAATATATACGAAACAAATAAAAAAAACAAAAATCGACAACAAAATATTCAAAAGAAGAGTAACGATTTAGAAAAAAAAAAAAAAAAAAAAAAAAACAAATTCTTCATCGACACAAAAATCCTCGACATTGTCGCCGGAGGTGACCGATAGATCGGAGCAACGACCGTTCATGGAATAACGCAAATGACTTCGTTCCACGAGTTCGTGGCTCTATCGTGAGCAGTGCTGTGATGTTCGTATTTCATATTGAATCTCGTGGTAGCAGTGAGAACGCGGTGAACTGTAACGCCACGTAACGCACGGGATTTTCGTCGAAGTGTCGGGTGGGGGTTGTTGTTGTTTGTTTGTTTTTCTTTTTTTTTTTTTCGCCATTCGATAATTAAGGGCAGAGCCGTTGGATTTATCGTCTCGGTTCGGCGAGGATGATTTAGCAGTTTTGGGCAGGATCGGTCTGCGTCGACGGTCAAGACGGTCTGCACGGTGTACGCGCTGGACAGGAGCGCTTCGGGGCTGGGGGTGGTCGGCGGTGTTGGCGACGGAGGCGGCGGAGGTGCACCGAGGGTGGTTGGCATCTGCGGCCCGCCGCCACCTACCGCGTCCCTCACGCCGACGGAATACGTTAGCGTTGCCGCTGCGGCATGCGGTTATCCTCCGCCGCCGCCGCCACCGCCGCCACCGCCACCGCCGCCGCCGCCGCCGCCGCCGCCGTCCTCTTCGACCGCTGGATCATCGTCGAGTATCCTGTCGGCGAGCGGTTTGGCTTCCCACCCTCAGCACGTTGTCGTTCTTGATCATCCGGGCGCGATGACTCCAACGTCGGCACCGCCGCCACCTTCCACCGCAACCGGGACGAACAATCCCGTCGCGATGAGTCAACTCGGCACCGTCTACGCCACCAAGAGGCGAAGGCGCAACGGCAAGAGGTCAGAAGCTTTTCCGATACACCCTAACAGCACGACCGATCGACGAGACAATTTCGCTGATTTTGTTGTTGATGGGGGTTTTTTTTTTTTTTTTTTTTTTTTTTTTTTTTTTTTTTTTTTTGCCAAGCAGACCTCGCGACCAGTCGGATGAATTTTCATTGCGCGAGATCGTAAATCGCCATAATGGGCAAATCGTAATGGACACATAGCAATACACTTAGCGAGGGTAATACGTAGTTTCGCGCCCGCTCACGCGCCGTTCTCCGGCACTATTGCGCTTGAGAGTGTGCAATAGCGCACTCGGCACTATCGCCGTTTGGCATACGATTCAGCCGCGAGTCCCGATACGAGTCTCCTGACAGTCTTTATAGCGCCGATCGAGAACCAGTCGCTATAAATTCAACGTTCATTTGCGTCGAGGATGATTTACGTTGCGAGAAAACAATATAATGAATCCGAGCTTTCTACGATGAGGAAGCTGAAGAGTGTCGAGAAAAATTATGCGCTGGGTTGCGTTTTTTTTTTTGTTTGTTTGTCGAGCGTGTTACATCAGTAGGAAGGGTGTGTGTTGCTTTGGGGAGAAGCGTTCAAATGTCGTCCACTATTTCGTCGAGGTTTCCCTCGAAAGTCTCGCGAGATTGAAAAATGTCGACACGGTTTTTACGCATGGTCGAAGATCAAGCGTGTCGACGAAGCTACTGGCAATGAGTCGATGCACGGCTCAGCGAGCACTTCCGATACCACTCGAAGCTTTGCTTCTCCATTAATTGCAAGCACGCAAAAAAAAAAAAAAAAAAAACCCCCGCTAGATCGTATTATTTTGACGAAAAGATTTCCGAGACGAAACAACGCGAACGCCACGATTCTCGAAATGACTTTCGGGCGTTTAATTTTCATTCCGACTCGAGCGAACGAGAACACCGAGCTGATAAATGATTTAATTTAATTGCGCGAAAAAGTGGATTTACGGTGATTCGCGCGATGAAGCTGAAGGGTCGCGGCGATGTTGCCCGGGGCGGACTTCGTATAGGTTCTGGTTTAGTCGACGAGCGTCTCCGCCCGGATCCGAAAAGCATCGAAGCGAGAGGATACGGAGGTGCACTACCATTTTGACGCAAAGTAAATCGGCCGCGAGCGTCGTTCGCGAAATGACTGTTATCTTGGCGCCGCTAAGTCCCAACTGAGGACCTCGTGATTGCGACGAAACTCGACGTGTCTCATTCCACTGCCACTTTCCATTACCGTCTTCGCACTGTCCCTCCGCGGTGGATCCGCGATCCTTCCCCAAAATTCCATCGCCGTGTTTAGCGAGTCGTTTAGCGGGTCGAAGAGAGACGGTGAAGCAACGAGAATTGGAACGGCGAGGCTGAAAGTGGCGAAGACGGCCCGGTGGATCATTAAATCGCGTTCTTATCGGACTGTGCCATTTTTCCTATTTTTTCGTACGATTTATATTTGTCATGTGGGGAATATGGACCGGTCCATATATCATTGAATTCACATGTTAATCGGATGAGCTTAATTTCCGACTTTTATCCTATTTATATTTAATATGTGGGGAATATGGCCTGGTTCAGATTTCATTGATTCGTCTGCTAATCGTACTGAGCCGTGTTTCCTACTTTTATTCTTTTTATATTTATCATGTGGGGAATATGGACCGGTCCATATATCATTGAATTCACGTGTTAATCGGATGAGCTTAATTTCCTACTTTTATTCTTTTTGTATTTATCATGTGGGGAATATGGACCGGGAACATGGACCGGAATACGGATCACGTTTCGCAATCTTACTATTTATATTTATTGTGTTGCACGTGTGTGCAACACGATTGATAATTCGAGTGCATCCACCCTGCCGGGAGTTTACGAATTTCACGAGTCTCTCGGGTCTCGGGTGGGTGAAAAAATTTCCCAAAAATTCGGGAGGACGGTTCGAGGAAGCCAGGGCGTACCAACGGCTCCGTCTTCCCTCGCTCTCGTTCCTTTCGCCCGGCTAATGACAGCAGCTTCTATAATTTGGAGTTTTTGACCGAACGGCCAAATTGCCGACGAAGGGAGGGATTACTGTTATTACACTCGACTACACGGACTCGCGCTCGATTCTGATTATACTTTAGTCAGTCTCTCTTGACTCGTCTCGACTGTCAGCTGAGAGCGACGAGATACCCCTCAGCTCGCATTCTGTCTTGGATCTCGTTCACTCGGGGCGGCCTCGCTTTTCTCTCGAGCCGCTCTCTTCAGGAAACAAACTTTTTTTTTTATTTATATTTCATTAGGGTGTAACGTGCCTCGATAAGCGCCGGTGTTATCGCTCTTTAATTAAGAAAAAAAAAAAAAAAAAACACACAAAACAAAACAAAACACCGAAGACGATGTTCGAGCATCGAGATTTGTGTTGAAATTAGGACAGATGGGAACGTCATCCGAATACGACTGAATCCTTGTTAACTCGCATCGTACACTTTGCTCATTATATTTTTTTAAATCTCACAGACAATTTTTTACAGTGACCCATTAAGCCGAATATTAATCAGGGTCGACGGAAACTGGTTCGGTCGAATTATTTGCACGACACTAGTTTACATATTAAAATATTGAAAAAAATGTAACGCCGTTCAGTCGCTCGACTACTCGGAGCAATTTGTCTTCTTCTTCGTATTCTCGATACACGCTCGAAATTGGCGAATCGTACCGTGATTATGGTAATGTTGTCGTGGTCTTTAAATTTTGATGAAAAGTGAGAGACGAAAAAATGTGGAAAAATGGCGAGAGAGTGAATTGTCTCGTGTCTTGTCGCTTCATCCCGCGCGCCAGACTCTTCTCTCGCGAAGAAAGTAGCCGAGCCGGCTCGAATCGACATTGCCGCGATGAGACGAAGAGGCGCAGCACTCCGGATAGCGGAGGCGAACGCTCGCGGACCTCAGCGGCATAAATTCTTTGGGTCCCGAACGACCGGGAGCGCGCTTCGCCTCGTTATGGCTTTATCGAGAAGTGCATTTCGGAGCGCGCCGAGCGATTGGTTCGCCGCCGATGCAATCGAATTCCCGACGTTAAATTATTATTTTTGAGAACGAGAGCCGCAACTCGCCGTCGATCTCGACGTCACGCGTGTGTGAGTCGGCATAATGGAGTATTTCTCGAATTTGGGGCAACAGTTGTCGCGGAAATTTGCGAGAATTTAGATCCGAACTCGTTCCTGGCTCGCGGACGGACGGAACGAGGAGAATGCAGTATTAAAAAAATGTGAACGAGGCTGGTGTGAAGAGGGTTCGGCGGCAGGTCCGATGCCGCCGCTCCAACTTAAAGCATTTCGTCCCGTCTCGGAATCCTCGGGCCCTCTCCGTACTGTCGCCATCCTTCTCGCAAGACCGGCGCGGCACGCCGCTGTGTGTTTAACTATTCAATAATTCATCCCGCCATTCATCACCGTTGGAGCGAGGAAAATTTATCTTATTTTTATGTATTGGCGCCCCCTTCCATGCCCCTTGGAATTGCTATATATGTGCCACGATCGCCATGCATCAACCGCTTATTAGCCACGATTTGTTTGGTTGCCCACGCGGACGCGAGGGGACTCCTCTCCCGCAGGATCTTTCTATTGTCTCGATTCGTCGAAGAGTGTGTGTTTTTTTTTTTTTTTTTTTTTTTTTTTTTTTTTTTTTTTTTCGAAAATTTATTTCTTCATTTCTCTCATCGTTGATTCGAGATAAATCTCAATCGCAGTCGTTACATCGGTTGTATTATACCCTCGTGAATGGCAAGGTTTATGGCGAAAAGAATTCGAGATTCATTTGTGAAAATCATTTTTTTAATATGGTATTTTACTGACAGTCAGTTTTGAGTTCGTGACAGGAGAAAAAAAATTTCACTTGCACGGCTTCTCCACTGAAGAATCTTTCTGATGTCTCGGAGATTCTCCGGACAATTTTTCTCTTTTATTTTTGGAAATTTATTTCGTCATTTCTCTCCTCGCCTTCTCGACCCGGGACAAATGTCAAACGCCTCGTTGTATTCTTCTCTCGAACATGACGAAGTTTGCTCCGAAAAAAAATTGAAGATTCACGAAAGAAAATAATTTCTTTTAATGCGGCAGATGCACGCGCATTCATCTCTCAATTAGTTTCGAGTTAGGGATAAGATGAAAAACGAAAGAAAAAAAAAAAAAAAAAAAAAAAAAATTCAGCCGCGCGCTCGTCCGTCCGTCACTTGAGATACAAGAACGAGGAACAAGTCTGCCACTTCCGGTGGTGCGATGATACAGATAGAGAAAACGATGCCTCGCATCGTCATTATGTCACCCTCGCCTCGGTCATTTACGACAGGAATTTTTTTGTCCCACCGCTTTTTTGTTTTGTTGTTATTGTTGTTTTGTCAAGCATCCGTCCTCCGCGCCATATTGGCATGCAGCATAGTTGCTATCTGTGGTATAAACGACACCCGGCGATGAGCGGATCTTGATGAGCGTATGATTATTATTACGCGCGACAGCCATGAGGTCTCTCTTTGACCGGTGTGCAAACGACTCGTCTCTCTCCACGTTTGCGCTCCACCTGTCCCACTTCTTCTATTATGATAAATGATTGTGCGACCGACCGATCCGATGACGTTCCGAGAGACCGAGGAATATTTTCATTCGAATTAATCCACAGATTTTCCGTTCCAATTATTCGCACTCGTTGTTTCATCCGATTTAAAGGATACCCAGAGGCGAATCTTGAACGTGTCGTTGACACCGCTCCGATCCTCTCGCACGGTATCGGAGCCACTTAATATTTGTGCCACTGACGTGAGAAGAGATCCGATAAGCCGAGGATATCCTCGCTCCGAAATTGCAACACCGGAACGCCCATTTAGTTTGTCCAGCGATGAATCGCCGAGATCCAACGGTGCGCGTTAGTTGCTCCTTCTCGAAGCGACTCCTCTGACGTGTGGGAGATTTTCTTCCCCGCAGATTCTTCCTAGACTTCTCATCGCTCGGTCATGCTCCACATACGTCGAGCGAACGAATCCCGTACCCGTCTAATTATTATTTAATAACCACAACGCCGCCAAATTGATTAATTAATTGTGCTATCTCTCGTTGCCTCTTTCCCCATCTCGCACGTACTCGGTCGCAATCGCTGAAATTTTATTTTTATCATCGTCGACTGGGAACTTCGTAAAGCGCCACGATTATCCCATCGACCGTACCGGGCTCTCGTTCTTATTCCAAAATCCTTCGCCGCCAGACTTTTCGGACCCTTTTCGCTCAAAGTTCCAGCTAAAGACGCTCTCGGACCGTTGTACTCACCCGCAATTACCGAATGCCCATCGAAGCGCGTCTCGATTCACCGCTCGTTCCTCGCACAGAACCTTGAATGCGATGGCAGAAAGAAATTTGCATGTTTCCTCCGGGATTCTCCTCGTTCTCTCAACGCGATACTATGAGAGAACGATAGTTCATAACCGCCCTCTTGTAAACACAGGGTAGCCGAATCCTCCGGAGCACGGACTCCATTATCTTCACCTATATTCCGAAAGGGCCCTCGATCCATGCTTTCCCTTTTCATCGTTTCAGCTTCTTTCGATTTCCGTTGCTGCTGCTGCTTCTGCCGCCGCTGATACGGCTCGCAACGCCACGGATTATACCACTTGGGATCGCGATCGAAATCGTGGATCGCATGCAAACGACTTTGAGACCATTTTTACTTCTCCTGTTTTTTTTTTTTTACTTCGATACTCGATCCCGGCCAAGAAAACATGAAAAATCAAGCGAGCTCAAATCAACGGATGACTCTACGTCACACGAGAACTACGTATAACAAACGGCACAGTCACATCTGTCCATTTGCCCAAATGTTTCACTGGAAAACAGATTGCGAAAATATTTTTTCAAAAAATTTAAAAAATTAAAAAAAATTCCTATCGCATAATTTTGGAGCAAGAGTGCGGAATTTCACGTGTGCGTTGTCCCTTTTTTTTCTTTCTTAAAGGTGAAACATGTCCGCCGGATAAGAGTCAACCCGCGATGATAAAGATGGTGCGATAGGTGCGCGACGTCTGCTCGCACTGTCCGAGCGAGTCTCGTTCCTTCTTGACGCACGTACGACGCTACTGGTACATCTTACATGCGCATACGTGTGGATCGCACATGTAGTAGCTCACAACGCCTTCTGCGAGGCCTCCGTATCATTACCCCGCCCAGTGGCTAGCTTGGAAGATTACACGTCTGCACGGGACCGAGTTCAGCTCAGTTGAGCCGAGCTAACTCTTGAATTTGTAAGAATCATCCACCATTCACCGGAGGAGACTACCGAGCGAGGCGCACCCGACACCGCAAATTTCTTGCGACGCCCTGTAGACGAGGGCTTGAGAAAGGTGTACCGCTTGTACACGAGATATTCTCCTCAATTATGTCGGGATGAGCCTTGATTTATCATTGTTACGCCTGTCGTGACAAAACGATTCGGTCCACTTCATCCCCTTTCGGAGCGACTCGCAGACTTCGTCCCCTTATTCGGCGCAGTGCACGAGGAAGGAACGAATTTTTTTTTTTTTTTTTTTTTTTTTTTTTTTAAACACACATCGAGACACGCGCGTAATTTCTTGACTCTTTTAACGGGTCTCCTCCCGGCAATTTCGCTCGTCACAATTTGTTCCGTGACACGCTGCAAGCAGTGACATTCCCGATCACTGTGCGCTGCACATTGAAACATTTCTCGCTGGACGATTCGCTGTCGAACCGAATTTACTTCTTTTTTTTTTTTTTTTGTGAGAAAATACAAAAGCGATAAACTACGATTTTTTTTTTTTTTCACAAAGTTAGCGATGCGTAGGCGTGAGCGAAATACGAATAATCCGTGACAAAACGACGATGGTGAAACTTGGACGCGACGTCACTGCAACGTGATAGCCTTCGGGCTGACGATAAAAAATAATGTATTTTTTTTTGTTATTCTTATTAAATGCTACGTATATTATATTTAGACTTGGAGTGACTTGTAACATAAACTCGCGGCCAGGTCATTCGATCTTGGCGGTGAAAAAGTCACGCATACGTGTGTTTCCTCGCCAATGTATCGGAGGCGCGCGCGCGGCATAAACAAAGGGTTCTCGACGCGGTTCGCAGCGGGAGGTGTCTTTCAGTGTGCGAGCACCGCGCTTCCACCTGAATTTGCTCCGGGCCTTTCACGGCATCCTCGTCTCGGCGGTTCGACACTTGTAACTAGGTGCCCGGTGCAGGGGGAGTCTCGATTGTGAAGCGATGATTGAGCGCGACGAGGCATGAAAACACGACCGAAACGCATCTTCGCTACGCGAGTTTCGGCCGAGTTGGTTATTCTTTCGTATCTATTCGGTAACACGAGAATAGTCGGGAGGAGAAGCTTTATTTTTTCGGTCTCTCTCTCTCTCTCTCTCTCTCTCTCATTCTCTCGACAGTCGCGATATTTTACACCGTTTCAAAGTTCAATCTTGCGTTATCAATCCGAGTCTCCGATTCGTTCCTAAATGAATTCTCGTCGATTTTTCGTCGTCGAAAAATTCGATCGTCATTCCTTCTCGATTCTACGGTGACGAAAAATTCGGGAAAATGCGAGAGAAAAAATTAGAGAATATTTCGTTACGATTCTCCGTCCGATGTTAGTTCGTTTCTGGCGGAGCTGCGCGACCAAAGCGAACGAAACTTTCCTTCGACCTCCCCTTCTCTATCCGTTTCCAAATTGGTTCTCGCACCTCTCGGCACCGGCTATCTCGTCGCGTCTCACTCGGTCTGTAACTGTCCGCCGTCGAGACCATCGGAGAATTGACCCATTAGCGCTAATGAGGGAATCCGAAGTCAATTAAAGCACGTCCCGATAATATGAGATCGATAAAATCCGAGTTCGATGAATATGCAAACAATCGCGGTTCCCGCGCCACCTGACACACTTCCCTCTCGGCCGGCTTTCTGTATCAACTCGAAACTTGTCGCCGACCATAAATAACTTTCACGAAGAACCGTGTTCGCTCTGTGTAACAGGGCGCGAGGGATTCTTTGCGAGGAGAAAAATTCCTCGTAACTGGAGAGCGCGATCACCGAGACGACGATACGTCAGCGGGATTTTAATGCTCTGTCATTAGGGATTAAAATAGCGGGTAACTCGCCAGCTTCGAAACCGGCCGCTATGACTAATAGACGAATGACTTGGAGCTCAAACAATCAGTACGCTGGTGTGCGCACAATGGGACACGAGTAATCGCTGTGCCGAATGAGAAAAAATAATCTGTCGCCTGTGAACGTGTACAATTTTTTAATTTTTTTTTTAATTTTTTTTAATTTTTTTTTTTTTATACAAGACACAAATATTTTTTATTTTTATTTCATCATTGATGCTCGCTTTTTTTTTTTTGCTCACTCATCACCCGCTAGTTACGTGAGATAATGAACGACCGTAAAGTGTGACGAGGTGAAAATTGAAATTTTCATGTCGTTCTCAATTAATGTACCTGTTTTCGCAAAGCTCGTTTCGATGAGGAAGCATTGGATTTTTAGCTCTCTATCTCGGAGGAAGCTTCGCGTACGAAGCGACATTGAAATGTCAGTTTTTCTTGGCGCGCATTAAGCACTTCTCGATACTTTTCCCAACTCCGAATTCATCATCATTTTCGAAAATAAGTAAATAAGAAAAAAAAAATTCCACAATGTTTTCATGTTTTAATAATAATTATAATTTTCCTAAATTACTCAGAATTTTTCAAGAAAAATGAATCCGAAACATTTTTCTCGATATTTTCACTAAAGTTCATCGTATGAAAATTTTTCGATCCCTCCCCCCCTCCCCCCCCCCCTTCACATGTCCAATAAAATATTCGCAAATTTGGATTTTTTTTTTCAAACGTGATTTTTCAATGGTTCGCATCGAAGCCGGTAAATATTTTTCCACCGTGACAGAATTTCTTCCCCGAAGGAGCGGAAGAAAAAAAATGACCATTTCCGTCCGGACGTCCGAAGTTGAACGTCCATCGATGACGAAGAGTCGGTGAACGATGCGACTCGAATTTGCTCCGGTGAATTTGCGAGGGGGAGAGAGCGTGTATAATTCGGGCGCGCCCTTTCTTCTCGGCACACGATTTTTTTAGTTCCCCGCGAGGATTAGAGCTCGACGCCCCGGCGACTCGACGATCAACGGGAGCACCGAGTCCCCGGGAATAATGGCCTAATGTTACTTAATATCCAAGGGAGCTTATCGTCGAGTGCGCGAGCCTGGCCGAGACGCTAGGCGTGTCGCCTCGCTCTTAGGCGCGGCTTCGAACATCGCGTTCCCTGTTTTTCCCTCTCCTCTCCTTATCGTGACGTACAATTTCCATATTTTTGCAATATCGCGCCAAACCGTCCGCCAATTTTTTTCCCCCTCCATCGTCGAGTGCCGCGATTTAAAAATAATCTTCCATCGACGTTCGCCAATAAATGTCCCCTCGACATTCGTTCCTCTTCGACACGGAAAAAACGATTTTACTCTACTTTTATTTCCATTATCCTCGGATACGAATTTCCCAATCGCAATGAATTTCGAAGAAATTTTACAATTTACTTCATTCAATGATTCCATGATAACGTTAAACTTGATAAAATTCAATGAAAAATTGTTACCATTTAATAGAATAAATTCCGTCGGTGCGTCCGGTAAATTGCGAAATCGGGAGAAGGATCGAGCGAGCTCCCGCACGAATTTCATCACGGTATAAATCTGATTTTAATGATTGCGTCGTTAACCCACCTATCCCACTCCACTTTCTGAATTACAATCGTAGCGATTAATCGCAAGTGCGACGCGCCGACTCTCGCCACTTCGGCAAATGATAATTCGTTTTCGCGTTTTCCGCTGTCTCGAATCGCCCCGCCTAAGTACGAAGGTGTGTTTCGCGTAATGACGAGAGTGGTGGATTAAAAAAAAATAAAAAAAAATAAAAAAAATTTCACCCGCCCGATTCGTCATCGCTGATATCTCCGTCGTTTCCAGTCAGCACAAAATGTGCAGCTTGGGGGGGGGGGTTGATCCGGAGGAAAATCGCGATCCACTCGTGAACGTACGAGAGTCTCGAAAGTATTCGACCGACGATCCGAGAAACTCTCCGCGCGTTTAATTAAATGCATTGCGATGGGGGATGAGTTTCGTGGCGTGCGCGCTCGCGCGCCAAATCCGGCACAAGCAAACCCCCCCCCCCCCCGTCGATGGAGTAACACTGTATGGACTGCGCCACGTTGCCGAGTGCCCGCGTTCGTACTCGTGCGGTACTCGTGAGACTCGCCACATATGTACGATTCCGCACGATTACATTTACAAACAGTTACAGCCATTAGCGAGCACGCGAAACCTCAGGGCACTAATTTAATCCGGACACGTAATTGCGAGAGATTCCGTAATGGCCCCCCCCCCCCGCTCGCGCGATGCTTCTCCGTTGTCCTCCTTCCCGTAGTTGTCTACGTCTCTCGGTTTCCGCTCTCGAGGGTAGACAATGTTTTTTTTTTTTTTTTTTTTTTTTTTTTTTTTTTTTTTTTTCTTACTTTCCATAGCGAAACGTCGACACACCTTTCCAGGGATTCGGAGGAATTTTTGGCAATTGAAGAATTTAACGTTTGAACATTTTGGTCCTCGGGTCCTTTTTGTATAATTTAGGGATATTCGAAAATATTCGCACTTTTTGGCGAGATCGACAACCCTAAAATTCCTGCAAATATAATGAAAATATAATTGTAACTCACGAAGTAGTCTTATTTTTACTCATCACTTCTACGACATGTTCGAAGAGCAAAAGAAAAAAAATTACGTCTATCACTGCTAAATAACATTAACATTGCAACCGGTTCATCCTGCACAAGACTTTCGGTACTCGGCTCCTTTCACACACAAAACGCTTTGACCCGTAGCAACGTTCAAAACCCTAAAATACCTCGAAAATGTAATAAAAATATAATGATAACTCACGAAGTAGTCTCATTGTTACTCATCACCGTTGCGAGATGTTCGAAGGGAATTTTAATGCCTATTTGACAAAAAAAAAAAATTACGTCTATCGTTGCTAAATAACATTAACATTGCAACCGGTTCATCCTGCACAAGACTTTCGGTACTCGGCTCCTCTCACACACAAAACACTTTGACCCGTAGCAAGGTTCAAAACCCTAAAATACCTCGAAAATGTAATAAAAATATAATAATAACTCACGAAGTAGTCTCATTGTTACTCATCACCGTTGCGAGATGTTCGAAGGGAATTCGCAGGGGGGTCTAATTCCCGCAAATAATTTCGTTTTACTTACTTACCACTGACCCGAGGGCGCGCCCCCGTGACAGCTGCCTCATTCTCATTAGTCAAGTTTATACGCGGCGGCGGTTGCCGGCTCATTCGCCTCATCGTTCCCTCGTCGTACGCCCGTAACCGTCCCTTCGTACAAACCCGGCACTATCCAAGGTATTATAACTATACGATTCCGAGGAGACGGCATACGAGACAACTGACGACCGGGCCATTCACTTCGCAGTGCTCTGCTCGGCTGTACCGAACGACTCGAGAGAACGAGAGTGGTAGTGGCTTTTAACGCACGATCCCCGAGGGAATACCGTACGCCGTTCTCGTTCTCCCGTTGCTTTCTCTCAAACTCACACACGGATACAAACGCGCGCACACCCCCAACACGGAACAACGAAACGAATTACGCAGCCGCGCCCAGCGGCGCAGCTGAAACGAAAGAACCACTGGAAAATTGGCGAACGAAACCGAATTGCCGCGTAGATTTCCAATAACGTGGATAGTCGACGGTAGAGAATCAAATTATCCTGGCGAAAGTTTCATTTTTTTTTTTTTTTTTTTTTTTTTTTTTTTTCCGTAGACTAGTTACACTGAAAATAGGTGTTTTTTTTTTTATAGAAAATATGGTCAGTTTCATCGGAATTGAATCTCTTTAAAAAGTGCTGAGGGGTTGGTCGTCATCGATGAAAAGATTCCGTACTCGACGGGGTTGATCCGAGCTCGACCACGCATTGGTTTTTCGACTGTCGGCGAGCAGCCCCAAGCACCACCCTATCTCGAGCTTCGACAGAGGGAATTCCCGCTGGTCCAATGGGACGAGACGAGACGGGGAGAGCCGAATCGCAGAATCATTCGGTTACCATTTTACCGAGTACGTAGTACGTAGCGAAACGCCCTCCACGAATGGCTCCGATCCAATGACGAGCTCCGCCGAGCCACCCCTCTAACTCACCCTTCCAGCGTCGGGGCTTCCCGCTTTCCGTCCGAACTTTTCACGACGATTGAACCATCTCCTTGATTAATTTTTCCCGTCGTTCAATTAACTCGGCGACGTTAAGTTACCCGACATTTACAGATTAACCGAACCGAGTTTAACGACACCAAGGCCCGAAGAACAAAGTCTCATCGCGAGTCGCTCATAGTCGATTAATGAGTCGTTTTTTTTTTTTTTTTTTTTTCTCTTCTTTTCGACATATTCAGTATTCAACGTGAGAAATTTTCTACTTAACAAAAAAAAAAAAAAATAATTCACTTCTGAGCCTCGCAGTCAGCTAATTATTATTAATTCCAATGAGAAGCTGCCGTGGATGAGTAATATCGTCGGACGAAAATATGCTTCCCGTATCATAGCCGACAGGATTGTGTTGTCTATGTGATCGTGGCATCGTGCTTAATGGTTCACCTATGTGCGGCCTGGTCGGACAGGGAAGCCGAGGGAGCGAGCGGAAGGTGGAACAGAGCCGGGGGTGCGTAGCACGGACTGGTACTGGCCGCATGAGTGAGGGTGATATCCAGAAAGCGGGGCGACGCTGGCTCGGGCTCGCTTCTAACCCCCGTATCAGAGCTTGATATACAACTCCCAGTTCCTCCGTCATACACATTCTTTCTTTCTTTTATTATTTTTATTATTATTTTTTTTTTATGGCGCCGTCATGTATAAGGCACGGAACTCGTAACGGAACTCGTAAATCCTTGCCGTATTAATTTCAGATCTGCCTCCCTGTCAAACCATTTCTCATTTTCCCCCGTTAACGCCAAAGTATACAATTTTTCATACACGAAAATACGAGGAAATTTATTCTGGAAGAAAAAAAAAAAAAAAAAAAAAAAAAAAAAAAAAAAAAAAAAAAAACTAAGCGATTCGCGGAATATTTCTTTGGAATAATTTCCTCGAGAAAGTAAGAAACAATATGGAAACGAAGAATTTATCTGATTTTAATTCGGCCGCAAAATGGTATTTTTTTCTATAAGGTTTTTTTTTTTTTTTATTTTTTAATTTTTTTATCGAACATCTGTAATATCACATTGCTTTCGATAATTATTATTTTCGTATCGCATATTTATTTTTTTTCGTGTGAGTTTTATTGAGATTAGAATCGAACGAATTTTATCGGGGGCGAAAATTGTTCGACATTAATGAAAACCGTGGCGATACGGTTGCAGCGTCATTGTGGATTCGAGTATCGTTGCACCGGCTGGCCAATCGGTAAATTCGTTCGGCCACTCGCATAGTCCGGAATGATCCTATTAATACTTGCCCGCATCACAATGTATGTGTGACTTTCAGGTGGATTCGAAACCTCGATAAATCATGCAGCAACACCAGAAGAGCGTTCATCGCGGAGCGTTATCGGCGTTCGGTAATCTCTCCTGTCGACTCTCACGTCCGGATATATTAATCCCATCGTTTAACCTACTAAACGAGCTCGAGATACTAAAAAGGAAAGAAGAAAAAAAAAAAAAAAAAAAAATTAAAGTGGAACCTCCCTTCATTAATACCGATCATCGAGAATTTATTTATTAATTTTTTTCATTTAATTTCTCAAGTGTCTCTGCGGTTCTCGACGTCGTACATTTAATTCCATTCGCTGGCTCTCGACTGTTTACGCGGCAATTATCAACCGCAGTTTTGTACAAACGATCCGCGTAAATAAGCCGCGTTAAACGTTTAGCACGCTTCCGCGCTCGAGCTCCGCACGTCAGCTTTTGCACCTGCCACGAGCGCATACGATCGTCCGGATCCTATAAAATACCTGTGCGTCAAGATTGAAGCACGAACCATAGTACGTAATTCGTGTAGATGCACCAAAAATTCCACTTCGGTCGGTGAGTGGTTCGAAGGTGTCTACTGGCAAAATCGTTTTGGCATAGAAAAGCCTCCTCGATTTTTCGTCGGCTCATCGTTCGCTCGTTTGTAGACACGGTCGTTTATCGGCAGGTTCGGTTCCACACGCGCCGTGGCTTTCATTAGCGTCGAATTTTTTTGATTTATTCGCACTATCGATACCGCGGCTCTCGCTGCTCTCGCTCTCCAACTGCCGTGGAGCATCGCGATACGCGCGGCCGTTAATTATATCGGGGCACACGCCCGGCGAGTCAAAGAATTATCGAACGATGGTGGTGGAGCGCTTATCGACTATTATCTCGTCGAGTAAAGTATTTCACCTGCTTCCAATTTGCACGCCCTACAGGCTCTCGACGAGAGCTCGTACGTCGTTGTACACACATGGCTGCGGAACGGAGACAACTCCTAACGTAGATTCTGCCGATTTCGGAACTGGACGGACGATGGGTTTCGATAAGGTGTCAAACGGAATCGCGCGAAAGGTCTTCTTCGGTTACTCCAAACAACCTCCGAATACAAATTAAAAAAAGAAAAAAATACAAATTAAAAAAAAAAAAAAAAAGAAACAACTCTTACTATCAATTGATTCTGGTGATGTTGGGACTGGATGTCCGCCCGATTCTGACAAGGCGTCGCATAGAATCGGCGAAAGGTCTTTTTCCGTTACTCCAAACAGCCTCCGAATATAAATAAAAAATACAAATTAAGAAAAAAAAAAAAAAAACAACTCTTACCATTAATTGATTCTGATGACGTTGGAACTGAATGTCCGCCCGATTCTGATAAGGCGTCGAATAGAATCGGCGAAATGTCTTCTTCCGTTACTCCAAACAGCCTCCGAATACAATTAAAAAATACAAATAAAAAAAAAAATACAAATTAAGAAAAAAAAAAACAACTCTTACCATTAATTGATTCCGGTGATGTTCGAACTGAATGTCCATCCGATTCTGATAAGGCGTCGAATAGAATCGGCGAAATGTCTTCTTCCGTTACTCCAAACAGCCTCCGACTACAAATAAAAAATACAAATAAAAAAAAACACAAATTAAGAAAAAAAAAAAAAAACAACTTTTACCATTAATTGATTCCGGTGATGTTGGAACTGAATGTCCGCCCGATTCTGATAAGGCATCGAATAGAATCGGCGAAAGGTCTTTTTCCGTTACTCCAAACAGCCTCCGACTACAAATAAAAAATACAAATTAAAAAAAAATACAAATTAAGAAAAAATACAAATTAAGAAAAAAAAAAAAAACGACTCTTACCATTAATTGATTCCGGTGATGTTGGAACTGAATGTCCGTCCGATTCTGATAAGGCGTCGAATAGAATCGGCGAAAGGTCTTCCCTTCTTCCGCTACTCCAAAAAGCCTCCTAAGCAGATGGGACAGTGAATAAAAAAAAAAAAAAAAAATGTGTATCGACCACACGAGGGAAAATGAGCATTCTTGCGCGATTTTCCACACGAGAATACACCGCGGTGAACGGACACACGATACTAGGTATTCCAGGACGATACTAGCGCTAATTAATGTTCACGAGTGCCACGCCCAGATGCAATTTTTGGTCATCAACGTTTAGCCAGACCTGAGAGGCAGTTTATACACGTATATATGTGTACACATACGCGTATGCGAAGCCTCGAGGAACAAGAAACTCATGAGAGTCCGATACGAGGTCGTTAAGGCCGGCGAGGCCTCCTCATCTCTTCCTCGAAAATTCCTAACTATCTATATATATATATATATATATGTCTTCTTCTCTGCACCCGTTTCGCGATTAACGCTAATTAGCGCGAGTTCTTACAGTATAGATGTTTATCCGAGAACGAGAGATCCGTAAAGAGATACGCCATAATGCCAACTATGGGGCAGAAGAGACAGCGGACTGTATGGAGATTGATTTGAAACTAATATAAACTCGAGTGAAAAAAAAAAAAAAAATTAAATAAAATAAAATACATATCAGGTTACCCGTGGCCGATTTAACGATCTCGACGCAGAAACATGCGCGAGGTCGACAGAAGCGAGAAGACAAGGCAACATTTCTTCAATGTGTTTCTAAGGAAATTGACACGATTCTAGCACAAAAATATTAATTAATATTCAAAAATACGCATCGGCATTACAAAAAGTATATTAAAAAAAAAAAATATATATATATATATATATATAATTAATTCAGCACAGAGATGATCCACACTCGTAACACTTTGCGCTCGGTGAATCTCCGATCTGCGGAAGGCAGAAAAAAATGAGAAACGAAATTTTCCGTCAGCGTGCGGAAAATAAATTGATCCGATCGGCGAGTTGACGGAACGTATATGCATGACACATATTTATACGGACATACAGCTCGTCTTTCAACGTTGAAAATAATATCAATGATATCGTTAATTACGCTAATTAGGAATGCATATTAATTATTGCCATGCGACCGGAGCGGCTGTGCCCGCTGACCGGCGGACGTAATGGTCCCTGGGGTTTGGGATCGACCGAGCGGAGGAAGCAACAGACGCCGAAGTGGCCGAGGGCGCGCGGTAGCGCTTCCCGGCTCTCTCCCTCTCTGACTTCATCAAATATGCACCTAATATTTATTACAGTCAGTATCCTATATCGCGGCGAGCATAGGAAAAAAAAAAAAAAAAAAAAAAAAAAAAAAAAAAAAAAAAAAAAAAAACACAAATGCCAAGAGAAGAAAAGAAGAAGAAGGTATTATAAAGCCGTGCTCGCGATCTGAAACGCATCGCCAGTTGCCGGCTGTGTGTATGCTACGAGAAACACGATGCTGCTGATGAAAGCGTTTTAACTGCAATTATCAATCCCGCGTTCTTCTATTAGGGCAATTAAAATTTGCATTTTTATAAATATGCAATAACGCGCATGGCGTCGGTTGACTCGAAGTGGAAGGGCGATGTCCGCGTTATATATTATTATTATTATTATTATTATTTATTATTATGTATTTTTTTTAACATATCGTAAGAGTTGAGTAACGAGGACGAGGGTGGAAAGGACTTTTGCCGCGACGACCAAACGATCGCGGGCGTTTTTACAAATCGATTACGATTTCGCGATTCGCCGCGAGTCTTTCGAAAACGAATTCCGCGAGTCCGACGATCGGTATCGATGGTTCTCCGGGTTCGTCGAGCTGGATTTTTCGGACAGGGAATATTTGTCTTTGAGAATGTTACCCTTTCGCGAGAGAACATTGACACGTGAACACGTAGTCACGAGTGAAATTGCATCGGCGCCGATCGTCGATTGTTACCTGCGGCCGAGTTAATGTTACGGACAACAGCGAGGATCGTGATGCGAAATTGCGAATGAAAAGGTTAAATAGTACGGCAATATAATTTTTGTTTTTATCTTTTCTGCTGCGCGTGGTGGAAGATAATTCGAAGAGGCCAGCTGGCAAATGATTATTATTTCTCAATTTCTCCAGCGTCAAAGCAGCAACGCTCCGGGGAGATCGAGAAGCGGAGGGAGCGAGCAGCGGAGCTCTCTGTAATTAAATAGCTCGTGGGGTTAACGCCTTTTGTGCTGCAGCAGCCAACTCGGAGAAGAAGCTCGACGCATCTCTCTCTCCCCCGTACTTTATTCCTCTCCGTTTATTTTTTCGTCACGTAAAAGTCCGAGAAGGCCGGAGCATTTAGTGGCGCTTACAACTTTCTTGCCACCGAAAGGTATCGAGGTGGTTTCGAACGCCCGAGCGAAGTAGAAGCAAACTGGATTATCGCTTATCCGAGAACTCTTTCTCGTAGTTTCGACGGAGAATCGAGGGGAAAAAAAAAAAAAAAAAAAAAAAAAAAAAAAAAAAACTTGGGTCAAGGACCAATTGTATTTTTGCAACGTCTCAATTAGGTCTATCAACGAGGGTTAATTGGATCGGCCGTCAAGCTCGCGCAACAGTGTGATTGACAGGAATTTTTATTTTTTATTTTTCATTTTTTATTTATTT